>PYHW01010582.1:1824177-1859173 GCA_013186435.1 Turdus rufiventris | reverse complement strand
CCCACCTCGCCACAGGATTGGGACACGCCTGGCGGGGCTCCGCTCCGCCTCCACCCAGCAGCCGTGGCCCTGCCGGCTCCCCCCGCAGCTCACAGCTCCCACTTCCGGGTAGGCAAATTTTCCAAACTTTGACCATCAGATAAGGCGCACCGGACTATAAGGCGCATTTCCGGGTTTGGGTGAAAAATTTAGTCAAAAGGGTGCGCCTTATAGTCGTGAAATTACTCTAATTCTGAAAGCTACTGAGCATTTGATCATGGTGATGAATGGCTTGGAGGTGGGCTTTGCAAACATAGTATTGACTGAATATATTTTGAAATCTGCTTACAAAGCCTTTTCTGTTCAAAGCAAAAAGAGATCCTACCCATTCCAAAAAGGCTACATGGGTGATTTAGAATCTTAAAATACATAATTGAAAATAACTTTTAATTAAAATAGAATAGTCTCCTTTTAAAATAAAGCTCTTTGATTTAAAACTAAATGAAATAGATAAATTTTTCCACCAGAATGGGGCAAAGAGAAAGCATATTTTATTCATGGAGCAAGCTGCTATTTTACATTGATGCAAATAAAACTACATGTGAACTAACAGCTGCTCTCCCAACAGATTGCAGCATCTCACAATCTGTGAAGGGAGCACAGCTGGAGAAATCTGCAGAACATTTTTAGCTGTAAATCAAACATAAACTAGAAAAACATTAAGTACTGTACTTACAATAGCATAAATGTTTGCAAAGGGTTTCCCCATGCTGCATGTAGGGAAAATTGATTCTGTTTTTAGGTTGTCTTCTGCAAAATATGGGGCCAAGCACTAATTTCCAAGGTATTCATTCTTACCTCGAGCGCTTCACTGTCTGTCAGTGCCTTGCAGATGTTTTACTGGGATTAAGCAGGTTTACATTTTCTCTGGCAGAATATAAGCATGTATACCATTTTTACTTGAAGATGTGTTGTGCTGTGTCCTTCCTTTGAGTAAGATGTTGATCTAGGGTGGCCAACATGTACCCAAAGAAATCTTTATCTCTAAGAGATGACACTTCTGACTCAGTGAAGTCTGTCAAGCAAATTTGCTGCTTCTTTTTTTATTTGAGAAGACGAACTTATTTCTTCGAGTACATAGTTCAGACATTTGAGGGAAACCATGGAGGCTGGATGTGTTTCTAAAGGTGTGGGGAAGAATTACAGCCTAATCATTTTCTTAAAGTTAGAAGTAACATCTTTTGCCTTAATTAAATAAAACTTGAAAATTGCAGAGTAATAAAGTGGGAAATACAAGCCTCTAGTACCTAGCTTATTGTTTATTCATTCCTCCCCGCAATCATCACTTGCCACAAGAGAGGGATAAAACTGTCACTCATGAGCCCTGACCATGGTGCTCTGGGTCAGTGTGACCATTTTCACTGGCAGCTGCAATTTGGTAAGCTGAGCAAGGAGCAGCATGGGGAATGGTCTTAAATGGTTGGACGTGTAAACTTCAGAGGCCGTTAGATTTGTAGGTAAAAGGGAAATCAGTATATTAAGCTTTTGTACACTGGATAAATATTTGTGGAGTAGGTGAAGGCATAATAGACTGAAATGTAAAAGCATATCAATCCTTTACGGAGAAAAAAACCCAACAAAACAACTAACCCAAACCATTCAGCTGTTTTTCTGAGCTGGACTCTTCATCATGTTATGCTTTAACAGAAAACACAGGTAAATTTACATATAAGATACAGTATAAAGGAAATGTAAAGTGTTCTGTGTGAAGGGTTCTAAATCATTGCATTGTTTACAGCAGTGAACTCCCTGGCCCAATGCTGATTATGCTTAAATATTTACATAACTCTCAGCAGCAGTTAACAGCTTTGACTGGAAGAAAATAATCTTTCTAGTGATTTGAAGGACTTACCTTTCATTTTTCTTTCATTGTTTGTTTTCAGTTTTATGGGGTTTGGAGTTGGACTTTGTTTTGTTGGTTGGTCTTTGTTGTTGTGTGGGGTTGGTTGGGGGTTTTTACTTTTTTTTCTTTTGATTTTCTTAATATACCAGGCAAGATTTAGCTCTTTGTAGCTTGAAATGCTTGTTTTCATTTCATAGATCAGTGCTCTAAGTGCTTGTAAGTGCTGAAGGGGCCTGATTCAGCAGAGCATCCTAACAGATATATATAATCCAGGAATATTGCACAGAAAACTACAAGCCTATTTATTTCTAACAGTTCAAAAAGTGCTATGGAAGTCAGTGCCTGATGGTCAGGCCCAGATCTTTCCCTTAGACCAGAAATTATTACTTTCTACATCATGGTGTGAAAGAATTACTTCTGTCCTTTGCAGCTTGATTAGTGGCTCTGGCACTGTGACAGTCTGTTCACTTCTATGTCCTTTGATTGGTTTGGTGTGTCTTAATTTCTTATAAATAATATTTATTCTATGTATATGCCTGGTAACTTCTATGCTCCATGTTAAGTGGAGAGATGAAAAATTCCCCCTTTCTATGGGAAATAGCCATTAACATGATTGTGAAGTTATATATTCTGCAATGTAGCTTTTTGGGAAATGGAGATACATCAAGAAATCTTTCAAGCAAAATAAAATTTACTAATGGAATGAAAATTAAAACGTTTCTGGTGGTGAAAGACAATGTGTATTTGCTGGATGTATTTCATTTGTCATTAGGGGTTTGTTCTTTTCTAACTTCTTTAACTTGTAATGAAACTTTTATTGCTTAAATACTGCTTTAATTTCCCGTTAAAGCAAGTGCATCTCTGATGAAGCTTTATCTGCAAGGATTGGTTTTGAGTCATAAATATATTTTATTGGAGGTACTACAACTTAGTTTTTTATTTTACAGTGCCACACTTTTATCTACATTAAAACCAATTGAATCTGTGATATTTCATGTTCAGGCATTGCTTCCTGAAAAACAGACTAACATTGTTATTGAAGAGAACAGCTAAGCATGTAAAAAAGAAACCTAGAAAAGCAACCACTATGGAAAAATACTAGCAGTTTTTATAGGCACATTAAACTAGATACAGATAAATTTCTTTGGTCTTCCCCCACATAGATGAGAGCTTTCAATTCTAAGAGTATCAAAACCCAGGATGAAACATGCTGGCAATAATGGTGTAGTATATAAAAGTCATTTAAATGCTCAAAACTTATGATACTGATGAGTTCCCTGCTTCTTTTAAATCAAATAATTCCAACTCTGACTTTAAAAAGTGGCTAAAAAAAAAATCTTAATTTAAAAGAACTAGACTTGTTAAACTGGAATTACTTAGGCTCATTACATTGCAATTGGCTGTACTTATTGTAGCTCTGAACTCCCAGAAATGGCAATGAAACCCTATACTGCTTTACTAGGCATTCTAACATTGTTATGGCTTATGTTTATGATGAGCTCTCTTAGTCACAGAGAGTGCAATACATTTTCATCCCTTTTCATTCTGGGGAAGGAGAAAAGGGAAATGATGTCTGATACTGAAGCAGCTTTCAGCCATAAGAGAGAAATGAAAGGTGCAATTTTTTGTGAATCCATCAGTTTAAGAAGTTGCCAAATGCAGATTTGAAGTTCAGTGTTTGGAGTTTGAGTTTTTGTTTCTGGTTTGCATGTTTGTTTGCTTGGGTTTTTTCAATTTGACCTTGCAATCAGGTGCCTGAAGCAATATCCCAATTATTTATTAAGTAAAATATTGCAGTACCTTGCAACACTATTCTTTTGCAGTCAAAACTGAGTACTGTACCATCCTCCTTTTCACAGTCAGAACAGTAGATACATTATTTTTAAAACAATTCATTCAATGCAGATTCCTCCTGGAGGATGAAGATAATTTCATGCTGACGTTGTAGAGACATGCTTGATCAGAAATGAAAAATATAACAAAATAATTTTTCATCAAACTAGTCTTTGCTTTTAAGGTGACATTTTATTTCGAGAGAAAAATTGAAGGCTATTAGAGTAAAAGAATAACTGGCTTATTTTGGTACTGTCAGGGAAAGCAAAATTGTTTCAGAAGTTAAAATCGAAGTGGTATAACAACAGCGAGGTAACTTGATCGCTTACTCAGGCAAAAGTATAATTATTACCTTCTGACTTCATTTTTAAGAGTTTATCCTTCACAGCCTGCCTCACATTCTGATGCAAAATGGAGGCTTTTTCTGTTCAGATTTTACAGGGCAAAGAAGAGGATTCTCTAAAAAACTAAATGGAAATAAACATTTGAGAAATTTAACTGAGCTAAAGCTACCTTCAAAGAGCACAGTGCAGTTACCCTAAAATAAATTTAAAAAAAAAAAAAAAAGGATATTTTTTTCTTGATTCACCTCATAGCCATCCCAATGCACTGAAAGCAAGTCATTAATTTTGTTTTTGTGGCTTACTTTGAGACACCTTAAATGGTTTTGAGATATTTCTAGGAGTAATGTGCCATAGCATAGCCCTAGTAGAAATTAGATACAGATTTATTCTGAAAACAGCCCCACACATTTATTTTAAGTTTTCAGAACACAAGAAAATACTAAAGGGAATGGAACAATGCATCTTTCTCATCTGTCAGGTCCAAGTAGACAATAAAAAGAGGGTTATTGCTCTACACATGCAACTTTACTTTTTAAACTTTAGCTCCATCCAGTAGCTAAATGCTATGTGAGTTTGTCTTCTGGAGGAACACCAAAAGAATGCTTCAAATGAAAGAAAAATTGTGTTTCTACCTCCTTTTCTCAAACCAAGATACAACTCAGGAGAGTGTCTGTTTCTCAGATCGATGAAATCGGGATTCAACCTGCTGCAAAGGGTTTAGTTTCTAGGTACTGTGTACAATGAGTAAATCACTGATTTTTGTCATGCAAATGGAGCTGCAGGTGCTTTCCAGAAGGCATTGTGTGGTGTGCTTCTCATGGGTTTCCTTGCAATGTCGGGAACTTCAGGGTGCTCCCACAAGGCTGGTTTTAGGCAGTGTACAGTGTCAGGATGGCAAAAGACGTGGCAAGAGCTGGATGTGCACTGCATGTCTGCTCACAAGAGCATGGAATGTACAGTGCTAACAGAGGCCTGACTGCAAGCAAACCTGATTTAAAATTTCATACCTAGGAGGGAGACAAGAGTATCTGGGTTTGGGTTTGAAATAAATGCAGTAAGCAGGAGTGAGAGTAAAAAAAATGAGAGCAACAATAACACCCGTCAGTTAAAATATATTAGCGTAATTAAAGGACATGAATTATAAATACACAGCATGGTAAATAGTAAGAGAAAAAAATAACCTCATAGGCCCTCCAGAGGCAGTGTTGGCATAATTGTAGATACAGACATCATGTTTTATCATGGTTAATGTTCTAGATATAAAAGAATCATAGGCTGTAAGAGAAGGGCAGCGTGACCTCATTTATTTTGTGATTACCAGTTGTCCTGAGATAGGTGGATTTATTGGTTTTTTTGGAAATGTTAATAGAGTTTGGACATTCCAGCTTCACCCTGTCTGAACAAAACAGATATATATAGAGAGAGGTTGATGCATTACTGTTTTAAAATAAAAACTGGAAGATGAAATGTGTTTTCAACTTATTTCACCTTTTTTCCCATCACCACCACTCTACCAGAAAACACGAAACCTGACCAAGTCAAGGTGTCCTTTATGTCTTGTGCTTCTTGTGCTTCCTTCTTTGGAGGATCATACCTAATCAGAGAATTTAAGAATGAAGTTTTACACTGTACACAATTCCCATTTATTCCTTCTTTTCCCCCAAGTTGTCTTTTGCTGTCATTCTCCTTAATTAACTTTCTTTAATTTTTTATTACTATGTGTCTTGCTTAATCAAGACAATGGCTGCCCACAAGAGATTGCAATTTTAGCTTAATCTGCTAGATCATATTAGTGTTCATATTTATATGAAGTGTTATACCAATACATGATATTTTTATTTGGAGTAAGCATCTGGCATAAAGCCAGAAAGACACTGTACCAAAACAAGTGTCATTTAATAGCGTGTCAGAGCAATTTATTCACAGATTGACTTTTCTAGCTTTTTATCTTTCATTTATCTCCTACTCTGATTAGGTTCTTCTAGTTACAATTTCCCTGTTGTCTTCTTTGCAGAATATAAGATAAACTTTCAAAATAAACTTCTGAAACCTTGTTGCTATGGTGGAGGTTTCAAAAGACAAACTGAATTTACAATGGCCAGAAAAATTACAGCCTATAATGACAACACAGATCTATGCTATGCTTCATTGGCTTTATGTAACCAATGTTTAACAAACACTTTTGTGTGTGTCAAGATTTGCTTATTCAGAAGGGCCTTTCTTAATGAGACACAGTTAATTATAAGAAGTGATGAAAAGCACGTGGTTCTGTTCAAGGACTTGCCTTTTTGTCTTCCTTGCAGAAGTTTGCTCTCTTTTGTACTCAGCTTTTTCTTCCTGACTGAAGAGGAATAAAGATATTATAGGAAAAGACTCGTGTACAATTAATTGTCAGACCTCAATTTAAAAAGAAGGAGCAAGCTGGTTCTCTCTGTGGTTCTGTCTGTTCTCAGGAATATAATTGGGAATGTCTCAGAACGAAATTCATTCAGCACTGGAACATGGTGTATTCCAGATTTGCCTTCTCCTAAAGGTATGCGGAGGCACCCTGTGTGATTTACTTTTGTTTTATTAGAACAGACTGACTCGAGCTGGGGCATCTCTGATGAGACTGGTTTGGCATAATGAGAGTGAATGGAGGTGACTGTGGGCTAATTGGGATATTTTACTATTGCATTTAATGAAGGCACGTTGTGCCTTGGCACAAGTGCCACAGGGTAAAAGTGCAATTAAACAAGTCTTAAGTAAGGAGGAAATTTTAGACTTTGGCTGTTTAATGTAGTTTCTAGGTAAAGGTTAACAAAAGGAAAAATATTATTTTTCTATTTATTATTTTGTTTTCATTTGCTTTCTTGAATTTACGTAAATGTGTCTGCGTTGAAAAATGTATGTGCCATAAATATCCAATTGCCTGATTCAGGACAACAGCTGTCCCCTGAGGATTCTCTCTGAGTTCGTGAGATTAAAGGTTTTCCCATTTATTTATTGAAAAGTTTAATTAGTGCTGGACGTCTCAAGCATATTTGCAATTTGTGGAGTTCCAGTATGCTTTCCAAAAAACAATAGAAGAGTCAGACATTTATCAAATGCTGGGCAAAAGCTCCAGCTGTGATGAAGAATGTAGAAATAAGACAAAACTGGCCATCATTATCGGATCCTTCCACTACAGATATTTGAAGTTTATCTAAAGTGGATCTTAACCAGCCCTGTCTGGAGATTTTCAGTAACAATCCAGTGACAATTTTATTCCTCTATTGGAAACACTGGGCTGAGCTATTTACACTGACAAAGTGTCAAAGTATGGCAAGAACTTAAACGAAGCAGTGAGCAACGGGAAGTGCAGGATGTTAAAGAGTTATCCCCAAAATAATATAAATAGTAATTATACTTTTCTTGTAGAGATCAAACATTACTGAGAGCTCTTTAGTAAGCAATGTCACTAGGTCTAGGTGCTGAGGTGTCTTGTAGTTGGAAGCATCTCTCTCAAACTGAAAACATTTGCTGTATAATGTTGCAGTATTGTCAGCTTTCATCTCATATTAATAACTGGACTAAAATCAAGTGCTCTGTTACTTTGGCAGCATCACTAGTTACTTGCTGCACCTAAAATATGATGGGAGCTGTTGATGTAATTGATAATGTACTTTGGCAAATCAGCTCAGGGTAGAAAAGGAGTCATGAGCCCTAGGATGATGCTCAGTGTGGGGGACCAGTGAACAAACCAGTGCTGCTTGTTGGTTTTGCATGTAAAGGAACTTTGTGTTGGTGATCCTTTGTCATTACATCAAAGGAAAATACTTGTTGTCAGATATTGCATGTTCCAGGGAAGCAAATGTGGCTGGAAACCAAAAGGGGTGAGGGATGGCACAAGGAATGAGGCAGAAAGGTAGGTGTGATTCCTCTGCTGGTCAAGGACTGACTTGGCTGTTCCCATGGCAACAGAGCTCTGTGCTCTCCTTAGGCAGCTGCTGATTACACTTTGAATTTTATTTGCATTCATGATTAAGGAGGAGTATAAAAGAACTGAGGTAAAGAATTTAAAAAGCAGTAAGAGGATAAAAGACCTTTCAATAAGTGTTCCTTAGAAGCTTTAATTTAAAAAGTAGAAGGAGGAGGAGGGAAAGAAACAAATGGAAAATGATGGCAAAATTTTAGAAAATTTTATTAAATAGGCGAATTACTGTTTCAAGAAGTATTGGAAGGATTACCAACATCCCTGTGAACTTCTTATATTTCATAGCTTTATACCACATAAAAAATAGGGTTTTTTTTCATTGTAGGGTAGGATACTTATCTTCAGTATAAAGAATTTGATCTAGAACTGTATTTAATTGAAGCTTTACATTATGTTAAGACATCAGGAGTCACCATTCCTGGCAGTGTTCAAGAAACAGCTGGACATGGCACTCAGTGCCATGGTCTAGCTGAGAAGGTGGTGATCAGTCAAAGCCTGGGCTTGATGATCTTGGAGGTCTTTTCCAACCTTATTGATTTTTTGATTCTGTGATCTGGGGTTTTTCAGATCTGACTTGACATTTCATAAGGCTGCTCTGATCATGGCTGGCATCCTGTGTTTTATTGTATATCATATTGTTTTTATCAATAACCACAAACTTCTATATAACACGTCAGGTGTATACTGTGTTTGTTACACCCATATGAAGAGGAAAATGCTACCACTGTGATTCAGAAGCAATGGTGATTTATGAAAGTCTCTTCATCCACCCTTAATAATTGATGGACAGCTTAGTCAAATTTCTGATACCACTGGAACAGAATACAGAATATTACAGATATACTTTGGAATAACGAACCATGCTTTCTTTTTACATTCCTTCTACTAAAATAAGACATTAAAATAGAGTCTGACAGTAATCAAACAAAAAAAAAGAGGGAGATTGTTGGTACGAATAGGATTTATAAAAGAAGAAAAGAGCCATTGCCTTCAGTAGAACTAAATTTTCTCTGTAGATCTTCATCTTCTTCTAAGTGCTGCATTTTTCATTGCAAATTATATATTTCCTTAATAACACTGTGTTACAAAATTTCAAAACATTGCAACATACAATAATACAGCTAGATAATATATTTGTCATTGCTGAAATGCTGCAGGATTTGTCACACCCAAAAACAGAAATGTGACTCTAAACAACTGCTTTGTCCAATTTCTACCTGCTTTTGTCTATCGAGTCTTTCTCTAGCCAAATACAGATTGTAGCCAATTTCACAGCTGCATGTGCCATGGATCAAATTGAAGTGACACCAGCAAAGTTGGACAGCTCTCCTTCTGAATCAAACACCTGTGGAGAAATAGCTGGTTAGGCAGAGAGGCAGTCTGTGAATATCCACACAGAAGAAGGGAAATTTGGGACTTGGCACCCATACTTTGTGCCAGGTTGAGAGACACTTGACTGTGGATACAGCTCACAGTCTTTTCTGTATTTCTAGCCTGCTCTGTATTTATTTGGTAAGCACTGTCTGTTCAAAGGAAGAGCTGGTTATGGGTAAGCTCTTGGGGATGAAGAGAGTTGTGGCTGTTTGAGGTGTGATCATGGTTCACACGTGTTTGTAAGCTCTGGTACATGGAGCCCCTGGAGTGGGTCCATCAGAGGGCAACAAAGATGATGAGAGGCCTGGAGCATTTCTCTTACAAGGAAAGGCTGAGGTGTCAAGAGGATGGTTCAATTACAGAAACACTTCCTGTTGAAAATTGTTTATGGACTGAATCAGCCTCTGTCTTTAACATGAACTGTCCAAGCCTTCAAGATAACTTGGTTTGTGATAGATGTATCACCTATTTAATGTCTCTTTCCCTTCTCCAGTAGTATTTGAGGGTTTGATCCTGGAAGATTTTGTAGTTTTTTGTTTTGTTTTGTTCTGTTTTTATTGAAACACTTGGCTGTCTATTATGTCAAAAGATGATTTAGACTTTAAAAGGGTACTCAGCAGGAAATGCTGAAGAAAATATGTATTGAGAAAAAACTGTACAGAATATCATTTTTCACGGCTGGTGTGGAAGAGATCTGTGGTGAGCTGAGCATTTGTAGTAGAAAATGTCAGAATTCTGTTTAAGTGAGATTTGTTTCAATACACATGATGAACATGAATGTTTACTGCCACTGAGTTGTGGTAAATAGTGACTGAGCAGTGGAACAGATTGCCCAGAGAGGTTATGGATTCTCCTTCCCTGGACATATTCAAGAACCGTCTGGATGCAATCCTGTGCCATGTGCTCTGTGCAGGATGACACATGCTTGAGCACAGAGCTTGGACCAGATGACACACTCTGATCCCTTCCAACCTGACCCATTCTGTGGTTCTGTGTCTGCCAGTTAAGCTGAAGAAAAAACACAGATTGCCTTAAAAATAAGGCATTTCAATAAATGTTTCCCATTGCTGGATAAGGAATCTCTTAGCGTACTAATTTCTGGAGTGAACAAAGAGGTTTTCTGTGCTTTAAATGAATTGGAATTGATGTGGTCTGAATTATTTGAGATGTACACTTGCATGCATGAATGTGATAAAAATAACCAAATAGAGCACATAAATGCTTGAGTAATGCATGTTGTAATTGTAATGCCTGGCTCTAGCACTTACAAAATGATTGCAATATACATGAACGGAAGGACATATTTTTAAATTTGTGGCCAAAATGGACTGCAGTCAAATTTGAGCTAGCTAAAGCATTTGGAAAAAGTTCAGGTAGTTGGCAAGCCATAAACTCACTGTTAATGATTGCAGGATATACTGCCATCTTCTTCTGGGCATGGGGATGTTTCCTTTTGCACTTTGATTTTGTGAAGTTTTTGGATAACATATATGTTTACTTGGTTATGTTCCTCTCAACTCCCCTCCCCCACCCCAAAATTTGTTTTTGAAAAGAAAAAATATTTGTCTGTCATTCTGGAAAGAATCTATTGCATCTTGTCACATGTTGGTGGTTGTGGTGTGCTGTTTGAGAATTGCATTTTCATGAGAGTTAGTATTTTTGGCTTGGCAACATTTTTTTAAATTTTGGTTTTTATAGCCTAGGTTTTATAATAATATATAATCTAGATGCTCCTACTCCTCGGAAATCACTTGTTCTGAGAAGGGAACATTTCTTACGTGCTGTAAAAGCAGGACATTTTGACAAATCTCATTGCATATGATGAGCAAGATCTCTGATATCTGCAAGTCATTGGCAAGCCCCAGTCCTAGAGATCTCTGGTTCCAACAGTCCCCCCTGCCCCAAGCTGGCAAATGTGATGTAGTAGGAAACTAATGCCTCTACCAGAGCAGCTTGCACTGAAACTATAATGGATTGATTGGCCTGCACTCAGGCCAACTACCATTCTCAGGAGCTGCTGTTTTGTGGGCTTTGTCCGGATGATCTAATAGAGCATTTGTAACTAATAAACATTTACATTAATTTTGTTCTCAGTTTGGTTATTTCCCCCCTCTTTCTTTTAAGCTGAAAATCAATGTTTTCTGATTTATTTTTTTTAAAGGGATGCAATATTTCTGCTCTTTGCTTTCTCTATGATAAGTCTACTACGGTGATTGTGGTCAGACATCAGTCACTGTTTCTCACAGAGAAGATTTTGCTCCGGAAGTCAGATTTGGCACATCATGGTCAGCCAGCTCACAGGCAGTGAGTGAGCAAGAGCAGTCACTGCCTCTGTTTTCTCTGCTGGGGGATGTTTTCTAAAGAGTTCGTCTTGGCATGTCACTTCTCTGTGTTACCAAAAATAATTTATAACCAGAAGACTTATTTCTCTATTCACTCCTGGCTAAAACAACACAGTGTCTTGTGTGTGTGTTTTGGGTTTGGGGTTTTTTTTTGACAGCTTCTTAGCACGTTCCAGCTGATGATTCGCACAGTTCCCGTATTCGGGGCTATTTAGCCAACGTGATGGCTCTCGGGTAGCTGCTCATGCAGGCTGTCACCACGATCTGACATTTCCTTAGTGGAGCTAACAGGAACTTTGCTTCTATAAAGACCATGAAATTTGGGGCCCCCTGCTTGCTTTCCTTATAAATCTGAGACTATTGATTTCTCTAAAGCCTCTCAACAAATGCCAAAGGAAGTGGGGAAAAAAAAAGATAAACATTTTCTTCCCTGCTCCACTTTTTTAATCTCTGTTTCTCTCAACCTGCTGAAGTTGTTTAGATGTGTGAGTTTTTAACAAACATTCCCTTTATAAGTTCTTGATAGAGATGCTATGAAGCAGTGTGGCAATACCCTGCAATCATTTAAAAAATCATTATAAAAAAAGTTAAAATCAAGATGGATTTCTGATTCTTTTTGAAAGATTCTTTTAGTAAATGCATTTAGACTAGGGACATGTCCAAATCACTTAGAAGCATAAATATTCCTCGTGCCAGGGTTTGTTTTGGAAGCAGGGAAAAAAGGTGCTTGTTCTGAGGTTCCATGTCTAGGCTTGCTTTTGATGAAAGAAGGATGGCAAAGAAGTAAGGTGACAAGAAAATTTTAATTAAGTGTGACATTTTAAGGATGATCTGAAGGGTAAGATTTTATTCAATGACTCAGCAACCTAAAATGGCCTGAGTGTAGTAAGTAAAGAGGGAAGCAACCTTGATGTTATTATCCCCTGCTTCCTGAGGGATAACCAGGAGTGATGAAACCTCTCTGTTAGGATTAGAAGCAGTTTTACCTCCAGCAATGTAATATGAGTCTCCTGATGTTACACAGTGCTTTACTTAACCTCAAAGTACTGAGCAGTATATCCCAATTGATACAGAATAGAACTATCAGGTAGGTTTACTAGTTCTCTTATCTTTCCAGTTAGTGTAATTGGATGAGGCAGTTTTCCCCCAGGAAAAATGGTACCAAGGAAAAAGAGGGCAAATGAAAGCATGGTGGATTTTTTTGAACAATTCCATAGCAGTGTGCAGTTCCATTTGCTTATGCTAGCTTTGAAATTGCCCCAGTTTATCCACTTAGAAGAAATTAATTATTGCCAATGGAAATCGCACTGGTTTTACAGTATGTGTAAAATGGAGCTATTGTGGATGGTCCAGCAGAGCTTATTTAAAAATACTTATGCAGGCCCACAATGGATTTGTTTTGCCCCAAAGTAGCCTGGCAGGCTGACATGCTGAAATGATGCAAAATATTTTCTGTTTATATTTTCAGGGTGTTTTTTTTCATTTCCTCTCATCTTACACGAGTGCATGAATATTATTTCTAGCTTATTGCAGGATGACCCTCGTTCAGTCTTTCATTACTGCAGCATTTTCAGTCTAGAAAAATAAATACTTACTGATCCTTTTAGCTTTTTTCTTTTTCCCCTGAGCTCTTTCAGTAAATATAGAGAAGATTTGAAGTTTTTTTGTGTTTTTAATGTTTTTGGCAGCAAATATTTTAGCTGTATTGGTGTTGTTCAGGTGCAAAGCAATACAAATTACTGAAATCTCAAAAATTTAGATGCAGTAAATTGTCTCCCATGCAACTTGTCTAAGTTCAATATCTGTTATCACAGCCTTTTTAATAAAGTTGTGTGTGCTCATTTGTGGTCCCTGGTTAAAAGCATGTCTGTCTCATAAAATGCAGAAGCCAAGAAATTTGAGTTCAGCAAGGGATAAAAGCATAGCAGATTTAGAGGAAATATGGAACTGAATTCCTGTAACTACCTAAAATGGGGCTTTTCATATATATCTTTTTTTTTAATTTTATTTTTTTGGTTAAATTAGTGTGGCATGAAGTGTCCCTAGTTTCTGTAAGAGGATTTTTGGTGTGGGAAGAAAGTCTTCGAAGTATTTTGAGATATAATCCTTAAAGTGTTGGCGGAGTGGGTGGTTGTTTTGGTTGTTGTGGTGGCATTTGGGGTTTGGTTTGCATTTTTTTTCTTATGTTAAGACATCTTATTATCTTGATTGCATTTCCTGTTTGCTTGGCAGGTTTTTATTTGGGTTGAATTTTGAGGGTTTTGTTTGGGTTGATTTTAATTTGTATAACACAAGGTGAGCCCTCCTAGTCAACTCCTCATCAGTGTACTCTCTCTGGCAATCTAAAAAATGGCAAAATATTGTTTAAATATCAAATCCTGTTGTGTGCTTGTTTTGATTTTATATTGTTACCTACCCTAAACTAAATAAATTAAATAATACATGTCTGTATTTAAAAATCTATGTAAAGTATCACCATAGGGATCTCTTTATTGCTGGATTTTAAGATTTTGGATTGAACAGATTTGAATTCAAACAGGTTTCTCTGTCTCTTGGGTTTTGGGTATGGATTTCAGAGAGACACAATTGTGCTTCCTTTCTTTTAAGATGCTTACTGGTTATATGTTCCATAGATCTCCTCAGCAGTCTACTAAAGACTGCCTGGTTAATGTGGAATTTCATGCTTGGATGCAATTAGACTTCATGGTTTGTTGAAAAGAAGATATTAAAAGAACAAAATAAGAAAAAAAAAATCCAGTAGACAATAGGTATCTGCTGTATCCAAAGCATAATGGTTTGTCTGAAGTTTTTGTAAGAAGCATCAAGAAAAGTGAGAGTCTAAAAAGGCAGATTTTTTAAGGGAGGATATTATCTTCTTTTACATGATAGCTGAGTGATTTATGCACACAGGGTATAGGAGGCACAAATTGTTTTCTACCTCAGAGGATTTCAACTTATAGTTCTAATAATGATAAGGACAAAGCATCTGATGGCAGAAGAGCAGGCTGGGTTGCAGCCCATGTTCCATCACATGTTTGAACAGCCTATGCAAAGTGAAGTGGTCAGAGAGGCAGGCTGGGGCTTCACTACCCAGAATAATCCTCTCTGAGGAGTAACAGAGTCCCTGGGCCAGGGTCACAAGAGCTAGTGTTGTTAGGTAAAGAAGAAAACTGGGTTTAAATCCCCCACATCCTGAACAATTGCTTTAATTGCTATGTGTTGATTATGCGTGTAGGGATTTCAAGTGGTAAGATTCTCCAAGTAAATAGTGCCACAAAAATGGTTTTAATAATTAAGGAAAAAATTTCCCAGTACTGCAAGCCCTCATCAACTATCTGCTTTTGTTGCAAGGGCTTATCACATAAAGGCACAGCACTTTACCCATTTGCTCTGCCACTGTGCTGAAGAGAAACTTTTATGGGTCCAGATAGAGGAAAAGTAATTTTACTCAGGAATTTGAAGGTATCAGCAGCCCTCTGGATGAAAAGCTGGTGACCTTTGCTCTTGCAGAGACAACTACTGGTAAGAGTTATGTAGAAGTCCTGCCATAAGTCTTTTAAAATACTGTCTAACATGATAGTTAAATTCCTGTCTATTCTTAGGGTTTTACCCATCCTGCTTGGCACAACTCTAGTGATAATGAGAGGCTTCCCAAAAAAAATGTAATCGAGGCTTTACTTTCAATTCCATATTCTGTTATATAGCCTTAAAAATATCTGTATTGATTGACCAGAATTGGTAAAATTAATAATACAATGTTTATGAGCACTAAGTCCTTATTTTAATACTATATTACAGAAAAAATAATAGAATGCTAAGTAAGCTTCTAACTGCAGTGTGCCTGCCTTGGACTGTTGGATTTTTGTTCCCTGTAATTTAACCAGCTATGGGTATACATGCTAGCTTAGTTCAATTTGTAAGAGCTATTCTTTAGTTTGTTGAAATTGCCATAATTTGTAATATATCTCACAGGGACCCATTTCTGTCATACCACCTTGGAAAACCAAGTGGAACTGGATTTTGAAGTTGTATGTTGAAAACAGTAACCACCAGAAAGCTGGAGTGCCCTTGGCTAGTGTTTAAAATGAATGTGTAAAGAAACATGGCCTTCTGTTACTAATGGCACAGTCAAACAAAAAGTGATCTTTGCCAGCCAGCAATTCCTCCTTCTCCTTCACAGCTGTCTGCTTCCTCAGGGCCATGCTGTCTGTCTTTATGCAAAATTTTCTCTGGTCTAGTTTGTCCAGGCTTCCCAAACATCATAGGGACATGCTTTGAAAATCCCCTCATTTGAAGTAGTCAGGTTTTCAGAATTGCTAATCCTCTTTACTTCAGCTGAGGGAACGTGGGTGCAGCCTGTGTTTTAAAACAGTTGCCCTACTAATTTTACCATTCTTCATGTGACCAGAATTCTATATAATGTATTTTTTGGTCTAATCTGTTTTTCATAACAAGGGGAGTGGCAACAATTCCCATTGCAGGGGTATCTATTAAAAGTGAAACAATGCTATCAGTCCACCAAAACAGCATTATGTGCTATAGTCTTCCTTTGTGAAAGGAACCTGCTAACTCTGCATCAGGATATGCAAGTGTGAATCCATGAGGCTGTGCCAGCTCCTATTAACAGCCAAAAGACAGTAACCCAAGGCAGTGGACAGTTTATGTATTCTGCAGCCAGAGGAGTTTCTATTTCTGTTACACTCCCAGGTAGAGAGAAAAAAATCAGCATGGGAGGAGAGCTGTCCTTTAGCTGATGGAAACGTGAAACAGCAACATCTCGGTGTGTTATTACAAAGCAGTGGCATGTGTTAGACTGGGAATTGTACCTCAGCACTGACTGTGGTGCCAAAGCACGCTTGGTGGTTGTTTTTGACAAACAGCCGGATTGGGCTCTAGAGCAGCTGACAGAAGAGGATGGCTTGAGGTCTGCAGCCCCCCAAAACGTCCTGCCACCTCTAAGATCTTTTATGATGCATTGCCCTTCTCTGAGGAAATCGTCCAATTTATCTTCTGGTGGTAGACTTGGAGACTTGTGTACATGAAAATAAAAAGGAATTTATCTGCCAGGCTCTTCCCTAGAACCTGATCTAGAGGACTTTACTCCAAATCACAGCGTGGGGGAATATGGATATAGGTAATTGTGGGAAACATCAAGAATCAGGTCAACATGAGTTCCATGGTGAAACTGTGACTGAAACTTTGTTCCACTTGGGAGGATGGGTGCACATGGGTAGGAGGCTGAAGCACGTCATATAGTTCTGTTCAAGGCTTATACCTGCCTCTTCTTTGAAGAAAAAGGATTTCTTTGGATAGCTAGACCTTTCAGGAAGGAGTTGGGATAAGGCAACCCTGGGAAAGGCATTCCCAAGGCATTTAAAGGAATTGAAAACACAATTTTAGCTTGCCATTAAAACCTCAGATCCTTGTATGCTTTAAGTGCCAATTGGTGAAAAGCAGTAGAAGAAAAAGTGGAGCCAATAGGAAAAAGTGTTTCTCACTGGAAGAAGCTTTTGAGAAAATCACTTTAAACAGGACTTTTACTGCATTTCCAGGGCTGACCTTATTTTTCGAATAGATGAAGTTTGTGTCTTTGGTTTCATTTTGTTTGTTAGTTGTGGGGGTTTTGGGGTTTTTTTCATATTTTAAATATTCTACTAGTTCCTGGAGTTTGCAAACCTAAGAGATGCATGAAGATACAAGGCTTGCTCTTTTCCATTCTTTATTTGACATCCCTGGGTTTTAGCAATTGTTGGTTTTGGCTCTAGAAATGACCATGATATTGGGAATAAGAGGATTTCCTTTTTCCTCTTCCTACTGTCTCACCTTTTGTTGCTTACTTTAGGAAGTGTGGCATTTTGACAATCCTCATATATGTGCAAATCACCTTATTCCATAGTATTTGACATTGCTCATTTGCCTTCATATAAAATAACGAGGAATGAAAGCTGCATTAATTCAAATGTCAACTTAAGGCTAAAAAAGGCTTTAATTTTCTATTATGAGGATAAAGTCACTGGATTTTTGGTCATCCCTTGCACTAATGCTAAATATTTGCCTAGGTTTCTTGAAGCTTTACAAAGCGCTGACCTTAGACTTTTTCTGTGGTTGGATGTCTTAAAGACTTAGAAATGCAGACAATTCATAAATGATAGAGACTATGTTCTTCAAGTTGAAGGATGTGTTTTTTCTCTTGGTTTTGCATTTGGCCCATGCATCCTGTCACAGAATATTTTTCTGCACGAGAAGTTGGAGCCAGTCATGTCATATTTTCTTTTTGTGTGCATGGGTGCTGCTGACAGACCAAATAAGAAAAGCATGCATCCAACTACTAGAAAAATAAATAAATATCTCCAGTGTATTCACTATATAGCAATTAAAAAATAAACTGTTATCAAAAGCAGCAAGGGGGAGAGAAAATGAAAGAAAAATACTAGCTAACTAACATTTCCTTAGTATATAACAGTCTGAAATTCCCTTGCTCACAAAGGAAGATAATTGACTGTATAAAACTTGAGAAATGGAAGAATGTGCTTGGCTCTCTCCTCACTAATTCATAAGTGAAAATCAGACATAACTCTTGGAAAAGGCAAAAAACTTCACACTTTTCAAAATTGATGAAATGAGATCAGGGCTATTTGCTAAGCTTAATCCTCCTATTTTATCCAAGTTCTGTAGAAATGGACTTAGAGACAAAGGAATAATGTATTAGAATTATGCAAACTCATGTGTTAAAATGAATTTTGAAATTATTTACTCTTGACAGCTAGTCGTCTGTAATTAAATTTCTGAACACTGACTTACTTTATTTTTTCCTGTGGAATGGCTCTTGCAACACACTAATGGAGGCAGTGGCAAAGGTAGGCAGTGTCTGGGCTCTGACCAGGCCAGGCCAATGGCACAAAGACCATGTAGGCATTGCTACATCAACTTTGGCAGTGCTTATGTGACTTAAGAAGATCCTGCCCTACTCAGTCCTAAGAAAGCCTTTCTGAAACCTCAGCGTTTTTTCTGTTGCACACAATGGATTCAAACAGCAAAGAGGCATTTGGAGTGCCACTTCCTTGGGTAGGGACCAGAATTTTATTAGGCAGAAAAAAGGATTTTTGTAACTCCAGTTCTTCAGATGTGCTGCTTAGTTTGTTATGTCCTTCAGATCTTGTGGTAAAATGTAAATAACCATACTTCCTTGTTTTCATGAAGTATTGGACATGCTTAAATGAAAAGAATACTTTTATGTCAGTTCTTTGGGTTGCCTCTCTGCTTTCCCAGAAACAATATCTGTAGTACTGCAGATCAGAAGGTGTTATGTGGCACTCTGGTTTATTGCCAGTTTCTGGGCATCCCTGCCAGTTATGTAAGCTGAATGCATGGAGAAAGCAAGTCAAAGGGAATGACACAATGTGCAATCCACAACTGGGAGTTCTTGATATAACACAGTAAGCCTGGTTCCCCTCTATTTCATACCCAGTAGTGACAGACCAGCTCTGTAGCTACTTGAGAGGTAATACCAATGCAAAATGAGTAAAGGAAGACTACTCACTGTAGTGGAGTCAGTATTCTTGTTTTGAGGAGTTATTGTGGCAGCACGAAAGAGCTGGAGAAAAAACAAAACGTGTGTAAATGCATGAAGTGCTGTACCACAGGACCAAACCTTTAGTGAAAGAATAGACTTGGTGGTATCTGAAGCAATACAGTGAGCACTGGTGTTTAGATACAATAAAACATTAAAAGATTTAAAGAGATCTAGGAAGAAAATGATAATTTCTATTTCAGGGAAAAGCAAGTGAGCAGACTCAGCATGGTGCTCCTGCCGTGGCACTGCAGTCTTGTGCTGCATAGCCAGGCAAAACTACTTCTGCTCCAGCTTTGGAAGCTGAGACCACTTTTTTCCCAGTTTCTACATGGTTTTGTGTTTGTCAGGGAGAGATACAATTTTAAAATGCTGCTTTAAAGGCAAAGGAAATAATTGCCTTTGATTCCAAATGGAATCAAAAAGGATTTATGTCAGTTGTTTTCTAATAGTTCATTGGGCATCTTCTTGTTGGACATGTCTCTCCAGTGTCAGAGGCGGGTTTTACATTTCCTTTCAATCCTATTTTACCATGGTGTGCATGGTTTAGAACAACTGCTGCTTTCAATTAAGATTAAGTGTTTTGTGTTACTCAAATGATCCTTGGTGAAAATGTATGTTTTCTATTTTGGAGTTATGCAAATTTCTATTTCTGTGACATTGGAAAAAGTCAAGGAAAAAGAAAAGTTACATTACCTTCTTTTCCTGGCATCTCTTGCTGCCATTACAGTCAAAGCAATCTCAGTAAAAGGTTGCAACTGGCACTAAAGGAACACTGCACCATTATTATTCCTGGAGTAAGAGAGCAAAAATAGACTCTCAGACTTAGGCACATTTTGTCTTCTCTCTCCTTCTCTTCACATGCTGAAGCTGCTGCCAAGCCCAGCTGCTGCTTTGTCTGTAACATGCACCAAGTTGATTTTTCTCCAAGTGCCCTTTTAGCTGACACGTTTGTCAATGCATTGGCTATTTGCACTTCAGCAGATATGGCACAGGATCACTGTCATTGTCCTCCTTGCTGCATCTTCTGCTGTCTTCCATTGCTCCCACATTACAGCAAATTGCATCCTCCTTCTCCCTGGTATCCAAATGGATTTACTACTCGCCAACTGCAAATCTTGCTGTCTCATCACTTAGTAACATTTAACATCCTTCTCTATTACCTCAAAGCTGATGTCAACCCTCATTATATTTCGTTATTGTTGTTACTTGCAAAGTCCTGTGTTCCCTTTTTTTGCTGTCCCCATGCCTTTCACTAGCACTGTTTTAACATTTCTGAATTCTTCTCTTCACTATGTCAGCATTGCACCCTCAGGTCTTTGTCAGCATGTTGTTCTGCATTTCAAGGTCTTGCATAGTTGTTAGTGAATCTTTGGTTTATTTGTTGTTAAACCCAATAACACTGCACGTCAGGTATGAGAGAGTCCTCTGATGTGAGTATTTATATCTTTTTTCCAAAACTCATGATTATGAGCCCAGGAGTTGAATTTTCCATACATAGTTCCACCCTGTCCCCCTTACTTCAATACTTTATAATTTCCCTTCTGTTGAACACTCATCTATAATTTTCCTTGCAGAATGCTTACTCCTTTATCAAATACTTCTGCTTATAATGCACTCTCCACATCTGGTGGCATTTTGTGTTATCCATCAATAGTTTATATCACACTTAGAGCTCTGCTTTCCTTTTCCACATTCACTCTCCATCACCTACACGCTTGTGTCTCAAAATTTTCTCATAATCAACAGTGGTCTTGCTTTGGGGTCGCTGAGGATCTGAAAGTCTTTGTCACTTAATATTGTTTTGTAGGCTGCCTTGCCTTTCTTCAAAATCTTTCGTCTTCATAAAGGATTGTTACATTGGGCTCAGAACATAAAACACTTTCAATGGCACACTAATGCACAAAACAAACAATAAAAAGCTGCAACAAAGAACTTTATTTTCAGCCTTTGTGCTTGTTTGAGCTTGGCATGGAAAACAATTTTCTTGCTTTGCTTTTTGACCTTGGGCAAGAAACTCCTCTTGGGCACGTCTGGGTTTTTTTATTCAGTGAAATAGAGATGAAGATGCTGAGCATCTTTGAAAAGCACTTTTAGAGCTACAAGTAAAATAAAAGTTAAAGGTAGTTGATTTTTTTATTTTTATCATGCTTGTTAATCTGTGTGTCAGTCACTGAAACAAGCACAATGTCTATATATATATATCTATAAAAATAACGTTGATAGTTGTTTTGACTCATCTGAGGTTTTCTTGAGTGGCTATGTTGCTAATGGAACTGATGTTCTGAACTCCTACAGACTTCTAGGTTTTTTCACAGCCATGTATTTTTTTTGCAACTGATGTACCACTTCCCTTGCTTTCTGCTTGCTCTCGTACAAGGTTCTTTATCTTGATGTAGAGCCTGTTTCCCTTTATTGTGTCAAAGGCAAGGCCTGACCTTCATATTCATTGCTCTGAAGTTGATTAATTTTCTCATCTGGTAGAATTGGGTTATTTTTGTTTTTGGTTTTGTTTCATTTTATTTCTGTTGTTTGGGGGGTTTCTTATAAGAAATAAATGTGTACCTTCTTTGGCTTAGGAAATACTCTGTCCACAATGCCACACTAAAAGACGAAAAATGTTGCTTAATTGCCCCCATAGCAGAACATTCCCTGAATATTTGCTGTTTGCACTGTAGGAAAGCAAGCTCTCCCAGATTACTGTTCCCAGATTTCTTTTTGTTTGGGGGATGTACTTATTTTGAACAGTGTTGTTCAATAATATCTTTGCTTGGAAGGATGCCAAGCTCATCCAGGGCAGCACAGGCAGCTCTTCCCATTGTGGGGCTTCCAATTAAACTAATGCTACCAGCTGTGTGTTCTTTTGTCTGCCCTGGACTAGGCTGTGGTATTGTGCTTCCCACCATATCTTCCAGCAGAGCCTGTTGTCTCCATATTAATAGTTTGGGCAAGAGAAGGGGGGCTATGAAACAATTCAGAGAAGAGAGGAGATGTAAAGGAACTTCTGGCTATGTGAGTTATGCTCAGAAGTGAGCCTTCTAACCTTGAAAAACTGGGTGTGGGGAACACAAGTGTAATCTCTTTTACTTAGATCATGCAGGAGTGTTTTGCAAAGTATCATAATCACCAAAGCATAAGAGAAATCAGACTACTAATCCCAAATTAGTCATGCAACAAAGTGACGGCCCCAGGATATGAGTCTTCATATTCTCAGTCCAGCGTCAAGACCTCTACATCTTGTTTATGGGCTTTGGAGGCAACGGGGTGAAGTAGGTAGGGCAAAAATAAAAAAAAAAAAAAGAAGAGATGGACAAGGTGACATAAAGAGGAAAAACAAGTTGTTTTGCCTGGCTGGAGTAGATTCTAAGGAGAGGAGAACTGGTAATGGGAGGATGGAAGCCAATGCTCTCTGATGTTCAGGGCAGGAAAAATCAGATAGAAAGGAAAGTTAGAACCAAGACAGAAAGGATGGAAGGGAAAAGTGCATGACAGTCTGATTTATAGGGAGCAAGGAAAATGTAAATTTTGTCAAATATCATCGAGTTCAGTTTTTTATCCTCTTTACAAGAAAATTACCCTGGTTTATTTTGAGCAGGTTAAAAAAAACCTAGAAATGCTGATGCTCAAGGTTTTGACAGTTTTTGTTGTTGATGTTTTCCCCCCAGTATTTCTACTCAGACTTGCACAGAACACAGAACTGGAGCAAATCCCGGTGATTTTATCAGGATGTTATCTTTTGATAAAATTATATTTAATTTTATATTAAACTGCTTTAAGACTCAGCCTTTTCATTTCCATATAATTGCTGCTTTGCAGCTATTGTCTGCTCTGCAGCAGGCAAGCCTTATATTAAAAGGGTATCAGAGTATGTGCTGCCTAATAACTCCTCAAAAAGTGCTGGTTAAGAAACCGTACAGGGGTGAAGAAACAAAGTAAGGGATGGAGGAAGGGTTGTCATGGTATACTGAAGTAATATGTCCTTCATCGTAAGTTAGGTAATCAAGTGGAATCTACCAATGATTGCATTTGAAATGGGAAGTTTTCATGTTGCTGAATGAAAGAATGGAAATTGCTCATGCAACACTTTGAGCATGGATACTGGCACTAGATGAGATTTGGCTTAAGTCAGTGGGAGTTCAGCACAAATAGAAGAGAATATTTTGGAGACATTCTTGGATTCTGTGCCTGGATTTCCTTGCATTTCTTATTTTCCAATAGGTTACATTACCTTTGCAGACAGATATCTCTGTTGGGATGCCAGGACTCTAGAGGTCAGTTTTGTGATGTGTATCTAGTCTTTTCTCCAGTGTATGTCACTGCCTAGCCTTAACTGATTTTAACTTCCTTCTTTCCCTGCCCCTTTTCACCCCTTAGTACACATTTCAAACCTTTCTACAATACAGCTGCCTGGCACAGCCTCCTTTTTCCAGATCTATCAATACTACAGCCTCTTTTGGCATCTCAACCACAGGCAATCTGAAAACACCCTGTGCATTTTGGGGAGTATATTCAGGTTTACATCCTCACAGACATGGCAGCTAAAGCCTCTCTTCAGGTGAAGATCTATGGCTGTGTAACTTCTTTAAAATGCTGGGGCTGGTTCTAATTTTGTTTTTTAGAAATTTCTGGCTTCTTGAAAAAGGTGGGAGTCATCATTTGTCTAAGACAAAGCCTGAGCGCAATTGTTGAGTGCCAGGTGAAACCAGATTTAAAAAATATGGGAAGTTGTACTGCTGTTTCTCTGCCTGATGTGCTAACCTGGCAAGACATGCATCCTCTTTGTGCCTCTGTAGAATTGGAAGAACTGGAGGTTGGTGTGCAGGAAAAAGTAAATACATCAGGATACTTGTCCAAAAAGAGAACTTGTGGAGCCTTCTTTCTGTTTGGTGGCCTTTGTAAACTGTAGTTCTTTCAAGCCCTCTAAGTGAATCCTGCAAGCCATCATCCTGCCATCCATGGCATCAAAATACCTCTCATGCATAAATCTTGCTTCCCTCCAAACCTGTGGGACTTTTAGTTTATTTTTTCAAGTCTCAGATTAATTATTGCATTTTAATATGATGGATTTAATGCTACCATAATTGGTAAATCTTGTATACAGGAAGATATCTGACCCAGAAAAGGCTCTCAAATGCTGTCCAATACCAAAAATTTGAAAAGTAGTTGTGGTGTTTTGTGCAACAGAGATGCAAATGTGCTTTCTGGCAATAGTTTTTAGATATCAGAAGTTTGGATTATTTTTCCCAAACAAAGAAATCCCAAGCCTTAGAAAGCGCAGCTGCTAAGGCTCAAGTTTTACAGTCAGGATAAACTAAAATCCCTTAAAGGTTAATTAGAAGTGAATATAAAGATATCGTTAGTCCAAGTTGTGTATAATGGAGTGGCGGGAGGGAAATTTTTACTAATATTTACAGAGAAGATACAAATGAAATGAAATTCCATAACCTTATCTAAAAAAGGAATAGGATAGACTCTGTTATCTGCATTGTAGAGGAGAATATTCTTTAAAATCCAGTCAATAATTTCCCCTTCCCCCCACTTTATCCTTATTTCCTTCTGAAGGGTTTTCAGGATATATTAAAAATGTGCTGTCACTCTTCTAGAAATAATTCAGCTCTAAGTCTGGGATGAACCATTGTGTTATGAAGGAAAAATAATTTGCAAGAGCAGAATTGCCATCCAAAAGTGACTAAAAAGATTTATTGGAAATTTGAGGCTAATCTCACTGGATCATGGATCTCATAATCACATTTCATTCTACTTCTTGCATCTGCAATTATGAACACCAAACAGAAAGACTTGTAGTTTATCTGTTTAAACTTCTTGTCGTTTTTTGTGGCTGTTTTCTCATGAATACATTATCTTTCTGCAATGTATTCATGAGTGGTTTGGGGAGTGTTTAAAGGTGACAGACAAAAAAAGAAAAGGCATTTTGGGAGGTAGCAGAACATCACAGTGAAAGAAATGCAGATTTTAACCTTATTCCTTACCCTTTGCAACAGAGAATTTGCATGCTATGGTCCCTCAGTCTGTATCAGCACCCTAAAGCTCAAAAAGGATTTGAGGAGCAGCCAAGAGAATATTCTCAAAATAAACTAGAAATAATAGCTTATATTTTCAAAGCTACATAGAAGCTGCCTAGTCTGCATTTATAGGGGCTCAGGTATTTTTACCTTTGAATCAGCTGTGTATCCTGGTTTGGATGTGGATTAGTACAAATAGGGACAATGACTTTCTGGAATGCATTAATAAACTCATTAATTTAATCATAAAACCCTTCATTGCTGTATGGGGAAAACCTGAGACTCCTATGGAATAGACTTTTCCCCCTGACCTCTGACCAGATTCTATGTTCCTGGCCATTTGGATGAAATGGGGAATAAATCTGAGTCTTCTTTCAGGGAACCTGTTATTCATCTGGTGGTGAATTGTACAGGCTCTAAAAGACAGTAAGAAAATAAAAAAAAATATTTCTGTGGAAAGACTGTACTCACCTTCAAGAGAAATCAAAGGAAAACAAATTCGGCCTGAATGTATGAAGCCCTCCTGGTGACAAAGTCCTTGGAGTACTTTCAAAACATAGATGCACAGTGTAACAAACTGTTTGTAGTCTCCGTCCCAAATCAGAGATATCAGTCAAGAGAGATTTTCTTCCCCAGATTCACGTTCAGATAAATAGCTTGAAGGCATTACACCAGGTGGATAATAAGTGGAAAACATCCAGGAGCAGAAAGGGTGAAATGATGTCAGCTTTGAAGAGGACATCCAGGGGAATGATGTTGGGGAGTGCGACTCAGGCCATGGGACCATGATTCTGGGAACAGCATTTAGATCATTTTTGTTCACTCAACCTCATCTCAGTCAAGCACTGCTACAGTTCTGGAATGAGTTTGGTAGTTTCTAAATTATAGAAGATGAAAAGGACCATAGAATACATGTCTGATTGTTAAAGGGATCTTACACACTATTTATGCACAGCATTTAGCATTTTCAAAAACATAATGTTAAGAGTTGGTCTGACTTTGTTTAACCAGCAATTTAAGTGGGAACAAAATTGGACTGCTAACCAAGCCTCTAGAGATCCTACACTACTTTGTTCAGTTTGGCTCATCACTTCACAGTAGATGAGTGTGATGTGTTGTGATTTACTATCAGAAGGACATGGGAGAAATAAGAAAGAAAATTCTCACTTTCAAAGCAATAGTTAATTCTCAGTAGTCCCTTTCTTTTGGTGCTTCTTATTTATTCCTGCATCTGTTTTTGATCGTATTTATAGATTTTTTTTTTGTGTTTTTTTTCTTTTTAAATTACTGCAACCAGTAGTTGTTTAAGGACCTACGATTGTTTCCATTTTAGAGAAAACTCATTTTAGGGATGCATTTGTTACCACAGCCTTTTAAATTCCTCTTTGTTGGAAATGCTTGTACAAGTTGATAGCCTAGATGTAAATTATTTATTTCAAATTGATTTGGTTGTGCTCTTTATTTTAAAAAAAGAGCTTACTGACCACAAAATTATGTTTTTTATTTTCATTAGATGCCTGCCAAACTAGTAGGAGATTTTATTCTAAAAGATTTCTTTTTTCGTTACTGGCAATTGGCCCACCAGCATTGAAAATTCAGAAACTGCATTTTGAAAAAAGACCAAGATAAGCTGGAGAGTTAAACCTAATACTGAGTGCATGCCAGCATGTGTTATATATGCTCTAAATATATATATATATATAATGGTGAAGCATTTTAAGTCATCTTACTGATATTCTTCATATTTTCTCTATGCAATGCTTAAAATAGTGTGATCTGTTTTATTCCTTTAACTGGAGAAGATGCAGCTGTTAATAACATTTACTACATGGTGGTTTTAAGGGTGAACTAATATTTGGACAACTTCTGTTTAAATGTGGCTTATAGCATGAATCAATATTTTAGAAACATTATTTCTGAACTCCTGCTCTTCCTTTGCTACATTTGCAATGGAGCTGCGTACAGCTCCATCTGAGTTTGGCATTTCTACAGGCAAGACTGAGGACTTTACAGATACAGCAATATTTTAATTTCTCTGGTTGATGGCAAACTAATATTCTTTGATCATATTGGCAGTAGGCTAAATACCAGCTTGGAAATACAACCAACCAAGGAGGTTGTAGTAAATTAAATTACAACAGAGTTTTGTACGCCAAGATAGCATTTAAGTCTGTGTATATATATATATATATTTATATATATATATATATATGCACACGTATATATGTGTGTGTGTGTGTGTGTGAGTATGTGGGTTTCTTAACATAGATGAGGCAAAACTTTAATTTAATTTTGTTACTGAGGTGGGGGAGAGGCCTTAAGAAAGCACATAGACCTTGGTCTTGTGCTTTTTACCAATGAACTCTTCTGCTGAAGACAACAAAAGTTCTTCTTGGCTGAAAAATATTTGAATATCATAGATAATGTTATTTTTATATTGCATAGGTTTTACTTTTAATGTGTATGTACTGCAGAAATTATATTTCTGTTCAAAGAATAATCCAGTCAATCTGACTCAGAGGTGAACTCTCAACTCAAGACACTGCTTTTCTAGAAAAAGCTGCCTCTGAGATATTGTTCCTTCTCCAGCAGCTAACTGTGTGTGTATTAACTAGTATCTAAATGTGCAGGAGTAAGGTCTATTTGAACATAATTAAGTGCACATTGTCCCAATCCAGCATGCACAGTTCTCATAACCCTATCATGGAAGAAAGAGACACCCAGACAACTTTGGTCCTGAGGCTATTGTAACAAGTGTGATGCAGTGTCAGGGGAGAAGATTTCAATCCTTTATTCAGTTTGTTTACCAGTATTAACATTTGGTCCTGTGGAGCAGAATGTTCCATGCTGTTTTCTTCCTCTTTGTGTTTCAATAACAATTTTCACAAAAAGCAAGTCTCCCACTTCATGACATTAGAGGGAGTGGTTATTCAGAGTCTGAAAGTGTGCCTGGAAATTTAGACATTTTCAGACAATTTCTATAATGCATTTTGACTTGGCTATATTTTTAAATTCAGGTTTCAGAGACTGGAGGGTCATACCACATATTTTATTTGAACAAGTGACATCAGAGGCAAAATGCTTAATTCTTTGCGGAATTAAAAACAGGCTTTTGCAAAATCTAACATTAATTTTATTTATATAAATTCTGTCAATATCTAGCAATATATCAATAAAAAATAGTTTTTGTCTCAAGCAGTAGCTTTTTCACTGGGGTATGAAACCTAGATACTGCAGTCCTTGATACAGGAAAACCATATCAAGGAAGATATTCAGTATCTCCCTAAAAATTTAACTTCGCAAGCCTTTTATTTTTGTTGAAAGTCATGATAAAGGACTGTAACAAGCAGCATAAAAAATGAATAACTATCAAGATTGTTTTGAAATATTTCAAATGTTAGAAACATATGAGATACCAATAATTTTGTTGTCCATTACCAATCATATTTGATACTTTCCTGAAGAAGGATACTTGCAATTTTTAAAAATGTATTGCCTTTAACCTAAAGTCCAGAAGCTGAGCTGTGTTCAGAGTGTGTAGTGGATGGAACACTTCATCCTAAGCCAAAGTACTTGGAAAGCTCTGTGTGGGAATGCTCACTCTCTCAAATTTATCTGCATGAAGGAATTCAGAAGGGCTCACAAGGCACAAATCAGCAGTATCAGTAGGCCCTGGGAAAACACCCTTGAATGTTCCAGATTTCTGTCTCTTAATGAGAATAATGCTCTGGCTTTAGGAGAAAGAGGTTGTCTCCACTCGTGACTTCTGGTGCTGTCCTTTGGCTTCAAAGTCAATTTCCATGGGGGACATTTCTCATTCTGTAAATATTCCCATTGAGATCAATAGGTGTGTTTGCGAAGTAAAATATTACTCACTGTAAGAACCATATGATATGAGACAATAGGTCTGGCACTAAAATATGTTTTTATAATTTTTAGAGGAATACATTCTCACGTGTGGGTTTCTTGTTTTGGCCTGCACCTGTTGTGCTTGCAGAATAGTCCTCCAGAAGAAATAATTGTACTGTTTAGTATTAGATATTCATATATAAATGTATCTTGGTTTTCACCATCCCATAATGTGTGTAAATGCAGGTTAACTGCTTGTGTAACTTTGCGAGTGACAAATTGACTATTTCAAAATTTAGTCTTGGGTGTGTTCTGAGGAATTATGCCACAAATCCATGTTATTTCTTCATTCAAGTTCTTCAGCTTGTTAGAAACACATTATAACCACTTGACTGACTCACAAGATAACCCTTCAAAATTACAGACATAATGATTACGAATTTCTTTGATATTTATTAATGGCATCAACATTATTTATGATAAACACCATTTTATTAATATTATGTCATTGGCGTTGTACTTAAGGGCTGTCTGCTATAACTATTAGGACCATTAGTTAGTTTTAAGGTGTTGCATTTTATGTCTTAGGAAGACGAGGAAAATAAATGTATAGAAACTATTCACTGAATTTTGAAAGCATTTTGCTATTTGTAAGATTAGCTGGGTGAGGGATGTTGTTTGTCTTCTAAAGAAAAATGAAAGTTTGAGTGAAGTCTATATATACCATAGATACATATACCTCTTAAATCCTAGAAAAAGCTTAATTTTTCCATGGACAAGTTAATGTACATAATGCTATTCAGTTGTCTTCAAAAGTTGACAGCAAGCCTGAGCTGTTATTTCATGTTTTTCCTGTATAATGCAAAGAAACTATTATTCATGGAGCTGTTGTGCTAGACTTTGAAGAGTGCTTATCTCCTTGGGTGGTCATGTTAATTCCATAGCCGAAATCAGTTCTTAGTGTTTTTGAGAAGCTCCAGTGGTGGATCTCATTTCTGAGGGAAAATTCATTTTAGTATAGGGTAGGCAGTCCAGTCTTCCAGCTTAGACCACAAGACACCTCCAAGTGACTAGACTAGCTTTGTGATTTTGATGAATTTTAGATGTGGATTAATCAATATGAAAACTGTACCCATATTTTCCTGGATTGGACCTGCTGTCTTTCAGCTCCCAAAGTGTTTCAACAGCAAAATAGACTGTGCTCACTGAGCCGCTCTCACTCTCGATATCTCTGTTTTCTTACAGCCTGCGACCTGATGAACCAAGGCATCCTGGCCCTCGTCAGCTCCATTGGCTGCACATCAGCAGGATCCCTGCAGTCTCTGGCCGATGCCATGCACATCCCTCACCTCTTCATCCAGCGCTCCACGGCAGGAACGCCAAGGAGTGGCTGTGGGCTCACCAGGAGCAACCGCAACGACGACTACACGCTGTCCGTGCGGCCCCCTGTCTACTTGAATGATGTCATCTTGAGAGTGGTCACCGAATATGCCTGGCAGAAATTCATCATTTTTTACGATAATGACTATGGTAAGTATTTCTTTATCAGGGTGGTTTTTGTCAAATCCATAATCCTGTTGAAAAGTGTCACATAACAGCTTTACAGTCTTCCAATAGATTATGTTTTGCTTGTGAACATTTATGGTTCTGGAAGCATTTCACAGCACCTCAGAGAAATCTATTTCTGAAATCCATCAACATTTACAAGTTTATTTGATAATGTCTTTGTTAGAATTAGCTGATAAATGAAGAACTTATGTGTTTTTCTATTATACCCATGTTTATGAAGCATAAAAGTTTTTAGCAAGCTCTCTTTTTTTTTTGGACAGTGGAAACATAAAATTACAATTCGAGATGCAGCATGTAAGATTTGCATTCTGTAGATTTGTTTATTGTGTGTTGAATCTCTTCTATTTGTTGGCATATACTTTCTGGCCAGAATCTGAAGCGATGGTGAATGTAGGTCAGAGGTTTGGCAAGAATGAGGTGCTAGTCATAAATGTAAAATATGTAGAAAGAAGTTCTGGGTAGGGGAGAAGTTGAGGAGGAGGGCTTGGACAAGATAACATTCCCTCTGTTATGAGTTCATTCAGTGTTCCTGAAAGGTGCTGAATTGGTGGTTTTTGTGTGATAGAGTAAGTGTGACACAGATGGCAGTGTCACAAGACTGCACCATCCAGCTTGGTGAATCAGCCGATTTTGGTCCAGATATTTTCTACAGCTGACAGGAGAGCTGCAAAAATTTCTCCAGTAGAATGCATTATCTAACAGATTTTACAATCTTTATTTCTGTGAAAAATTGCTTTGCAACCAGACCTGTTTTCTTCAGATGCATCCAATATTCATAAGTAATCATGACTGGCTTGGATGAGCATTTTAAAACTTATGTTCAAAGTTAAATCTTTAAGTTATAGAAAAATGCTCACTTCAGCAATTTAGTGCGCATAATATCTGGTTCATTCAGGTCAGGTGATATTGATTTTTGTTCCCTGCCTACATAATAAATTCTTAAATTAGAAGAATAGAAAGTGATGAATAGTAGAATTCTTTATAACAAAGCAGCACCTAAAAGCACCAGCCGTGGGATAAGGAACACACAAAAAACCTCCCAAAAAACAAACAAACAAAAAATCTAAAAATCTCACAGCAGCATATTTTTGTTCAGAAATTATGAGTTTGTGTATTTAACTGCCAGGTACCTGTGAAGATGACTATAAACATTTCATTTAGGAGGTATCTTTATGCATGTATTTTTGAGTTTAAAAACCTCAAGTAAATTTTATAATGAATATCTTTGAATAATTATATTCAAAAATACGGGGTTTAAATTATTCAAGTTTCATTATTTAATTTAGAAATACAGTTCAGACACTATATTTTGTCCTTGATATCTGGGTAAGAACTTCATAACGGTGTGACTTGCATAGCACAGATGCCTGCCTGCCTNCCTGCCTGCCTGCCTGCCTGCCTGCCTGCAAGGAATTAGTTTCAGAGCAGTAGCTTATTCAGTGACACATCATCCTCAGATGTGACCTGTGGCAAATGTTTAGTCTCTGTACCAGCCTCTCTGGCATTCTTAATTCAGTAGTCAACAAGTAATGCCACACTAACCAAGACAGACTGGTAATCTGACTCTGATTAGTAATCACCATCACCAGTATCAGGAAAAGGTGCAAAAAAACCCCAACATTCTGCATTTAGTGTATCCTGAGCAGTCTGTCCATCCCCTTTCTAACCATTTGTGTGGCTTGGGCATTTAGGTTGTATTTTTGGGGTGAGGGGTGTGTGTACATGTGTGTGCATGTATAAAATGATCTTAAATGCAATCTTATTTTTAAATTAACCTGTGACTCTGTGTAGAGCTAGCTGTGCAAAGGTATGTTTCTTTAGACTGTATCAAGCTAAATCCTTGATTTCAACAGCCACCCCAGGGCAGCAAACAATTTCTGTATTCTTCTTTTGCTTCCTACACTTTCTTTATAAAATTTTATGTTGCTGATTTTGTTGATGGTTTCCCCCTCCATTTTTAATAACAAACAGAGCAGAACTTTGAGATCAGCATCTCTAACCTGAGGACTCTCATCCTTTCCTTTGTTCACTGCCTCTTCATTCCTTCTTCTTGCTCATACTGGAATCCCCCTCTAATTCACTGCCACCATGTTTCAGGTGAAATCCTTAGGTTTGACACTCTGTTTTGCCTGTTCCCAATCCTTTGACCCAGTTTTTGATTTATGGCAGCAGTTTCTCACAGACACATAGTGACATTTTTTTAATGGTAGCCCCTAGAGAGCAATCTTCCCAGATTATTATAAATATTAACAAATAACTTTCTCCCTTTTCCCTGATGTTTTATTGATAAACTGAAACATTTCTCATATGTTAGCAGTCCGCATTCTTTCTTCCTGGATTCTCTATTGATGGAAGAGGAACTAGCACAGAGAGAGGGACAAAGAAATTAATGGCATGAAAAGGGGAACTGGAATCACTTTTTAATGGATTTCAGAGTGGATAAGTGAGAATTCAGTATTTACCATTCTTTGGAGCAGCAGTTTGGACAGTGTGATGTCCTGAAATCCCATCCAACTCTATATTCCATGATTCTGTGATGTTTGAGAAAGCCATTCCTTAGATGGGTTTCTAGAGATGAAATATTTTTACAAAAGAAAACTATTCCAGTGTTAGTTTGAATTTTTAAAAAGAAAGTTGGCCCAAGAGCTCCTGAAGACCCTGAGGAAGGGAACATTGCCATTACCTTCTGATCCTGTTTTAGAAGGAGGTCAAGACTGGGCATGCAGATAAGGGGTGCAGGTCCAGGAATAATCCACCCCTTTGGTCAGCATCAGTGCAGATAAGGGTGGTTGCAATTTCCTCTGGAAGATCCCAGTCCCATACCTCAGCTTGCATGAGAGGTTCTGCTGCAGTGAGACTTCTTTTTTTTTCTCAGCTCATACAGACCTAAAATAAAATTCTTGCTAAAAGCTTTCTTCAGTGTAACTGCTTGCAGCAGTTAATATTAGACATTTTAATAGAACATTTAATATTAAACATTAAAGCAGGTGGAAGTTTGATACATGCATTAGAATGAATTTCATATTAAGAGATTATTGATATGTTGTGCACAGCTGTCTGCAAAACTGACACCTGTGCAAGCAGCAATTTCTTTCTCTGGTGGTATTTTTTCATGTGCAGCAATCATTCCTTCTCAAGGTGTGTATCATAACATGAAGTGGTGTCTTCATAGCAGTAAATCACATTTGACAATGAGAATGTAGATTCTGGTATGCGTTCATCTTTTTTGGTTTTTCTCATTGTTGACATATTTTCTAAAGTTACAAAATGTGAAAGCACTAAGAGACTGATTGATTCCAGCAACCAGCAGAATTTCAGTACTTTCCTATACAATTAACTATTTTGTGTAGTAATTTAATTTAATTATTTAAAACAAAACACTTTTGTTGTATTACTGAAATTATTTCCAGTAATAATTTTTTTCTGTGTAAGAAAATGACCCTTTCATATTTAAAATAAATTTTCCTATAGTAAAATTGGGATCTTATCCAAAGCACATACTGCACTAAACCAGTTACCTTGCACCTTTAATATAAGCTGCAAGCCTTTGTGTGTTGATTTATCAAAATCAAGGTTTTTAAATCCTATCAATAGAATTGCTTTTGAATTTTATCTTACAGTTTATCATACATTCTTTTTCATTATCAGAGAATTTTTTATAATGGAAATGTTTTCTGCAGGCCTGAGAATAATTTCCCTTATGTTATCCTCCTTTAAAATCTCAGATTCTTATTTTGAATATAAGTAGATGAATATATTCAGTTTTACTGTTTTATCACTTTTGTACTAACATCTAAATCTTAGAAACTTCAAGTCCACTTAAAAGTTCTTTGCTGACAAGGAATGTTAAGTCTTTGAAGGAAGCAATTCTTTAATGAAGTCAATCAACTGGATGGTGAAAAAGTGAGGTAGAAATGTATTTCTGAAATACAGTAATTTCACGATTACAAGCCGCACCATTTTGACTAAAATTTTGGTCTGAACCCGAAGTGCAGCTTATAATCAGGTGCAGCTTATATATGGACAAAGAATGAAAAGTTGCTGTTTTAGGAGGACAGGTGTCTGCTAAGAAAGGCAGGAGCTTCTCTTTGAAATGGAGATTGTAAACCCTCTCCCTCCAAATTATTATAATTTTGAAATCAAGGGGCTTTCAGGCAAAGATATGGAAATCAGGAATAACAGTTCTTTACTAGGGAAATTAAAATAGAAATACAGTACTACAAAGAAACAAACTCCAAACCCTGACAAAGTCAGA
>PYHW01010582.1:1801926-1815957 GCA_013186435.1 Turdus rufiventris | reverse complement strand
ATTTTATCAGTCACACAGTGGGACTCAATGGGCCATTAGCAGAAAATGACTCGCTGGAGGAAGGGTGGGTTGTGAAAAGATAAAGAACAATGCCCCACCTGGTTTCAATGGATGGCCTATTAGCCGAATATCTCCTACGGAGATAAGGATCACTGCCCCCACCCTCAACAGATGGTGATAGAATAGATACCTTTTATCACACTCTGTATTCTAACCCAAGACAGTTATAAGGAGAATGTTTGGTAATGCTTCTTTTAAATTTCCAGCCTGGTTTAACCCTAAAGGTGATGCTGACTACAGAGGGGTTCTCTGTTCTTGTGCACATGTGTGTAGACTGGAAGTGATGGGTTCACTAAAAAATAGCAAACAAAAAAAAAGAACACACAGGAAATGTAATACTAAATTATAGTGGCCTTGAGCTGGGAGAGGAGGTAGCAACTTTGGCTTTAGTATTGATCTGTGTCTACATGCTAACTTTGGCTTTGATCACTAAGGAAGATAGTTAAAACTGGTGATAATGGAGAAACTTTTCTGAATTTCTGGCAATAGCTGTAACTCATCTGATTTAAATAGAAAGTAGAAATGTGACTTCTGGCTGGGCAACAGGTTGGTTGGCTAGCAAATTCAGGGCAAGAAACACCTGTGTTCCAGACATGAACAGTCTTGTATCTCCTTAGCAAAGCCATCTGTGCCACAGGTTGCTTGCCAGATTTTTCTGCAGAAGGAGTTTGTCTATTAGGAAGATGATTCCACAGTTCAGCGTGGATGTGTGCCACTTTCAGACAATCCACGCAGGAAAGATAATGTTGCCCATTCAGTGGCAGCATCTGTTCTTCGGCATACACTTTGAATATGATCACTGCTAGTGACTTGCTGCTGAAATATTGGAAGTGCCATCATCATTTAAATTGCAGGGTGTTTTTATGTGCTTTCTGCTGTTTCACAGCAGCAGGTGAACTCCACCAATACCTCCATTCTGCCACCGGGTAAGCTGAGGTATATATAACAAGAGTCTGTGTTTATTTCCTGCCCAAGTCTCTGTGCTGTACTAATACCAAAGACAGAAGTAATAAAGAAGTAGGAATCCTGGTTTGGTACATTTTTTTAGAATGGTGGTGTTTTCCTAAAAGCATATAAAACAGATGCAATATGGTTGACACAGTCACCTAATAAATGTAGAAAACAGTACTGGATCTCTTTTGTCCCATCATTTAATGAAGATCCAATATAATTGTTTCATTGTTTATATGCGGATCTTCATGGCAAATAAATAATTTGGTCCTACATTCTGGCTTCTGGGTCAACACAGATTATGCAGAGTTCAATAACTCCAATGTGTTTATAAATTCAGGTCAAGTGAGAGTACAGTAATTTCACGACCATAAGGCGCACCGGACTATAAGGCGCACCCACCAAGAGTCGGCAAAATTCGCAACTTCATAGATCATATTAGGTGCACCAGACTATAAGGCGCACTTCCGGGTTCGGGGGAAAATTTTAGTCAAAAGGGTGTGCCTTATAGTCGTGAAATTACTGTATGTTCTTGTTTTGAAGAAGGACCAATGAAACTTTGTTCGGTGGTTCCTGCTCACCCTGTTCTGGTGTCAGAAACTATATGGATTTATGAGATAGAATTTAAGTCTTTAAAAAGGCTTTCATAGCTTAAGTAAATTTTCTTCCTGATGCTTTGATAACATGTTTAGATCCCATCTACATGTGTTCCTTGTGCTTCAGTGATTTTGACTTCAACCAGTCAGTTTTACCCATTATATGGTTTAATGAGTCTGGATCCTGAGTGTGTGAGCCTCAGGAACTTTAGAATGAAAGGGTTAAAGTAGAAAGAAGTTATTTTATCATTTGCATAAAACTAGACATATTTGTAGCACTCCAAATAATCTTGTTGGTATTTAAAGTGCCAAAAATTTCTAACATCTCTGATTAGATTGAATCTAATTTTCCTGATTTAGATATTAAATAGAAGCTGTAATTAGAATCTGATTCTCTTATGGAACTTTATTTTTAGGGCATGCATGTATTTTATTCATGGTTAAACTATTCTACAAGTGTTTAGTAATGCTGATATTTTGGCAGTGTCTAGAGAGTGAGGTTTTGGTGATGAATGTCTAAAATACCCTAAATGCCTAAAATACCATTTCTTTCCAGTTCATGGTATTTTGGCGCTCTAGACAGAAGACCCAGCTTGCTGATTGTGACAGACTTCCAGGACTAGCCCTGTTGAACTATTCTTGTGTGCTGTTTGATTATAAGCTATTGCATGGCTATTTCTTCATAATTTGAAGCATCTCATTAATCTGTTTCTGGAGGAGGATGGCTGTCTGTAATATTCTCTAGTTAGTTGATCTCTGCAGGTGAGGCAGGCACAGAATTTTTTTCTCCTGTGCAGACTGAACTTTGTTTCCCTAATACTACTCTTTGTGACACCCCCCATAAGAAGATCAGGGAAAGTTGATAGGTCAGTATGAAAGATCTGAGTAGCCAAGCTGTTGTGAAAGTCTAGTTGGAAGCTTTGTCAACTGTGTCTCATGCAGACACATGCTAAGCCTGTAGCTTTAGGTTTGACCATTCCCCTGGAAAATGAGTGATTGAGACATGCGAAGAAGGAACTGTAGTCCCTCAGAGACTGGATCTAGGACTATGCATCTAGGAGAGACCAGATTGAGAATTCTAATGGGAGGAATGTTTTCTGGTGATTTTAACCATAAATGCCCTTCTAAACCTGAGGAACCTTTATTTTTTGAAGAAAGTTTCTTCAGAAATTGCTGTTTTTGTGGAGTTACTGATTTCCTTTCTTTTTCTCTTTTCCCTTTCCTGTAATGTGTGTTCCAGCTCGTGTCTGTTGTGTTGACTCTAGTGCTGTATGTTTTCCCCTGAGAGCAGTTGGGTGTGTGGGAGGCTTGCATGCCAGTAGGGAAGGAAGCATGTCCTGCTGAGTGTCTGTGGGCAGCAGGTCAGAGTGACTGCTGGAGGGAAGAGTTGTGTTAGGGAACTGGTGGCTTAGCTCCTGAAAACAGATTGAGAATCTGCAGCATGACTAGGGGTCAGATAGAAAGGACTCAGGGAGGCTGAAGGGATTTTCCTCAGGTCCAGAAGGCCCTGACTTGTGAAATCATTGAATGATTTTAAATTTTAAGCATATAAAGTTTGGGGTTTTAGTTAAAATCATTCACAAGAGCAAAGGGAAAGAAAAAGTCAAGCATACTCATAGAGTTCAGTACTGGAAAAAGCCCTTCCAAAGGCTTGGGCCAGCTAGAGGCAGCATAACAAAGTGAAGAGTACCCAGGAATTGCAGTTTGGTAGACTATAAATATACTACAAGCCAGGTAGTTGGCATTTTGCTGATCAAGTCTTCCTTTCTAGATCATTCTTAGAGAGGGCTTTACTCAGAGTTCCCAGAAAGCTCGATGGGAGCAGTTTGCTGGGGAAAATTTACTGAACTCAGCCAATGGTATCAGATGAGGGCAGAGAGTATCATTGCAACATCTGGCTTCTGTTTTGTTTTTGAATGAAATAAATAGTTGTGAAGTTTAGAGCAATGTAAAGACTTTTTGATGAGTGAACAAACCAAGCTTCACTTTGATACGTGAAGCTACACAGATTTGAGTTTCACAAAACAATCTGCTCCCTGCCTTTCTCATGCTGAGTTGTCCTCCAACAACCCTTGCTTGAAGGAAGAATTGTGTATGATGAGTCCTTTAAGAAAGATTAGGACAAAGTGTGATTGTTGGGTGGCCAAATTAGGAAAATTGCTGGAAGGCTTGTTTGTAGGCTTGTTTTCTAATGGCTGTTTTGGACAGTAGCTGTTGTATGGCCATTCTTTTTCCTGTTTTAGTACTTTAAGAAATGCAGTGAACATAGCTCTGGAAGAGGTTTAATGAATATTAAGGGAAAGCCTGTAGGGACATACCTGAAAAAATGTTTCTGTGAGATAATTTGAACAGTTACTTACTTGTGCCTTTTTTTCCACTTGCCAATTAACATCTTGTTTGCCTTCTGTTTTTTCCAGATATCCGTGGAATACAAGAATTTTTAGACAAAGTATCTCAACAGGGAATGGATGTAGCATTACAGAAAGTAGAAAACAACATCAATAAAATGATCACAGGGCTCTTTGCCAGTATGAGAATAGAAGAACTGAACCGCTACCGGGACACCCTGAGACGGGCCATTCTCATAATGAACCCTTCCACAGCCAAATCATTCCTGACAGAGGTATGTCTTTTAATGAGAGGCTGTCTTCTTGTTTTGCTGAGCAAGACCACAGTGGTCTGTCAAAAGATTTAGTTTATTTGACTTCATAATGGTAATCCAAAAAACCCCCAGATAAGCTGTCCCAAGTAAAAATTTAAATATTCTCTATTCAAATATGAGCATGCAAGGGTGTTTCCCAAATGTACATGTACATTTAAAGAGAGAACAAGTAAAACCACATCCTGCATGTGCAAAAGCATTTAGGAAATATGCAGAAGCATTACCCGTCAGGCTTATGTTTGAAGCTCAAAGGTACTATACTGCCATTGTGGCCCCCACTACTGAAATATTTACAACTGAAACTTTTATTATTGTTATTATTATTTAGAGAAATATATATGATATGAATATGTGGGTAAAATGTGTTTACCTAATTGAATTTTTTTTTCTACAAAATGATGTTGATAATATTCTCTTATATGCCACTGAGTAGTAATAAGGTAATGGAATGAAAGATCTGATTTGCATGAAAAATTTGAGATGATAGACTAAAGTCATGTTTTCAAGCAATATGGACCAGATTCTCAAAAGGTTCTTAGGGATTTGGAGGCAGAAGACCTGAACATTGCATTCGACTATGAGTTGTACAATCTTTTGAAATAAGTGGCAAGGCTCTTTTTACATGTGCTGTGCTGTTTCAAATGTGGTTTTGCATGTGTGTATATTCTTCATCATCAACCAAGGCTTAAAAAAATCTCTCTTTTGTTTCATAGAAATACACTTTTTTCAATAATTTCTCTTTGGATCTGTTTCGAACTTGTGTTACTTTTCTTCTATACTTTGCTGTTACCTGGGACGTGAGAAATTCAAGCTTAAAACCTACTTCTGCATAAAATCTACTGCATATCCAGTCTCAAGAGAATGACTTTTAGGAACATTAGCTAGAAGTTTGCTTTCTTGATTTATTATTCAAAATTTTTTTTGCCCTTGGTTTGTTTTGGCTGGGTGTTTCACTGTCCTCATTACACACTTGAAGCTTGCTAATTCTGAGTAATGAGGGTCTGCTGCTCTATCTAAATGTGTGTAGTGCTTCATAAGATTTAAACTATTTGTGGGCATGTTTAGATTGTTCTGTAGTGTTTTCAGTACCCAAGTCGCAAGTGTTTTATTTTTTGGTAAGAGACATTATGAGATACTTCATGTTGTAACTTGAAAGAAGCATGTTTGGGGACTCTAACTACTATAACTCAACAAAATAAAACTCCTGCATTGTTCTTAGAGAGAAACACTCTTTAAAAGAAAAGATACATTTAATCATTTATTTTTACACACTTGGGCATAGAACAAAGTCATTGTCATCTTTTGAAATTATCATGTATAGGTTGCTGAGAAAGTAAACTATTTACTTTAGAGTTCTTACTTTGGCACTGGCCACTTGAGAGTCCAAAAATCAAAAGACCAGTAAAAAACAACTAAATCATATCTTCAATCCCCCTCCCTCAAAATATTTTTATACTAAACACCAAAAAATTCCTGAGAAACAAGGGACTCCTGATGTTTCTCGGAGTTTTTCTGTTTTTCTGGAGTCTGTAAGCTTAAGAGGGAAGGTCATTATCTTCTTCTGCAATAGTGGTTCAAAGACAGCAGCTCACATCAGCTCCATATTGCAGGTTTTTGTCAGGATAGCAGCATTTATATGGAGTATCATATGTGAGTGGTAAACTGACAGCAGGAGCCTCTTAATAGGAAGAGTTACTCAAATAGAAGTGTGCTTATTGCCATGGTTTATTTTTGTTGGTGACAGGAAATGAACTAAACAAATGAGCTCCAACACAAAAAGTCTTTGCACAAGAAGTTTGTAGGGGTTGTTTTTCCAATGGATATTAAAAACTGTTTTTTTGAGTCAAACCAGCAGCTGTATTATAGGGGCAAAGAAATTATAAAGCCCTATGAACTGCCAATGGACAAAGATATTCTAAACAATTTAATGGTCATGCTGATTCCAAAGCCTCTCCCTTGTGCATGATCACTTTAGCTGAGAATTCAGTGTAACCGAGTGGATGTAGCATGTAAACTTTGTGAAGATAGTAAGAAAAAACTTCATATGCAGAAAAGTCCTTGGCTTTTTCCTGCCCAGTAGAAGCTTTTGGCTGCCTCGCTGGATTCAGCTGTCTGCTTCTCTCCCCAGACCTCACATAATCTCTGCTGCTTGGTTCCTTCTTAGAGGACTGTTCTGGTTGAACCCTGTCATTGTTTAGCTGAGAAGAGGGTGCATTCACTCTGCAACAGCTGTAGTAAGCGTGGTCTTGATTATTATGCAAGTAACAACTATTCCAGGGTAAATAGTCAGACATTGCCCTGTGTAAATAAGCAGTCTGTAAACTGGAGTTTGCTTGTGTGGAATTTATCTTTGTTCAGACTCTTTGAAATTCTGTGTTTGAAATATTTTTCTTTTTTTTTTTTTTTTAGCAGTATTGCTTTTTATGTTAGGCACTTCTTTCTCTCTTCTGTTTCCAGAGCTTGCAGAGATGAGATCTGTACTTATACACATAATAAAATGGAGATTAAGAAGTAAATACACTTCACAGGCTGTGGAAATAAAAGCCTACCTTCTCTCTAAACACTTTGTATTAATTTACCCTCCATACAGCATGGAAAGGCAGGAAGCTTTTTGGGAGCAATTATCACAGCATTTCTCCTTGCTGCCTAAAAGATTAATGAAAGTGAGAGGGAAGGGCCAGACAGATTGCCAAATGTCCTTTGTTACTTTGAGCTGGAGATGGAGGAACAGAAGAAAAAAAAAATCTTCTGAAAGAGTGAAATTCACTGGGGCTAAGGAGTGCAGAGATGGGGAGCTAGCAGAGACTTGGTACCTCTCCACAGAAGAGTTTGTGGCAAACATTATTCAATTTTTGGTTTTTTCTGGTGCAATTCTTCTCTACTCTAAAATAGTTGTCCAGGTCTCACAGGTGAAGCAAAATATTCCCACAGAAACTTTTGTGATTATTAAATATCCAACTGTCTTGCACAAAATTTGCTATGCTATCTGATGGATAGCACTGTGATGGATGTGAACTGTGTGTTGCTTTTCTGCTTTGTATTTTTGGGGTGTGGATTTTTTTTTGCACATGTTCTTCTGATTCGGGATGAATATGACGGATAGAAAAAGTCATATAAGGGAATAATAGGATGTCCTTAAAGGAGATGTCCTTGCCAGCTCAGCATGACAGCAAAAATCAAGGGCTTCAAAAGTCAAGTATGAGAAGTCTGGGTAGGAGCATGATCAGGCCAAGAAAATCAGGTGGCAACAGAGTTTCTGGGGTTAACAAAGCAGGTTTGAGAAGCAAGACTTCAGGAAGAAATATTTTTGGACATAAGCCAGATGTTCTCGAGTGGGCCAAAATGCTATCAGTGCATCTCTGCTTTTAGGTTTTTTCCTGTTTAGCTAAGGAAGCTACCTTATCACTTGAGTGCAGAAACATGAATGTATTTGGCCGTGTCGTGACTCCAAGAGCTGATAACAGGACTACAAAGGAGGGACAATGCAGCTAATTCATTAGTTTACTTACAGACAAAAACTTCACACATTGAAAATCCAGTAAGCCATGTGTGAAAGAGCCCTAGCAGCAGCCAGGGATTTTGCTAGAGCTTTGACAGGCATGTTCTGGAAGGCCTTGGTGTAGGTGCTGAAGAAGACACTGCTCCCTCCAGCCTTCTCTCAAAGGAGGGACACCAGCCCAGCAACCTCAGCATATGTGAGTGTGCATCTTCCTGCCCCTTGCAAGGCCCCTTCTCCTGCTTCTGTGGCTGGGGTACTTACGAAGAGAGGTGAGAACACTTTCTAGCTGTGCCAGCAGAGTTTTCAGAGCATTGGCAACATGTATAAGCCAACAAAGCTCTTTGAGGATTGACAACCTCAAGCCATCACGCAGTGAGCATTTACACTTTCCAGGTTGGAGACTACAACTCTTCAACTCAGTCTACACTCCATGGTTTCACTAATGAAAATATTTGCTATTTATTATTGTAAAGGTTCCACTCTGCAACAAACTTGAAATCACTGAACCCCATCATGTCCAGACTTCGAGCATGTTGTAGATATTGGAAATGTTTACTGTTAAATATCTATTAAAATTTAAACTCATCTGCATGACAGAACTGGGTTATAATTATTGAAAAGGCATATTCACCAAAACTAGATGCTGCTAAATCTGAGAGTTGCAGCAAATAAGTCCTTTATGTTAACCTGTGTGTATGTATTTTGTTACACTAGCTTCTATAGGTTTTTATATATTCATTTTCAAAGAAAATTAAAATGTAGCTTTCAGCATTAGTATAATCTACTACTCATGATTTTGAAAATAAATTTCCTTTTATCTATCCCAGGCTAATGTGGGACAGTACTAAATAAGATTACCTTGGCTGAAAAGAAGCTACACTGCTACTTTCATGAATAAAAGGACTCTTTATAAATTAAATGATAAAATATACAGTAAAAATACAATGAAGCTTATAAATTAAGTACTGAAGAGTTCTTGCAACGTTGTAGGCAAGTGAAAAAAAAAAAGAAGGAAAGAGTGTTTAAGGAGCAAATGTAATTTAAATTGCCTCAATGTAATTGAACTTTTACATGCTTTTACCCATCATTACTGTGAATAGAATGAGAAGCAACATTTATTCTGTGAAACGAGATTATTCCTGATAGAAAATGCCCTGATTTTTATTATATTTGATTGTTGTCTCTCTGTTGAAAATAACAGTTAATTAAAAATTAATTTAATTAATTTTTTGAAAAAAATGCAGTGTTTTTTTTATATTGTGATATAGTTATTGTTTTTCCAGGTGCTAGATTGATCATGAAGCAAATTGTGAATCTTTTAGATCTAAATACAAGGATTTGCTTAAGTGCTACATAGTGCTCTAGCCAGGCTTATTTCTTTAAGAAACTTATTTACTGAGAATTGGGAAAATTTATTTAACTTTTCCAAAAGGTTGATTCAGACATTGTGTGCCCAAAGTTCATGACAGCTTAGTATTTTTTTATTATTTTTGCTTTTTTTTTTTTAATCTTACTATGTGATGCTTTGCTCTTTTTATTTTACATGTATCCTAAAGAAAACTAGGACAGTATCTTCTCCAAAGTCAACAGATAAAGTCACCTCAGTTTCTCCTCATATGGATTCTCCTCAAGGCTCTTCATGATATTCATAGCCCTCCTTTGGATGCTCTCTAACAGCTTAACACATTCTTCTGTTTCTCCCTTGCCTGGCTGGTGATGCTGTCCTGATGTCCCCAGGACAGGGTTGGCCCTCCTGGCTGCAGGGCACTGCTGACCCATGTTCAGCTTGCCATGGACCAGAACCCCCAAGTCCCTTTCCACAGTGCTACATTCCAGCATCTCATTCCCCAGCCTGTCTGTACATCCAGAATAGCTCCATCCCAGGTGCAGAATCCTGCACTTTCTTCCCTTATTGAGCTTCACACAGTTGGTGATTGCCCAGTCCTGTGATTTGTTGAGGTCTCTCTGCAGGGCCTCTGCAGAGGAAGTCAACAGCTCCTCCCAGTTTAGTGTCTTCTGCAAACATGCTTAGTATCCCTTAAAGTCCTGTGTTCAAGTAATGAAGATGTGTTGAAGAGCACAGAGCCTAAGATTGGGCCCTGTGGAACCCCACTGGTGACACGTCACCAGTCTGATGTCACCTCAGTCACTGTGACTCTTTGTGCCCAACCCATGAGCCAGTTGCTCACCTATTCCATAATGTGTTTATCCAGCTGTGTGCTGCACATTTTGTCCAGGATACTGTGAGACAGCACTGAAAGCTTTACCAAAATCCAAAAAGCTTGGTGTTTGCCTTGGTGTGTGTACCATAGTCTGCTGTCCATGTTCAGGAACAGGCATCAGATTTTGTTCTTCTGCTACATGTGTGTCTGCATATCTGTGTACAGTGTATTTGAGCTTTGTGTGTATACAAACATTTTCTGCAACAATAAAAGCATGTTTCATCTGTCACTTAAAACCCACACAGAGTTTTATGTTTTCAAATTAACCCTACTACCCAAACAGTTTCTTCTTGTCAAAGTAAAATGGAGATTGGATGAGCAAGGTTTTGTTCAGTTGAATTTGGCCATTGAAGTGAACCAATGATGAACTGTAAAAATACCCAGGTCTCATAGGAAGCCTGTTGGCTCAGTTAGGCTGAGGAGTGACTTGATGCTTTGTCACATGTATAAGTGCATCACAATTCTCTGTGCCCTCCTGAATGTGGTAGCTGGTTGGTATTTTCCCATGAAGTAATGAAAAGAGTAAGTCTTTATCACATTTATTGATGCATGATGCTTATGATGCAGTGTAATTTGCTTCAGAGATTTTCAATATTGTTCCTTGTGAAAGTTTATTCATGATCACTGGGAATTTTTAAACAATCGTATTTACATAAACACAACTCTGAAGTCTTAAAGGCAAGAGTTGTTTTCAGGCAGTTCTCTTAGATGGCAGTGAAGAATCAGCAGCAGACATGAAACTACCGCTATTTTTACCTCCTTTTCCTTTCATTTTATCACAAGTGTGTATGTTGATTGGATTTTATCTAGGAGTGATGGTCTTCAGAGGCCAAAATCAGATTTTTCAGTCAGTGACTGTTGGCTCCTTCATTTTGATTATAAGTAAGCTGAATGTTCTCATCTTTGAGGTCATCTTTCTCCCCTTAGTGTTTGAGCTTTTAGACTTGCACTCTCTTGGAGAGCACATTTACCTTTTTTGAGTCCATTCTTGACAACAAGGTTTGCAGTGGAATAAATCCTATTCAGTGTACTCCACTGTAATTTGTTGTTTGTTAATTACAATGTTGAAAAATGTATTTTTTTGCCTTTTTTCTCCAGCACAGAATTAAGCACAGAATTCATAGCTGCAAACTGAAACACTGGCTTAAATGATTTTTTTTATTTCATACGATCTTCTGAATCTCTAGTAAAGGGATGTTCAGAAAATATGTTCAGAATGTTGAACCACTTGAACCATCCTTTAAATGTTCTTCCTCACTTTTTTTAACCTGCAGGACGGGGTCTTGGAGGATTTTATATTTTACCTTTCAGTGAAAATCTGAGAAAACTCTTGATTTAGTGTGTAGTCCAATTCCTTGCCTTTTCATGCTTTTGCATCCTTGAATATTGGCCATCCAGCTGATGGCTGAATGACTGGATGAGAAAATGAGTGGGTTTTTTACTATGAATAGAGTGATGTTGGCTTAGATTTTATCTGCATTTGCTTACCATAAGGTGAATGTTCAAGGATAAAACATTTTAGTTACAAAACAATGAAAAAGAAAAGTGGTAAAATAAGTCTGCTTCAAAGGGATTTGTATAATTTGTGTCATTACTGAAGCTGCAATCTGAAGCAATCCTTTCTGTTTGTATGCTTTCAGGCACAGTAAAATTGAGATTTTGCAATGTAACTTTGGGGTTCTTGAGACAATGCAATGCTTATTGTAGCCAAGGTCATTTATTTTGGTATCTAAAATGAAGCAAAAACATTTTGGGAAATCTATCCCAACACCGAGGGTCTACATTTAGAAGGACAGGAGCTGGGAGCTTTCTGCAGGTCCTTTGCACTGTTAATAAGTCTAAAACTAAGGCTGTGCCTTTGTGTGACTGAAAGGTAAGGCTCAGTATCAGTAGTCTGGAGCTCAGCTGGCACATTTGTGTTGGCTGTGAAGGTTGGTATTGTTTTGGTTTTTGTTTTTTTTATTAAGGTTGCTGATAACAGCAGCTGAGGAGAAGCAGCATACAGTTGTATTTAACTTTCAATCAGCCATGCCTCACATACGTAAAGTCAGGCAAAAGCCTGACTGATGCTACAAGTCTGGTGATACCAATAGACCTTGTGAATTGTACCATGGTTCTCTAGGTTTTTACACCCTCAATGTGGTGTTGGTGGCATAAGGAGGCACTCCACTCACTGAGTGTGTGCACATGTACCAGAGCACTTGTGTGATCTACAGCATAAGAAAGTCACGGATTTTTTTCAGTATTTTCTTCATTCTGTCTGTTTAGTGATGTGGCCTGTGTTACAGATAGATGTTTGCAAGGTACTGGTTTCTATCCTGTGTCACACTGTAGTACAATTGTGAGATATGTACCAGGTCTACCTCTCTAGTGACAACAGCAAAAGTTGTAGTGTATTATTTTGTTTTATAAAAGAAGAACTTATTTTGTTGATAAAACATACATTTGTTATAGAGGTGTATGCTGGACAATATGACTATAATTGATCTGTGTCTTGCTGTCAGAACAAATATTTATGCTATCAGAATTTGGGTGGTTATACAACAAAGTTTTTTATCTTGGAATATAATCAAATAAGAAAGAAAACCTATATATACTGTATGTAAGCTCTGACCAGTGTTTTGTTTTGAAAGCAATAGTTAAAGTGCCAGTATATTTGAGAGAAGAGGGGAGTTTAGTGATTAAGTACTGAGTAGAAGATATAGTATGTACTTTATGAGAATCTCATAATATCTGCTGTTGTGCAAACAACTGTTTGGTTATGCTTTCCTATAATTGCTTTCTGTTTCTCTTCATGGCTTTCAAAGACTCAGTAATTGACATCCTCTTCTTTGGAATCTTGCTGGGTATGCTGTTTCTGGACTAAAACAAATAACTGGGGCTGACCTCCCATGATCTTCAAAGATGTAATAATTATTTTCTTCTTCAATTTGTGTTGGCTATTCTTTGTTCTGCTTTCTTAAATTGCTATCATACTTAATTATATTCTCCTGTTGTCATACCAGCAATTTTAATTGGATGTGATAGTCTTGGTTACTGCTTATCCTTCCTCTCTGCTTTTATAGCCACACTATAAACATCTCTGTTGTGTTCCTCTTGAGAGACAAATGTTTTCCCAAGGAGAGTAAATTGCTTCAACCGGACAAACAGAGTAAATAAATTAAAAAAAACCCCAGCAAGCAAGCAAGCACATTAATGCAACAAAGCTATTACATACACATTGGTAGAGACAGCCAGTGTATTAAAGTGTGTATTTTCTACATAACTAAAGGTGGCTGATTCTTGTAAGTGTTATAAAAAGCCCACTCTGAACATCTGCAAAACTAATATCCAGTTGACTGCCATGGGATGAGTGTCTCTTTGAAATAAAATGACAGCTAGAGAGGATTAGCTTATAGTGGAAATAAGATCTGACAAAACTATTTCTAATCCAATTCTTTCTCCAAAGTGATGTTGCCTGATTGGCAGAACTGTTCTGCCTCCTTCCTTCTCACCAGAAAACAGAGGTACAGTCAGTATGTTAGCTTACCCTGGCTACCAGAAAATATGAGTGATTTCCTAACTACCATGAAAATTCAGTGTTGAACATTTCCATCCCCAAAACACAATTAATTTACTCACAATCAATTATGATGTAATTAATTCAGTCCTTTAGGTAAACTGAAATGAAAACTAATAGCCATTATTTCTTCTATTCTAATAATGTTCCCTGTGACACTGAAGAAGGTCTCATTAGTTTGTCTGAAGTGAAGGTTAAAGTTTATACACTGTCACTCCTTTCACAGAGTTTGCTGGGAGTTTTCTTGTGCAATTTTGCTGAGCAAGGTCTCCCATGTTTTTCTCTTTTTTTCAGTTTTGTGTGTGGTAGTTTTATTATGGCTGTAATGCTTTTGCCACATATACTTGTAATCCTTGTATCAAAATTCTTTCCTTTAACATTTGTTCAAACAGATTGGGTACAGTAATTTCACGACCATAAGGCGCACCTGACTATAAGGCGCACCCCCCGGGAGTCAGCAAAATTTGCAACATTGTAGATCA
>PYHW01010582.1:1779973-1792782 GCA_013186435.1 Turdus rufiventris | reverse complement strand
TCATAGCAAGACTGTAGGAAAAAAATTGAGAACTAGTAAGATGATAAAGGACCCTAGGTGTCACTTAAAATGTGACAGGCATTTGTCCTTCTAAACGTCAGAGATGCTGAAGCAGACTGACCATCTCAAATGCCAAAGTCACTCTGGGTGAGATCAGAGCTGGGTGTCAGTACCACAAACCACTGGACATGACATGCCAGAGCAGAGGACCATTTTCTCTCACACTGCAATTTCCACTAGTGCAGCAGAATATTTTCCATTTTGATAAACAATTTTCTTAGATGCATACATAATCCCCAAACAGTTTAACAGTAATTATGGAATTATTTTCAGGGAATGTGACTTTGTTTTCAGTAACAATTAAGTGCTTTCAAGTTATATCTGTCTTGATAATGTTAAAACAGCTTCTTTTTTTAAGTAGGACAGTACACTGTGAAATTAACATATCAATTAAAAACATTGGTGATGCTAAGCCATACATAACAAAAGAGAGAGAGAACAATGTAAGCCTGTGAAGTTCAGGTAGCATGTGTGGCTTCAAAACAGGCTCTTTACCAAAAAAATATTTCTCTCAAGGACATGGCAGTGAACTGACTTTGCTAAAGGTGCTTCCACACTGTTCATTGACAAGAGATGACACAGTTCTTTTGCTGCTGCAAACTTGAAGCTGTGTTAACATATGCCCATTCACACCGAAGAGGTGACTGCTATTTCTGGCATTAGTTTGTGCCAGTTAGTGTCTGACATGGGGAGCCCTTAAGCTAAGGAGGTTATTCAGACTGTGACCATCTCTTGGAGAGAGACAGTTTGGGTTATTGTGTCCTGTGACACTTGAACTGGTTTTGTTACCCCTGCAGGTCTAAGCACAAGCTTGACAAAGGTTTTCATTTTACACAGTGATTTCACAATGTCTGTCTCTTGTTGAAACACCTGGATGTACAATAAGAAAAATATTTTTTACTTAGTGGCAATATTCCTCGCCCTTTCATTATTTTTTGTAAAATCACTTTCTATATCCTTGGTGTTTCACATTTTCAAAGCACTTCACAAACATTGGTATTTTAACCAAGAAATCCAGTATTTTGCATTACTGCCATACCAGCTTTCTTCTTGTATAATGGAAACTGATTTTAGAGGCGATAGGGAAAAGAATAGAAAGAGAGCAAGAACAAGTGACACAGATACTTAGAAAATGAGAAATTCATTTTAAAAGCAGCAAACATGACGTTCCCATTGTTTCAAACATGTTAACTCAGAATTGTATCAAATTACCTTGTCTTGCTAATTGAACCAGTAAAAAAAAAAAGACCCCATGATTACAACAATAAATTGTGGCCATTACGTTGTATTAAACACATATAATCTCTAGGCTGGAGCTGAGACTTGCCAATTTTGTTTTTTAGCTGCCGCAGAGTGGATTCAGGGAACAATTAAATAAAAATGTCTTTTCAATTTTTCAGAGGTTTTTTTTGTTTTTATGAGTCTGGCATAATATCAAAGAGAGCTTTGCACGTAAATCTGTTTGAAATACTTATTGAGGGTGCTACTCTGGCAGGTCGCAGGCTGTGTGTGGTGTTTCATAAAGACATTCCTGCCGTTTTCTTTGCTGAAGCACATTGCTCGTTGCTTGTCACTAAGTTCCTGCATCTCTTGTTTCTTTTTTATGCTTAGATACCACTTACAAACATATACAATCTAAATAGTAAGCAAATGTAAAATGGTGTCTGTTTTGATTAATATAGATTAGAACTAGTTCATAAATGAGTTTATTGGCATTCTAATAATGGTACTTTGCTCTTCATTTAACTGTACTGCAACATAATTAAAATTTGCTAAGTGTCAAACAAGACACTTAAGGAGGTACTGAAATGTGTCCCTGAGATCAAGTCTGCTGCTCTGAGAGGTGTCATGTGGGAGAAAGTCAGAAATATTGTGATTGGTTCAAGTTGTACAGCAAAAGTATTGAGACTCAAACTCAAATTTGACATCAAAGTTAATGAACCTATGAGAATGAGGCATCAAATTACCACTGAAATTGGGAATTTACCAGTGAGTGCTTGGGGTTCTTAAAGAGAAAAATTTGTTCTTCACTGATGGAAATTAAGAAGACCTCTGTCACACATCTCATTCATATGATTTTATGAACATTATTTGTAATTAGTTTAGAAAAGATTTAGAGCTATAAGAAAAGACTTATTAAAAAATGTCAGATGCAATTAATTCAACACGTTTTTACTTGGCAATAGGAAAATCAAGAAAGGTCATTCTTTTAATTTCAGAATAGAAAAAAAGACAGACTGTATTCCTGCATATATTTGAGTCAGAGAGCAACGGGCTTTCCAGTATCAATATTATCAGTCCTTAAGATAACTGCTAGTCTACAAGACAAGGAATTAAGGTTTGAATCTAAATTTAGATACCCCTGTTTGGCTCCTGATGTTATGAAATGGAAATACTTCATTAAGCTATTCATACACATCATTTACTTTCAGAATCTGAAAGCAAAATTACTTGAGATGCATGCCAACATTCATTTTCAATTCTTAAGCATATTGAACATTAAAAGTGTTATTAAATCTCTATTGATTCCTGAAAATCTATCACTGACAAGTAGGGAGGTTAAACATATAAATTTCCCTTTGATTTTTAATCCACATTTTATCCTCGGGAGATATTTATGTGATGTATAACTTTGGGAAACCCAGGTGGTTAGTGTTGAAGTGTGTGCTTAAGTATTACTATAACTACACTCCTAAAAATGTTGACTTTATGGTACAATATTCTGGTGCCCATAAAATATCACACATGCCTTAGGTATATCTTAAATATATTCTTATGTTTCATTTGGTGTATCTAATTCTTTTAAATATATCATACAAAAATGTTATATTAATGACACAGTCACCGCTGAAAATTCATGTAGTGTAGTAATGAAATCCAAGGGTTAACAACTCTCAAGTCAGAAGGACAGATATTCAAACTTCCACTGTTAGAAGAGTAGAAGAGCTGGCAGAGATTTAAGAGGGAAAAAATGGTCTTCAAATAATAATAGGCAAATTCAGCTATCTACATTATAAATTACTCATTCAGAATATCTGAGAGTTCCCCTGCATGTTTAAGTGTATATAAAGAAGCCAAAATCTTCAGCTTTTGTGGTAAAAGTACTTGATCAGAGGAGATAATTCCTGAGACCATCAAATTTTTATGAGCTGCAATGAAAAGCCAGCATTTGAAAGTTTTTTTTGGAATATGAAGTTTAGAAAAAAAATCCTTCAGAAGCATTTTCTTCTCAAGACGCCAAAACATGACTATAAATACAATATAATAATAACTACAGTAATAATAATGACAAAAATAACAGTAATAATATGAAGGCATAAAATCATAAATCCATAACAATAGCAATATCAAGAAGTTAGAATGTGACTGAAATGAGAAAGTAAAATTAAATTGTCCTGTTATTTCACTAGAGAGAACATATTACAACTTTCACATTCTCATAAACCTGTGAGTTCACACACATGGACCAATTTTTGTAGTGCAGGTGAAAGATTTGACTTTGTCTTTGGGGGTGGGATGTTGGTAACAGGTGAATTTCCAATGAGTGGCTGCTATGGAATACATTTTAGGCAGACACAAGCTTTCTTTGTCCACAGTTGGAGTGGGTAGGAAATGAGCCATATTCAGATGTTATAATGCTGAATATCACTTAATTATCTCTGCTGACAGGAAGCTTTACTTTAATATGGAGTAGTGCTTCTCCTGACTTTCATTCAGATCTGTGTGTGGGTGGAGCCAGCTCACATTTGTTCATAGCATGTTGTGCAGATGCAAAGCCTGAAATGAAAGTTTCATTTGGAATTACTGCTAGAGTGCATGTGGCTTTGGGTTACTGGGGTTATGATCAGATCAAATGAATTGTTGAGTAGTAATGTTATTTTTCAAGAGAGGTAAAATTTGATTACAATTCCTTCAGGATTTTAAATCTCTCTTCTGGGTGCAAGAGATGTATTTGTAATGGAAATTTCAGTGGCATTTTTCAGGAGTAGAACATTTTATAAGTCTTGATTTTTGCAATACATATTCATCCATATTTACAGAAAGGATTATAGTCTTGGGAGGTAATATATTATAAGAGAATGTACATTTCCTCATTTGTTTCCTTTTTTATCATTATTTTTGAATATGTTCTAAAGCTGTTCCCAGGATAATTTTTTTGTCATCTTAAAAGCCATGATCTACTGTCCTCATCTCTTTGTTAGACATGCATGCTAGACATATGGAGGAGAGGAGGAAGGTCGCAAACTATTCAACAAAGCTTAGGAAAACACCAAATCAGTTTCAGGGCTTCAGAGAACACAAACCATGCACTATAGTTTAAGCCTTTAAAATTATTAAGTAGGTAAATTGGATTTTCATGGAAATTTCACAGAAAGGCTCATATTTCCAAACACCAATATAATGTCTGAATCGAGGTGAAATCCACATGAGATTTGCAGACTTTAAAATTCAGTCCTTTCATTTTATGTCACTGAGGAAAAAAACCTAATTTTTAAAATTCATTTTTCATAAATAGCAGAATTAAATTTTACCCTCTGTTGACTGGCAATATCTTGCTTTCACCAGGATGAAGTCATTAGAGACACATTATAGCTTTGATGCATTTCAGGGTCTGCTGATGTTTCCATTTACAAGACTGGTCTTTCAAACTTACATAAAAACAGAAATTAAAATTCATTTCCAAAGAGACTTGAAAGCTTCTGTTATCATGAAAACAGAGGGTTTTAATAGTGAAGTAGAAAAAAGAAACCTTGAAGGTGTTTGATAACTTCTTGCATTTATTGCAGAGGTCAGTAATCTAAACTCCTGTGCCCTCTAATTACTTGATCTCTAAAGGTGGCCAAATCTCTTCATTCCTTGCCACAGATTCACCTCTTTGAAATTCAAATATTTGGGAGGGGATCCTTTTGCTATGGATTTTAGCCACTCAGCTTAGTTCAGCCCAGTAAGATGACCTAATAACAAAACTGTTAAGAGTCGTGAAATGCAGGAGCAGGCTTCTGTTTTCAAGGGTAATTGAAGGTGTGGAAGGTAGATTGATCTCAAATGGCACTTGCTTGAGTAATTTCAAATTGGGCTGTATCCAAACCCATCAAAGACAAGACCTTCAGCTGCCTCTCCTGCTGAATAAGCTGTGTTGACATAGGTGACTTACCGAATTTTTTGTCATGCAGAAGAAACCAGACCAAGTTTAATGCCAAACCTGTTTTACGTTCCAGCAAAGTGTCCTTGTCTTACATTTCTCTTTCAGGTGTTTGAATAATACAAACAGGAAGTATAATTGGTATCATGATAACTTCAGTGACACCTTTCTCATGCAGTTTTGAAGATTTGTGCTTCAAATGAGACAATTTATTGATACGTAATCTTTATCACTTCAGATACCTAAGCAGTATTTGGAACAGTCAGGAAAAAAACTGTTTAAACTCTATAGACAGAACTTTGTGGTCTAAATTCACCTGTAATTGTTTCTTCTTGCCAGAAGACAGTACAATCATTTTGAAAGTTACTGAAGAGCTGCTTTAACACGTTTAAGTCAACACTGTAATTTAGGAACTTTTCTAGCATCTTAACAAACTTCCAGAGGAATGTCTCATTAGCCCAATGTCTGAAATTGATTTTCTAAAGTGTAAAGAGCATTTGAAATATTTACTTGGTGATCCAGACTGGAATGCTGCAGAAAGGAAGGGTTTTGCTCAGCCTCTAATGTGTTTCTAGCAGCTACAGAGTGAGGAAAGAAGTCCAGCATTTCCATGGAAAGGTCATCTCCAATTCCTTCTCTACCTTTCCTCTTGATTAGCAAGACTCCTATACTATAGAGCAAGTAGAAAATTGAGAGAAATTGGTCCTTAAACTCTGTTCTGTAATTTCTGTTGTGTTCCCATTTCTGGTTTTGTACAGGTAGGACAAAGGACTCATGCTCCTATAAGCAATTGAAAGGTCTTCTCAGAAACAGTAGTAAGTAGAATTTGGAGAGCTGCCTTTTTGGTAAAGGTTTAGTGTTTTAGAGAAAATGTGTGAGTTCAAACCTGAGTGCCTGGCAGTGACAGTGCCAGCGGCTCAACTGTTTTTCTATATAATGCTGTTTCCATTTAAGAAAATGCTGATGTGCAGCAATGGAAAATCCAGGAAATCCAGGAAAGCCCTGCCGTGCCTTTATCTGATAGGTGACTGAAAGAAGTGAGGTCTTCTGGGCCTCCCCTCTGTTTTATCTGATTATAGTGAGCACAGCTGGCTACAAGAAATGGTCATGACATCTCAGACACTGGAGATGAGACACAGGCATAAGCCTGGGATGGGTAGAGGAGTCCCCGCTGTCCTTACCTAAACAATAGGTGAAGGCACTCCCAGTATGTTATCATCCCTTCTGAAGGGTTCTCTTTCTTGTTTTGTTGTGTGTTGTTTAGGGGAGGGGATAAATTGGACTAGGAATTGAAACATTCCTTGCATTTTACTGATATCAAATACTGTGGAAAAGCTATTAGAATTTCCTTCTGTCTTTTATACTATCAAAGCAAAGGTCATGCTATTGCCACTGTGCACATTAAAGGGAGAGAAGAAGGAAGTGCAGAGGTCCTCCTTTCTTCTTGTAACCAGGCTGTGTTCAAGGAACAGAGGTGTCTGAGCTGAAACAGTTCCTTTAGGATGAGTCCTATGCACATCTTCTTTCTTCTGTATGTCTTCCATTTCCCATTCTCTGCATTATTGGATTGTGTAATCTGGCTGTTCATGGTGGGTAACATCATGAGCTATTGTTTTTCTGCTGCTTTTAGCAAGTGTAGTTAAGCAAATGTAAAAACCTGAGTGGTTATGTACTTTTTTTCCAAGTATAATCAAAATTTCTACCATTATTGATATTGTCTGCAAAATAAATACCCTGAACAAATCCTGTAAACTGGCAATGAATGCCATGCAAATAAGTTTTCATTAATGGCACCTTGGAAAAAACAGAACAGAAATGCAGAGCAAGAAATTAATTCCCTTGCTAATAGTCACATAAGAAACTTTTGCAAGCTGAAAACTACTAAGATACTATCAATACACATTTTTAAAATATCCCTATATTCCTATAGTGCATGATATATTTTACCCAAGAAATCATTCTATAATACGTATTCAAAGGAAAGAGATTACACTATATAGAATCTATACTGTTGAAATGTCAATATACTGCCAGCTGAAGCAATAGCTTTGCATGGAGTACTGATGTTTACATTGCCATTTTTTTCTCACAAACACAGGAGGTGGATTTAGGATAAGTCAGACATACAGTTGCCTTCCTCTCTGAAGAATATAAGTCAGCCATATATAGCAATTACAGAAAACAGTGTATTTGTCCTGAAAAAAAAATCTTAAAACAAAACACAGAAGCAACATATTCTGCCAAAATTAATGCATCTTCCTCCACTACACTTGAGACGCCCAAGCTAAGCAATGGCTAAAATTATTACCCAGAAATTGGCATTGCTTGACATGAAAATATCAGCAGAAATTAAAATATATAATGACACCTCATGAGAGAGTAGGCATGAATCATTTTGAAATACTTGACCAGAGGAATTTGAGTAATGAAAAGTTCCAAGACTGGAGAATGAGTTGCTGCGTGAAACCATTTGAAATAGCTTCTGCAAAACGTTCAGAGCTTAGTTAGAAAAGGTAGCCCCCCCCTGAAATAGTGATGCAAAGGAGTATTACCTTTAGGAAATGAGCACTCTAAATTTTATCAGCATGCTCAGACTACCATCCTTGTTATACGTGGTTGGTTTCTTACTGTCACTTTGTAAATTCTATATTGTGGTTAGAGTGGGGACAACAGAGCAGGGTTTGTCAATGTTGGTTTTTTCTTTGGGGTATTTTTTGTTTTGGGCTTTTTTTTTTAATTTTGAAGGATTGGAGGTTTTGTTTGAGGGGTTTTTTTTGCACTTTTTCGATTTTTTTTGTTTGTTTTTTTCTGTTTTTTTTGTTTGTTTGTTTGTTTGTTTTTTGTTTTTTGTTTTTTTGTTTTGTTTTTTTTTCTTGGAAAAGTTCAGGATGTGGCTTTGGGAAAAAGAATATGAAAGTGCACAAGCAGGAGATCTGCTCTAGATTAAATAGTCAGATGGTTATGAGCTCTAAAATGATATTGAGCCTGATGGAACTAAGATATTGTCCTGGGATATTTTGTTCAGCACGCCAGGCCCTGCGCTCCCCACGTCTCACTGTCTCTCCCTGGACATCTGCTCAGCAAAGTCAAGGCAAGAGCACCTGAAGTGCCCTTTTCACCATTCTGAGTTTGTGTCTCATTGACAAAGGAACACTCTGGGATTTGTCAAAATGCTACAGAAGTTACAACTCTTTCTTGTCTTCTCTTTTTTGCCCCTCATCTTTCTTACCTATTTCTATAAGTATAGTTAAAGCCAAGAAATACTTCTGACAGGCACGTTCTATATTTTTGCCAGCTGTCATTGATGGGAGATGCCACTCTTCTTGGTTTTACTTTCATATTCCATATTTTTACTCAGTTGAGAGTGAAAATGTAAGAAGGCAATGTATTGTAGTAGTTTATATGAAAGAAAAATGAGAATTTTTTAATCTATGCTGTTGTTCCAGAAAAGCTATTCCAGAATGATTGTTCTACAATGTACTTTTCTACTTGGAGCACAATGTTTCATTCTGTTAAATAATAATTCTCTTGGAAAGCAAAGGTTTCTGATGAACCAAAGAAGAAGACATATCACAGGCTTAACTCCTAGACCTGTGCTGAGATATAATACCTGGAGTGTTTTTTATGAGAATATAGAACCCATTATTAGTAGAATTTGAGATATAATGGCACTAATTTTTCTTTTCCTGAAACTCAGTTTTGTTCATGGTTGGCTATTTCATTACATTGAACTGGGTCAACTTACCTTAAACTGGAAGGAACTTTAATTTTAGGTCACTTTAGGACTTTGGCTGTGGAAACAAATTTGAATCTTAGAAAATAGGAGAAACTAATGCCTGAACATAAACCAACTTTATCGGTGTAAGTGCGCATGAAACTATCTCATCCTATATGAAAGTTTAATGTCATTTCCAAACTTTTCTTAGCATTCTCTTAATAGTGCTTTATAAATTACTGTCTTCCTCTTCTTATCATTTGGGGCTAGTACTTGTGCTGCTAAAGTGCTTCTTTCCTTCTGACACTGGTCTCCTTTCTGAAATCCTGGAGTTTTTCCACTCAGCTTTCTAAGCATTTTAGAAAAGTTCTTCCCAGCTTGCTTGCACTGCAAAAGCTAGGACTTAGTGAAATGAACTTCTTGGGAATATGGAAACAGACTTTGACAATTGCTTTAAATTGGCCAGGAAACAGAGCTTCTGAAGTGCCCTGTCCTTAAGATAGAGTTTAAACAAGCATCACATGATTAAACATAAACCCTTTGAAAGTTTTTGTTTGCTTATTATTTTGTTCAAAATTCTAATAGCTTATGGCTTGTGATAATAGAAGGTTCTGGACATTACTCTAAATCACTCTAAATTCTAACAGGAGATGGTTGGAGAATTCGTTGCATGTAGGCTTCAAGGCACCTCATTAACTGGTGTTACAGCAGCTCTGCCATCGTTTATTTTAAACTCTCTGATTTTAGACACCCTTCTGGACAGAGTCTATGGTTATTCAGAAAAAAAATGTTAAATAATGAGTCAAAGAAATAGTTGTTGGTACAGAGGATTCATCCTTGTTTCTTGGAATAATAATTTTTCTTCTTGCTGGTATTTTTGATTCAAACAGCATACTAAGAAAGAGGTAGGAGAGAATGGGAATTAAGGTGAATTTTCACAGACATACATTGAAGCAGAAATTTTGCTGGTCTCTTGAAGTTGCATGACTATTTTTATCCCCAGTTGCAGTACTGTTTTTTTTCCTGATGTCTTAAGACCATTTAGCCTGAATACGGATTGTATCAGCAGCCTCATTAGGAATGTGTCAGCTGAGAGAACGAGGCTGCGAGATGTGTATGTATCTCTAAATCATAACAGAAAACTAGAAGAGACATTTAAAATTAATCTTGCAGGTGTGGGGTTAGTTTGGTTCTTGTTGGTTTGTGTGTTTGGTCTTTTTTAACAGAAGAGGTGACTGTTAAGGGGCGGCTTTTGACAACAGGTGGTTTGGAACATCCTCTCCCTGTCCTTGTAATTAATTTACTGCTAACTTCAGGTTTTTTCAAAATGCAAAGAATGGCATAGTCTCTGCACTGTGACAGCCTTTTAGCCTTAAAAATACAAATAATGTCTAAAGCAAGAAACCAAAATCAGTCACCAAGCAGGCTGTGCTCTGCAGTGGCTCGCGTGTCTGATGCTGTTAACTCGGAGAAGAGAAAGGAGATGCTCAGCTGCTCAGCTGTCATTTTGCATAACAAATTTGATGCAACGTTTGATTCTTGGAAAATACAAACAGTCCTGAGAGCAGGCAGTCAAGTCAGCAGGTCTTGGTCACTTCATTTTCCCTTACCCTCTCAAGGGAGGGCCACGTTTCCAAGAGTGTCACAGCCCAGAGAGAGACAGAGCCACGCACCAGGGATTTTGCATTGGAGGACCAGGAATGCAGGTGAAGAAAAAGAAAACCATGGGATTGAAAGGAGAGATGGATTACCAGGGAATTTTGTTCTTTTTCTGCATTAAGGTGCTGCTGGCTACACCTTCAAGAGCAGCATTTTTGACATTGATATTTGGAGTTGGGGGTGGTGGTGCTTAAAGGACTTGCAGGTAGTAGTCTAGCACAGAACAGTGCCTCAATCTCAATATGGCAACCTTGTTTTAAAAGAAAAATTATAATTCACCAGGCTTAGTCCTGATTTATTTACGTAGTTGGGTTTTTTATTTTACTAAGGAATGACAGATTTGGCACTCTGGCTCTTTTCCCCACTCTGAGAGATAGTGCTTATTCTGTCATTTTTAAAGTGTGAAGGGACTTGCCTCTTGTCTACAACATGTAAAGCAAGCCAGAAAAACAGAATTGCTGCTCCTCATTAACAGCGTGTCTCTGGTTTGGGGATTTTGACTTTGTTCACCAGGCAGCAGAGATGCTTCATTAACAAAGGTGTGTCTGTTTATTTGAAAGCAGAATAGCAAACAAGTTCCTTGTACTTAGTGAGCTATCCTGCTTTGAAGGGATTTTAAGAACATATCCATTACTTGAAAAAAATGAAAGGGAGAAAATAATCTGTATCTAAAAAGGTTTCATTCCTTTGTGACTAATGATCACAAAAATGGGTTGTATAGTTTCTTGTTTCAGCTCTAAAAGCTGAGGTATAGAGAAATACATAAAGAAACTCTCACTTATTCCAGGTGGACAGACTTATCTAGAGCTGGATTCCTGCTTTTGATTGACTCCACTTCTCATAGTGCTATGTATTCATAAAACAATAGAAGTTGATAGGATTTTGTACATGGTGTAGGTCTATACAGAGAAATCTCTATGTGCTGGGCTTGTCTGCTCTTCCATTTACTACTGACTGCTGCAGTCTCTGAAGCACCTCTTGTGTAGGGAAATGGTGTAAAAATCCACTGTAACAACTAGGATTGATTGCTTAGAAATTGCACACGAAGCCTTCTGTGATAATTTCAAACCTGAATCCATTTTTGTGCCTGTTCACCAAAGTAGGATGGGGGAGGGACTGTAGGAAGATCTTTCTCACAGGTGAACAGGGTCAGTTCATGGGCAGATGGTGTTACTGTGACAGAGGAGCCAAGTGAGATCCTCCACATTCCAGAATTGTCAATTAGCAGCAGGATGTGTGTGTGTGAGAGGAATGATCAACAATCTTCCACTGACCATCAGAAATGTCCGTTCTTCAGAGAGACAAAATAAAGAAACTTGTTAGAGGCAAATTGAATTGAGTGTCTAAAGCAAGGCACAAGGAATCATTTTTCATAATTGTCTAATCCAGCAAACAAACTTACATTTAAGCATTTGAATTGTACCTGCTATTATTTAGATAAGGTTTAGGATTTTTAAGCAGCAGCCATTCTATTCTTCCCATGTTTCTGCCCTGAATACCAACTATGTTTGATATAGACCTGGTAATGCAGATTGTATATTAATAGGGACTGTGAGCTCTCCAGAATGCATTGCAGAATATGGACATAATTGATTCCAACTCTGAACTGGAGATATTAATTACATAAAACAGTAAAACCATAATAACATTTTCTGTGTGTATATATTTTGGAGGGGGAAAAACAAAGAAGAGAGATAAAGATACCAGTATTGCCTTGACATTTTAGTAATGAGATTTTATGCTGAGTTGGAGTTCAGGAAAAGCACAGCAAGGGAAACTAATAGAAAATACTAAGGAAAAGAGCAGAGGTTGGAAGGTACTAAGGGCATCTTTGAGGTGACACACAATTATATTCATCTCCTCTGTTGAGCTTCCCCTGCTTGCCTGTCTGTTTCTAACATCAGCTCTGAGGTGGAGGGAGAGCATCACTGCAGTGATTAAAGGCATCTAGCAGTTAGGAGTCATCTCCATCAACAGGAAAGTGTGTGTCACTGTGGACTACCTAACAGTATTGCTGTTTATTAACAAACACTGCATGGGAGTACATAATAAAAATGGAAGCTGATCCTCCTCCTTTTTAGTTGGTCAGTGTCACAGGTATCTCGTATCTCGCTTTCTTATCAGTTGTCGCTTTTATTTCCTCTTTTCTGTGTCTTCATATTTGATTTTGTTTAGGCTAGCTGAGGGGGCAAGAACTGCTTTTTTTTCCCTCTGTATCTGAAGAGTTTTCTT
>PYHW01010582.1:1755210-1778167 GCA_013186435.1 Turdus rufiventris | reverse complement strand
ATCTGATCTACATGTTGCGAATTTTGCTGGCTGTCGGCGGGTGCGCCTTATAGTCCGGTGCGCCTTATGGTCGTGAAATTACTGTAAAGATTTATCCTGGAAAAAGGTCAGTTTCTCTGTATTACCTAGAAACTTTGGTTTGTAAAATGAAACACTTCTTCAAACATAGTTTTGCAGGACCGTTGTATGCACTTTCTATGAGCAGGTTCTGAAAATATATTCATGTACTTGTGTCAGGAAACATAATTACTGTTTATATGTTCAGTAATATTTAGCTGGGCTATCTCAAGCACTTCTCTGTAGCCTGATACTTTTGCTTTAATTATTTGAATTTTTTCCATGAATAATGCACACTATGGATTTTAAAGGGAATGAGTTGTTAAAAAGAATCATAAAGAAATATTTTGTTAGAAGAACTGTTGTTTGTCTGTTTATTGGATTCATTAGTGTTGTATGAAAGTAGTAACCGAGAAAGAAGTAAATAAATAAATAAAAGCCATTTTGCAAAATTTAATGATTTCCTCAACAGGACTATATACAGTGGCTTAGTCTTGGTTACATTTGTGTGTATGCTCATTTTGTACTTGAAATGTAAAATTTCGTCAGGACATTATTCATAGCTGCGTTTTAGATCTGGTTATAAATTTCATGCTTTGTATAAATTAAAAAGGAAAACTACTTCAATAATAGGAGTGAAATGAGGCTAGCCACTGTGGTTGATGTGCTAATATGCTGGGGAAAAAAAAAAAAGGCAAATAATTTGTCACTATGATAAATTGTTAATTTGAAAGCAAGACAGATTATACCAGTTCATAATTAACTGTAAATACTTCACCCCAAGGACTTTGTTTAGCACAGGAACTGATTGAACAGGAAAGATGGAATAACTTCAAGTAGATCAGGTCTTAAAGCGTGTTCTGCCCAAACCTCTCCTCTGAGTAATTAACATCCTCAGAAGGAGAAGGTGATTTATTGATTTATTTTCTAAGATTTGAACTGGTGTCTTGATGCTGCTCTGGGCTGTGATGTGGGACTTCCCACAATCCATGAGTCAGAGAGTTTGCTTATTAGATTCAAAGTTCACATCCAGGTTCAGCTCTTATTGAGAAATGGTTCACAGGGAATATCATATTCCCATCAGGGTTTTAACTTCAGGCTGGGTCACTGTGAGAAAGCTACCTTTTTTCACTGTAGCTCTTACAGGTGATCTGATTTACGTATAATAATAAGTTTTCATGATTTTCATGATTTTTTAATGGGAAGGTGGGGAGGGGTGAAGTTACACCACCACCATTTGTCTCAGCGCATTGGGCCACAGGAACTTGGTTCCTTCGACATGAAACTGGATATACTGTGTAAAAGCAAAAACCTAACAAAATGGGACAGGGTCACATGGGGATGTGTATGCCTGGGGCTGTTTTTTAAATGTATTTATTTAAAATAAGCTCAGTGGAGTCTCACTTTTCTTTGTCGGTATTTGTTACATGCTTTACCTGCCTTAATTACAGAGCTAGAGACACTTTTAGAAATTAATTCCTTGTACCCCTCTGTCCTTAGTCATCTGCATTCATATTCATCTAGGAAGAAAAGACACACAAGCACAAGGAAGGTGTGTTTCTTAGAATGGGAAAATACCCCTGTCAACAAAGCTAGGGTAGAAAAGAGGCCTTCACACTGAAACTATTTCTTGTAAGATTATTTGGAAAAGTCTTTTTAAGTATCTCTACATCATTATTTCAGAGACACTGTTGCTTCATTCCCATGAGTAAATTATGCTTCTGACCTGATAAATCCCTAAAATCATTGTATTGTTCTGGAAATGAAGTGAGAGAACTGGCAAACAACAGCAGCTGGCTGAGAGCAGCTTTCACTGAAGGAAGCAGGGCCAGAGGTCCTGAGGCTGCACATAAAAGTTTGTCTCTACTTTTAGGATTTAGGAAGCAAATAGAAGGAAATACTTTAAGGAAGTATTTTCTTGCATGTACTTTCAAAAATACTAAATAAATAAATAAATAAATAGAATCTTAACTCATTTTAACAGCACATATAAAAAGCGAGGTATCAAAGACCAATAAGTATTAATGGGGAAAGGGCTGCTAAATTAGCTCTCTTTTGGGAAAGCAGAAGCTCAGATATATTAGTTTATTGGACCTATTTTACAACACAGTACTGTGGTAATGATTAAATAAACATTACACAACAGTTTTCCAAATTATTTAAGGACAAAAGCTAAATCAGTTTATATTGGCTTCATTATCTCACTAGCCAACACAGATTCTTCATTTCTATGTTTTGGACTCTGTCATAACTAATGCACATAAACTCCTTTCACTAGGTTTTTTTGTGCTGTCATGGAAACAACGTGGGGTTTTTTTTGGTTTTTTTTTTTTTAGTGTAAATAAAAGCTTTGTAAAATCATATTTATAAGACATGTAATTTGGGACCAAATTTACTGTGGTCAAGTATCCTTCTTCTATTGTATTTGTATCACCATTTGAGCAAAGAAGAAGGCGGAGGTTTAAAAAAGAAGGTGCAGACTTTAAAGGTTTGTGTTCCCTTAGTGTGATTGAAACACAATGCAAAATAAGCCAACTAGGTGTAATCTGCAAATTCTTCTTTGAAGTTTTTGGTTGTCTGAGTCTCAGTGATCTGCAATTCAATATCCACAGATTTTTCCTGTCATTTTCTTCCCTTTAGGAGGATGTCCTTTTTGCTTTATTTTATAGGTCCCAATTCTAAAAGCAGGTCAATTTTTGATGTATTATTTCATATCTGTAGTTAGTGGCACTTGCTGCAGTTACTGAATAATGATATTTCAACAGTGCTTGTACAGAGCAGCTCTTGGCTTCATTAGTGTGTCCATTTAATCCAGAGCCATCTTGATGACTCTGTGGTAATTTTCCTTCTTGTCCTTTTTTTTACGGCTTTCTTCAGGTTTCCTGCATGCTTATACAGCAGAGGTGGCGAAATCAGAGATAATTAATGTGCTTGAGATTATAAAGGAAGCTTTTCAGATTAAAGTGAAGAAAAAATGTGTTACAGATGCATCAGATTGGTCACTTTATTATCTGATTTAGTGCTTTTGTAGGTGCATTCTAAGCACAAAACTTGCTCTGACATAAATAGCCTCAGTCAGTCTTCAGTCACCATTAATAAGGTTTGAATGCTGCTGAAGTGCTCACATGTACCCAACCAGCTCAGCTGCACAAGAGTAGGACCAGAAGCCCACTGAGGAAAAAACTGCCTTCAAAATTATTTTTAAATTTCCTGTGACATTGCATTCCATGTAACTGTTGTAGCACATTTCATAATTGTCCCTTTCAATGTTACCTGCTCCTGGCAAGGAAGGTAGAGCCATACAATCTTCTTCCTATTACCCATTCATGGTGACATCTTCCTGTGTTTTCCACTTCTCTCTAGGACCAGAAGAGCATTAAAAAATGTGTTCACAATATTTATACTTGTTGATACTTCAGCTTATAGGTCTGATTTGAATTTTCAGTGCCTTCATCTGCCTTAATACATATGCAGCTGCCAAAAAACAAGAAGCACACATCCACAGGTTGAACAAAGCTGAGACCTCCAAAGGAGACTTTTATTTATTTTTTTTTCAACTAGGTGATGCCAAAAGTATTTGTGCTTTAAATGCCGTTTGAACAAGTGAAACACAGCTATGGGGAGCCTTGGTGTATGTCTGAGGGAATACTGCAAATGGAATATAATGAAAAGCCTGTTTCCTTCAAAAAGAGGTTTTGTGCTTAGAACATGAAATATTCCAAGATGACAACACTTATTTTAATTTCATTAGGTGAAATACTGAGAGTTTTCTTTCTTTTCACTGTATCCCTTCTCACACTGAGCCAAAGCAGTAGATCTTGTCTTGACACCTCTAATCCTAGCTGCTCTCAGATCAAGATTGGTTTTGGAGTTGGGAGATACTGTACCGTGTATTTAATTCCAAAGGTTTTGTTGCATTTCTTCTCAAGGTGAAGGTAAAATTACAGCAATTCATTTGACATGTCCAAGTATAATCATAAAAACAGTGATAACTTCTAGAGGAGGATAACTGCTAGAGAAGGTAACCCATTTGGTTCAGTTATTGCTCAGTCATGTGCCAGGATGCCATTGTTAGACATCATACAAGTGCAGAAGAATAGTGATAAAAATATATTTTATTGCCATAAATGCTAAAAAAAAAAATCACCATCTATTAGATATTGTAACATACATCCAGGAAGATTCATATTTTGACAGCACTGTGGTATTGCTCTGCTTTTATCTTCTTTTGCCCAGGGGAGAGTGAAATAGATACACATTAAGCAATTTCGATGGCATCTCTTCCATTTTGGAGACAGACTATCGTGTACAGAGAGTCATGGATCAAAGTTAGAATCTCCTTCAGTAGAATGAATTTTCTATGATGTTTACCAAGAAAATTTTCTCTTTTGCAGGATCCTGTAAAATGCCTGGTTTGTGAAACAAACTCACACAGAGGATTATAACTCACACAGAGGACATTTTCACATGTACAGAGATACATCCCTGATATCTCAGGCAAAGCTGGCAGTGTATAGGATAAGATAGGGTAGATGAAAGAAACAGGAATGAATTTGGGGTGTATGCATATGTGTATACACAAACTGTGTGTTGTGGAACAAGAGGAAAATAAGCTCATTTTATTTAGTTTTCAGATAGCTGTGTTTGTTGCCTATGTTGCAAGCCTCAGAAACTGCAGTAATGAAGGTTTTTCATGTTTTCAGGATGACAGTGCAGAAAATGATCTGAACATGAATTTCTCATGATTCCTTAGAGCTCATCTCTCACACTGAGCTTTAATTCAAATCTGTCTCTCATGAACATTATACAAGACTATAGAAGTCCCTTCCTTTCCCTTCTCTGAATTTCTGGTTGGTTGCAGATGAGATTTTACTTTGGGTTTTCTACCTTACTTACATTTTTAAAATAATTCGCTTGACTCCTCTTTGCAAAATTCTTAGTGTGCACATGACAAGAAGTGCCATAAAAAGATGTGATGCTATGACACTGCCTACCTAAGCGGCAGGAAGTGGGATAAAATGCATCACAACATCCCTAACTACTCTTTCTGTCACAGCCAGTCAGTCTTTTTCTTGGGAAGGGACCAGCAACCAGCAAAATTGAAAAAACCACAGGAGAGGAATATTCAAGAAAAGCAGTTAAGTATCCACCAAGGGTTCTGTAGGTGCATTTCTACTCTACCTCTGAAATGTTTTTTCCTCATCCTGATGATGCCCAGAGGGAGGGGAGCATAGCCCTAAAAGCAGCTGTAGAAATGCAGTCAGGTGCAGGATTTAGCAGTGTCTAAGCAGTTGTGTTTAACTGCACAGCACCGTGCAGCAATCAGGTTCCCTTCCTGCTCACTGGTGAGAGGGTCCTGGCTGGGGTAGGTGGGAAAAGCTTTATTCATTCCTGTCCCTGACTTAGGCTTGGAAATGGCTCAGGAAGTCACCTGACATTTGACACAACTCTACAGAGGTGTTCCAGCCTGTCTGTCTCAGGTAAACTGGGATTTAATTGGACTTCAGATGGGCCATAATTGTGTTCACACATTCAGAATTTTAGTTGGGTCTTCATGACAGACGTGTATCTCTCCTACTTGCTGCATAATAGAATAAAAATCACCTTCCTATATTGTTATAACCCTTTTTCTATTTGCCTTTCTTTTTTTTTATTTATTTTTATTCTTCTCTCTGGATAAGCTTTGTATTTTCTATACAGGGGAGCCCACAGAGGACTTCTGATGTACTTGTTCCCAGCTGAAAATACAGCCTTATAGCTAACTTGTTTCTCCTGTCAATCAGTTTGGAGAAATACTGCCCTACCTTGTTGACCATCCTCGTGTAAAGCTCATGTATCACTTCAAGGATTGTCTGGATATTGGTTCTGTTATTTTGCTTCTATCACCGTTGAAAAGCAAAGACCATGTGCCCCTAATATTAATAGCTGGAATAGGAGAGATATATCACTGTTCTGGTTCAGGTTAGTCAAAAAGATGATTGAAAGAATGCTACAAAAATGCAGTGCTTAAAGGTAAAAAGCTGTTTGACAGTACCTGTGGGAAAAAGGAATGTGTTGCTAGAAAATTTATGACACTCTGTAATGTGTCTTTCATAATTTACATTGAGGTACCTGTACCAATAATCTCTTATACATATGACTTATTTTCCTCTCGTCAGTAATTTCATCAGCTGAGTAAGCACATAGACTTTAGAGGAATTGTAACCATGAGTCAAGTTACTGCTGTTTATCTATCTAAACTGAAAAAAAAAAAAAACAAAAAAACAAAAAAACAAAAAAACAAACCCAAAACAAGGCCATTACAATTATGGGTTTGGCTTGTTTTCCATTAAAAAAAGAAATTTGTAATATGGGCCTAAATAGAACGGTCTTCAATACTTCTTTTTATAAAAGTTCAAAAGGTCTTTATTTTTTTATATATAACTCCTTTTGCTAAGGCTATAGTTGCTTTCACAAACTTAAAATGCAGAACTAATTGTATTTTTAACAAAGTGCATTCTATTTTTCCTTTTCTGGAATGTGTAAATCCTCTTAAATTCTTCCAGTCTTTTTACTTTTCTCCATCAAAGCTTTCCAATTTATTTGTAAAAGATGATAGGAAGGATCTAATTTAAGCCTCTTTGTTCAGAAAGCCAAAAGAAATGGGCAAACTGTTCCACAATGAAAATTTGAGAAACAATTCTTAGCAACTTAATCCCTATAAATTATTAAACTGTACAGAATGGCTCAAATTATACTGTGTGTGTTAAATGCCTCTAGTTTTCTGGTAGTTTATGGTTGCAACATTTGCCTCTCCTGCAATTCCTCTGTGTTTTGTTTCTGATAACAAGCCAGAAGTGGTTTAGAATAACCATACTTGATGGCTAGAAAGTTATATCTTTTTATATAAAAGAACACATATTGGGCGCTTGTGCTATTCTTTCCCTGATCAAGTTATTTTCAATCTGTTAGGATCTGTCCCATTTTAGAGCTGATCCAATGTCCCAGCTGCAGATGTGTTTCAGGTGTGCTTGAGCCTGTAATTTTGGCATGCTTGCACCTCCAGTGTCTACAAGACAGGTGTTGCTTGGACTTTCTGGATCCAAATGCAATTACTGTGTGGAACCAGCTTTTAAACCAGCATCAAACAATGATGAAAAATGTATTGATTTTCTCTCTTTATAGACCTGGAATATATTTTAACCTGTATCAGGTTCTGCTGAGTTCTCATATTTCTGTTAGCTTAACCATTAGCTGCTGGAGAATTGTGGTAGTACAAAGTACAGTAATTTCACGACTCAAAGGCGCACCGGATTATAAGGCACACCTCCAGGAGTCGACAAATATCCAAACTTTGTCCATATATAAGGCGCACCGGTCTATAAGGCACACTAATTTTTTGGAGCGAGGATCCGCGCGCAGCAAAGTAATGAATTAGTAACAATCATGCCAGCAGCCGTGCTCTCCCCCAACCTGGTCACAACAGATAGTGATAGAATAGAAACTTTGATCACATCCTGTATTGTAACCCAAGACATTTTGTCAGTGTTTGGGGTTTGTTTTGGCTGTGGTTCAGCTCACTGCTCGCCCTTCCAGGTTGGCAAATTTCCGAACTTTGTCCATATATAAGGCACTTTTGAGTATAAGGCGCACTTCCGGGTTCGGACCAAAATTTTAGTCAAAAGGGTACGCCTTATAGTCGTGAAATTGCTGTACTTTGTATTCACCTTGAAGATTAGTTTTTAATAACCTTCAGTGACATATATGAAGCCTTTCGTGTTGAAGGTCTGCAAACAGATATCTTGCCAGAAAGTTTTTGGAGAAGGTGAATCTGAACTGTGTTGCATGGTTGATGATAGGACACACATTGCTTATCAAAATCTTTAAATTATGATCTAGGTTCATGTAGTTGACTGGCTGAACTAGTTTCAGAAGCAATAGCTGAATTTCCCAAAATTTAGAGGTACTTTATTAGGAAAATTTAGAGCCACTATGAGAAAAGGCTGCTGTTTTGATCCATGCCCTCTAGAAGACTCAGTGAGTCTTCGTGCAGACCTTTTGAGCCTGCAATGCCTTTGGACCTTTTGTAAGAGTGATCCATTTTGTTCATCTCTTGAGAAGCACAGAAGCAAAAGTGGCCACTGGGCTTCTCAATCTGGTGACCAGAATGTTTCCAATATGTTTAGTACAGATTTTGTCTTTGTACATGTGTTTTTGAGAGGATGCTTTCCATAGGGAGCTTCAAGCCTGCAGCCAGTCAGAACTCCATTAAACTGCTCCTGATTCTTGAACTCCTATTACCAGAAAAAAAAATCTTTCAGCCTGTTTGCTTGAAGAGGAGAGCTGAATGCTAAGTTTATGTGCAAGTCAGAAATGGAGGCTATCTCACTTGAACTTCTGCCACTGTTGTTCTCTACAGATAGGTGAAATGACAGGAGAGGCACCTCCATGAAGCTGAAGAGCAAAAAGAGCTGATGGCTTTAGCGATATTTTGTCACTTGAATGGTGACCTTTGTTAATAATGCCTGTGATGGGAAAATGAAATACTTTCTGTTTCAGTAATGCCAGACTGATGCTTGGCAAAAATTGCTTTTAAGGCAGACAGCAAAGAAGAATAAAAGAGCAGCACTGTTATGTTCTGTGGAGTATAAAGTTTAACATTTTCCCTGATATGCAGTCAGACTAAATCTTGAGTTTACTAACAGATTCAAAAGGAGTTGAAACCACATTTCTGTATTGCTAATAAAATAAACAGCACTCTGCCAACATAATCAGGGCTGGATTTTCAAGGCACTCAAATTGTATTTAAAAAACTGAATGGAATGGGCAACTTTTCAAAGGCACTCAGCATCCTGCAGCCCCTCTTGAGGAAAATCTCAGTAATTTACAGATGCTAAGCAATTCAGAGGGTCTGGCCCTAAAATAGTCACATGATATTCTTGGGAAAAAAAGAGGAAAAGGTGAACTAAGTCTTGTGTTTTCAGTTTGAAGACATAAATTCAATCTATATGATTAATAGTTCTTGAAACTCTTTCAAAACTTTAAAAACAATGGCACCCACACTTAATATCAAAAAATATCAACAAGAATGGGCCAAATTGAGTAGTTTAATCTGTATTTTATTAATTTGTATTACTGGTACCTTGGTTGGACAAGAAGCTTTTTTATGGAAAATGGCTGCTATTAAGAAAACTGTTGCTATGTCTTTGGTTTTTCTGTTTGCTTGCTTTTAAGAAATAGCAGTCTAAAAGTATTTGTTCACCCTACCAAATAGCTTTCTGAATCAGGCATCCTGTTCTGCTATTGCTGATCTCTACTTCAGAACATCAAGTTCTTCCTCAAAGTTCATATTCTTCACCCTCTTTCTGACAGTGATTTCCATCCTGATTGCATATTCTTGCAATTTAAACTGTGAAGAGTAACTGTACTACAATCTATAGAAGTACTGAGTTAAAAATTGAGTATAGATGAGAAGAGAAAGGTTATTCAAAATGGAACCTTTTTATGATTTCTTTACAAGTTTTATTTTAATCAATTTTTGTTTTGCTGAGTGCAGACAACCCATAGAAATGCACACTGGGAAGGAATCTTGTGCCCCACAAATGTTTTTCTTCAGTCTTAACTGTTCACTCCTTTCTAAAGTGGTAACTTTGGTTAATCACAATTCTCAATTAGAAACACTGGTTATATGTTTAAAGAGGAAGTAAATATGAATTTGCATATTTTTATAGAAGCTGACAAAGGACCATACCTTGAAATTATGACATTTTATCATCTGCATTTTTTGTAGACTCCAAAGCTCTCTTCACTAGCAGACATGATTCTCAGGCAGGCATTAAGAAAGATCCATTGTCATTGGCATTCCTTTTTCCTCTACAAGTTAAAGCATCAAATTAATGACCATTTGTCTGCACTTCTCATGTCCCATTAACAATTTGAAAACTTTCTTCAGATTAATAAGGTTTGGAACTAATCAGATGCTGCCTATAAAGTCTGCAACTGGTTAAAATTAGGAACTGAACTTTTTATTCTGCTTAGAAAAATAATTTATATGTGCAGATGGAGTAACTGTAAATCTGTGACAAAGCTTTATTAATCTCTGACTCTCACTGTTGTAGAGAGATTCTGATCTTGGAGAAGGCAATTGCAAAGGCATCAAAATCAGCAAGGCAATTATTTTCCATGTTTTGGAGGACTTGTCAGCAACCTTCATTCTAGAGTGAGTTCACAGAAAAGGGTAGTTCCTGCATATAGGAGATGGTGAAGTGTTTAAAAGCAACACTACAGCTGGGAGAAGTCTCTGACTCCAGCTCTTAATTCATAATGATGGGGAAATTTTGATACTGTAGTGTAGATTCAGGTTTCATATGTTTGGTTCTTCCACTTCAAAGGTGATGACAACCACTTTGATTCAAAGCCCCTGTCCAAGCCAAATACTCAAGTTTTCTGCTTCAATTTCCAAATAGAATTCAGCTTAAAAAAATAATTAACAGATAAAGAATGAGATCTTTGAGGATCAATTTGATACTGTCACTGCAAACAAAATCTAGTTCTTAAAAAGGAAAGCAGGTACAGCCAACCACTCAACTTCCATGATAATTAGAGTCCCATTTTTAATTTGAAATAAATAGTTTCTAGGTGGAATGTACATTACTGTTCATTAAGAATAATGTACATTATTTTGCTTTTTTGTAACTGTCTTGCAGTGCAGGTAGGAGAATGTGCTCATAGCTCTGGTTCAAAGCCAAGTAGTTTCAGAACTTGTAAAAAAATTTTGTGGTGGTTTGTTTTGGTTTTGGGTTTGCTTTGTTTTTTTCCCACAGTGGATATTACAAACACTTTTCAGAAGGATAATAGAAATATGAATCAAAGCATAAATTTAGAAGTAAGAAAACCAACTGTAGGAGTAAAATAATCCTTAAAATGAAAGACATATAAATTACTTATTTTTATTTTAAACCTACAGTCTACAGGTTGACCTCAAAAAGATACATGGGTTTAGACACCTATAAAATAATCTTTATATTATTAAGAATTGAATTATTGTTATTATTATTATTATTATTATTATTATTATATTAGAATTTTTATAATATTAGCTTTTCTCAATGATTAAGGAAATTTATAATTTCTAAAAGGCCATTTCTACCAGACAGAATGTATTTTTGGTTTGTGTTCTCAGTACAAGCCTGTGGTCAAACTCACTGAAGTATTAATGCTCTCTTCATTTACTTTTATTGAATACTTAACTGTTTTCTTTTCTTTAGCATGGGGCTGATTTCCATACTTTAACAGCCTCCATCTCTTAAAATCTTAGCACAGAAAATAAAAAGTGTTCCCTGAAGCTTGACTCATTTCAGATGTAGTTATCATGGCAAGCCAAGTCAATATAAAACTAATTATTCAGTGGAGTAACCAACACTTTTAGTTTAAAAGTATCATCTTTTGAAATCAATATGAAAAGCTGGAAAACCGATCAAATGCTTCAACTATTTATTTTTAAAAGTAATGCATTTTCATGTGGCAAGCCAATGAAGCCATGTCAGCCGTATCACCCATCCTTAGCAGGAGACTCAAAAGCAATTTCCACCTCCCTCCCTAAAATGCTGTAGAAGTTTGCTTTCTAATCCTTGGTGAATGTCTCTGTCAAGTTTCACCCAGTGGTGGTGGGGTTTTTTATTTGGCAGGTTTTTTTGGAGGGGGGAGAGTTTGGGGTTTTTTGGGGGAGGGGCATTGTTGTTTGTTTGTTTGCTTTTTCTGACAAGGAATGTCAGCGAAAGGAATCCCAGAAAGAGGAGATTGTCCAGAAGAACAAAAATAAGTATTGCCCAGTGTGGTTTGGTTTTTTCCCTCTTTCAAGAGTAGAAATGGGTAGAGATTAAAATTAGATTACAAAAATATTGCCTTTGGTGAAGAGAGATTTTTATGAGATTTAGTTTTGGATGCATAAGAATGAGATTTATAAATCAACAACTGATTTCGCTACTGAGAAGCTCAAAGGCTACTAGTGGAAGCACAGAAAGAACTTTCTGTTGCACCAATAGGAAAAAATGGTGCCAACGGCCTGATAAAATGGTGGTGGTTGATGAACGAGGAGCTAGAAGGAAGAAAAGTACAGTAATTTCACAATTATAAGCCGCACCTGATTGTAAGCTGCACTTTTGTTTGCAGCGAGGATCCACGTGAAACTTTCACAAAGTTGCCAATTAGTAACAGAATCACGGGATCGTGGAGTTTACAGGCTCGGCTCACGCAGGGGCAGCCCGGCACTGCTGGGGCTGGGCGGGCTCCGGCTCTGTTTGGGACTACTGCAGGCTCACACTTCTGGGTTGGCAAATTTCTGAACTTTGTTCATATATTGGCCACTCCAGAGTATAAGCCGCACTTCCAGGTTCAGACCAAAATTTTAGTCAAAATGGTGCGGCTTATAATCGTGAAATTACTGTAAAAATAAACAAACAAACCTACCTGAGGATCTCCATGAGCAAGTCCTGTGGTGTTTAAAGTAGTACAAGATACTAAATCCTACAACTCCATGAATTTATCTTTCTAAACTTCAGATCAGTTAAGGTGGTTTTCAGTTTACAACTTAACTTTCTCTACTATTTCATAGACTTCACCTTCAATGTTTTGCTTTACATACCAGTCCTTTGGGAGACATCTGTACTGTTGGAGACTGCTCTGAATCCTCACACTAGTCCAATGACATCTCTTCAGTTAAACATCATGTTAAGAAATGGCCTCTGACTTCTTATGTTTGATTGGTTGTTGGTTTTTGTTGGGTTGTCCTTTTCTCAGAGAGGGGGAGGGTGCAGGGTTGAATTGGAGTGGCTTCCTGCCTCACATATGTGTACTGGAAGCCTGGTTTTTTATCATATCTTAGTGACCCGCAAATTGCTATGCCCCTGGGGAAGAAAATTAGATTAAGACACATTCACCTGTAAAACAGCAGTGGTGACTTCAAGAGGCTGGTCTATGAAAAGACATGGACAGCAAATCTAGAGGTATTGGGTGAAAGCATTTTATCAGTCTTCTGGTTGGCAGAATGCAGTTCAGATTGCAAAACTCTGTAAATTGGACATATTATAGGCAGACACTGTTTGGGAAAGGTTAACTGGAAGTTGGTATCCCAGCTCAGCTCTTGGGAAGCTTTCTAAGTAACTTTCTAAACTATTCCAATATCATTCCCAGAGCTATGGGCTATGCAATGCCATCTGTTGGCTTTTGTGAAAAAAAATCAAATGGAAAGTGTGATTTACTCTGGGGTGGTCCAGCAGAACGATTCACAGTCAGCACTCAGCTCCTAGTGGAGCAAAAAGTTAATAGGAAGGCAAGCTCTAGTTTGAGACACTTCCCTTCAACATCTTGAGAAAGGAACCATGGCCTCTGTCTGTGCCTTGTCACAGACCAGTCCCAGCTGTGCACAGGTGAAACAGGAGCCAGGGAGATCTCTGTGTTTCAAAAGGAAGATGCTTGAGGTGCCTGATCCTGTAAGGATCTTTTCTGGAATGCAACACTGCTGCTTGCTTGGGTTTGTGCAAGGTTGTCTGACTAGATGCATATGTGTGGGGCTAAATTTTGGAAATAGAGAATGGTTTTCCTGTATTTCCTTTGTGAAAGTTATGATCTGTATATTGCAGGTTTTGCCCACATTTGTGGGCCCATATCTATAAGAAAGAGGTAATGTAGATAATTTTTAATGTAATTTTCCATTAAATTACCTGGGGGTTTTTTGTCAAAAAGCCTTTATTCTTTCTTGCTTACTACTGCACATGGAAAAAGCTTACATGTTGGCACTATAGCTGCTTTACTTGCTTTAGATTGTCTTGCATTTAGGCCATTTGAAGGTTTGAGTGTGAACAATAGAAATAGTTATGATAAATTGTCAAGCTCTTCCAAAGATTCAGAAGTTCTGGAGTTACTGCCAATGACAGATGATTTGTCCTTGCTCAACACTTGTCATCTTGGCAGCGTTTTTGTGCTCTCTGCTAAATCTCCCTCAGTGTGCAGTTGAATTCTTTAGAAAAAGAAAATTAGTTTCTGTTTCATCCATGTTCCTGCTCATCAGTTCAATGGCATCCGTGTTGCACTAAGTGGAACACCTTTCTCATGAAGCATAAGTTTGATTTATTTTAATAGGGTGTTAGGAGAGCTGCTGGAGTTTGACATGAACATATTTCTAAAGTTACAAAGATGTTAAGAATGATCTTTTGTATCTACTGCTGTGGATTTCTGTGACTGTACGTGAATAGCACTGCATACTTGTCAGGCTGTATACTTTGCTGCAGGATTTATGCAACTAATGACAATGTTTTCATATGCTCAAGTGTGAGCTCTCTGTGTCTGAGTGAGTAGAGAGTGATTTTCAGCTTTTCCACAATTTCATAAGGTCTATTTTAGAACTGACCTGTTAACTTGCTGCTTTGAATCTTAGTAATGGAGAATTATGTGATATGGAATTACAAATAATTGAGTATCAACAGTCTATAGATGAAAAAATGTTGAATACAGAAAAAGTAGTTTTTATGAAGGAATTGGTTAATAGGCTGTCCTCTATTTGTTCTCTGACACTGATTTAGTTGCCTGAGACAGGAAGGGGTCAGTGACTGACTTTAGCACGGCTCCTCAGTTCACCCTGGAGTTCTGCTTACAAATGTTCCTGCACAGTGGAGGTGCTCAATGGCGTAGAGAAATGGCACCTAAAAAACACAAAATGCCTTTTTGGGTGGGGGATTCTTTTGAATGTTTTCCCTTTTAGCAAATAAATACAGTCTGAACTGCAGAACAGTCAATACAGAATTAATAAATTCTGCTTCCTTTAGCTACTGATAGTCCCATCCATCACAGAAAGCAACTTATATAAGGAAGTAACTTTCATTTAGAAGCTCAAAAGCAGCTGTTTGGGGTTAGACCAAAGACTGTTCCAGTGTCTTACCTCCAAATGTAGCTTGAATGCCTAAAGAAGCAGTAAGAACAGGGTAAGAATATATGATACTTTCTCCTAATGCTCTCCCAGCTAGCAGCTCTGCTTAGCTTCAGAGAGCTTTTTGCACTGACCTATAGCTTTGTATGTTTATGAACTCACAGCTTGTACCATTTTCCCTAGAGGACTTGTGAAATGAGAATTTGTCAAATAGGTACATGGTTTTCTTTGTTTTGGAAAGTGTCAGCTTTCCTCCATTTAGTATCTGTGTAGAATTTTGGTGTTTAAACCTCATTGTGAATGCACACTCCAGTTTTTCTCAGTTTTAGCTTAAGAGGTGAGCTGCATAAACAAAAGGTTCACCTGCCTTAGGTCTTGTAAGGAAATTTCCAATTTGTCCCTTATCTTTTGGGAGGTAACAGAGCCTGCAGAACCAGTGATGAATCTGAAACTTGCATTGTATTCAAAATGCTTGAGGTCTTGAAGCACCAACCTCCTACACACCAGGTTATTTTATTGCTTCTAAAATACAGGATTTCAGATTTCCTTTTCTTACTGCCCTTATGTGCTTACAAGGATTATTCTCTACATTCATTTTTCCTGGCACAGAGCACAAGTTCATGCCAGCTCACTTGATATGCATGCAGATATGAACTTCAACCAGAAAAAGATCATCACTCAGATAAAAAAGTCCCTCATTTTATAGTTCTGAGCATATTAGGCGTAGAATCTGCTGCACAACTGCCTTTAATGCTTCTGCTGTTTGTGCTTTTCAGGTTATGATCAATTTTAAGCTGACCCAGGTGTGCTCTTTTTGTTTTACTTTTCACTTCACTCTTATTTGTTGTCATCCCTTCTGAGTAAAAATGCAATGACTTTTTCAAGTAAAGAGAATAGCAAGTGCAGTAGATAGACAAGGGCATTCTGGAACATTGTGTCATGGCTGTAAAGACCTGCTGTGTGCAAGTAATGACTGCTGTACCGATGAATAATTGGATCTAGGCTGTGTTACTGCTGACTTTAGACAATTTAGGGTTTTTTTAAAACTGATTTATTATAGTCTCCTACTTGTAAACTAATGCTTAATAGCTGCTGATGGAGATAATCTTCTGTTTGTAAGCTTATGCATACAATTACTCTTAGCAATTGAAGAAAATTTTAGGATTAAGCAACTTTTTCCCTCAAGCATCAAAACTGAAGGTGTACATAGTATTGCATTTATTTATTTTTTGTAAAACAGTGGATGTGCCAGTGCATTTATCTACGCTGAAAAACATAAGGAGCACAATAACTGGAAAATACAGGAAGGTTATTAATGATGATGATAATATAGTGTCCTGCAATTCCTGCAGATATGGAATGTGCACTGCCAACTTTAAGGTCAATTAAATGGATAATAAAGGCCATGCTGGCAGAAGAGATGTTAAGAAGGGAGAGACTGAGATGCAGCATTCTGATACTGCTGAAATGAACAGCTCTTTTGTGAGAGATAAGGCTGAATGACCAAAAGATTAAAATATGGCTTTGAAATCCTAGTCCCAGTTCAGATGTAAATCTATCTTCAAAATCTACCAACTTCTTCAGGGCATTATCAATCATCTTTTAAAGCAACGGTCAACAAGCTTTGGGTAGATGGGCTAAGGAAAATGCCAAAAAGCAATTTCTAGCAGACTGAAAGGTGAAGTGAATATTTTAATCTGGGGCTATTTGCAGCCCATCTAAACTTAGAATATGTTAGTTTGAGCGTCTCTGAGTGCACTACAAGTTCATCTCAATTTGACATATGCTTTTTGAAAATTTTTTTAGTATTAAGTAAATTCATGAATGCATAAACTTTAACGGATAAAACATGATCTTTCTGCTGAGGAGTTTCAGCTGTAACTAAAAAATGTGTTCATTTCATCTTGTTATTTGGAAATTGTGAATAAATCTCTCACAGGTACCCTGAGCTGTTTAAAATAATGTGAATGACTTGTAAGTCCAATCAGCCTCTTCAGTGGCTTAAGTGGTCTGTGAGCTTGACATAATAAAACCAGGGACACTTAGGATCATATTCAATTGAAAGGACTTTCTCTGATTGAAATCTGAGAATCTGTGCAAAGTAGGCACTCCAAACCAAATATTTATTAAGAAACTAAATTAACTGAAACAAAAAATGGGTAATACACTATATTAAAATCTGATCAGCTGAAGAAATTATCAAGACCACTTGTAACATGTTAATAAAAAGTGAACAGAAAATGTGAATTTCTGTTTTGTGGATTCCTTAAATCTGATTTTTTGGTTGGCTGCTATTTGGAAGCAGAGAAAGAGCTTAGGAGCCCTTTGTGAAACACAGTTACTGTAATTTTCCTACCACCACTGGGAGACTTGACTCGAGGGTGTCACTGGCAGATTGCCTTGGAGCCACAGGAACCTTATGAGACCTCATCTTGAGCAGAGCAGTTACAGCAGGGGAGACATTCCCAGAAGGACATCCCAGAGCCAAAAGTTAGGAAGGACAAGGTTGCTAGGAACCTGACAAGAAGTCAGAAAACATGCTGACTGTGCTGCCTTTTTTGCTTTTCTTTTTTTGTATTTAATTAGGATTGCTTTCAGCAGAACTGTATGTAGATTGACTAGCAGAATTGTTCCTGCTTTAGTAAGGCTTTGATTTGTTCTGTTTAATGGAAAATTTAAATGACAGCTTATGTTGCAAATGGGATAAACTTTCTATGCTTTGGAAGTTTACATAAGGAGCAAATGCTCAATTGAGAACTTTGTTGCTACTCTGTCCTCTTTTGACCTTTTTTTGGTTCCTGGGTATGTTTGTATTCCAACTGGTTTGTTTGTGAGCAATCTGATCAGAGCATCCTGGCTCAGTCTGTTGTGCTGCCACCTATCACAGCTACTCACTGTCTATCCTATTCTTTTACACATGCTGTGGGAACACCTACAGTGGAGAATGCAAGAAAATGTCAAAGCAACACAACAAAATATCAATTTGTTGTTAAGTACTGAACTTCACATAAATTAAAGACCCTGATTCCTGCTAATGCTACTGAAGTTTTCCAGAACCACATTATCAACTATGACCTTCAGTTCCTGTCATTTCTAATTGGTGCTGTGAGAGTTTCAAATAAGGAATCAGTCATATACTGCTGTTCTTGCTTTCCCCTCACCTGAATCGCTCCAGATCAGAATTTCCAATCTTGCCTTATCATTCTACTAAACAAGCAGTGACCCCAATTCTAAAAGCCTTTGAATAAATAATGAGGGTTATCAGTGTGAGTTTTTTTGATGCTCTTAAGATTTGTGACCAGTTAAATTGTTCTCCTTTGGACATGGCACAGTATAAATTGCCACCGTCCTTGGCAAGTGCTGTTTCTGTTGGTTGTCATTAAAAGCCAATGGTCCAAGTAATAAGAGCCCAGCACTAGGCTTCTAATTGAATATTTAAACACTGTCATTTCCAGGATTTATTTCTGTTTTTCTTTGGGTTTTTTCTTTCTGTTTTTTTAGGGGGGTATTCAATACAGTTTTAAGCATCCAGTAGTTTTGAGTTGTGAATCAAGAGGAGCATTGTAATTGTACAAATAAAATGAAATTAATTTGTGTTTAAAACTATTTGCATGTTAATCCTAATTCAATTTCATGTAGGAAAAAAAATTAAAGGCGTCCAGCCTTTTCCAGAGTTTGTTTCTGGCCTCTCTTTTGTCAGTGATTTCTTTCCTAGCTAAAGCAGAACCAAGCTTATTTTTATCCTCTCCATCTGCGCTGTAAAGTCAACTCAAAAGTGACTTGCCACAAAAGTGCAGTGGACTGAAGGAGGGAATGGACTGAGTGAAAGATGAGTTAGGAAGCACACGTTGAGTCCAGCATGAGGGCACATCATGGAAAAATTTTCAGCAGAGGAAAGGAAAAGATGCATGAGAGGAGGATGAGAGGCCTTCTGTGCATGGAACCTGAGACAGGCTATAATTTGTCATCCCTCTGACAGCCCTCTTTCTCAGGAGAATCCTTTCCTTCCTGCTCTTTGCATGTCTACAAACTCTAGCATTTATGATGGGTTTTTTGGTTTTTTGTTTTTGTGGGGGTTTTTTTGTTGTTGTTTTGTTTTGTTTCGTTTTGTTTGGGTTTGTTTTGTTTTTCTTTAATTCAGAAGCTTTCAGGGTAGGTATACACTGGAAAAAAGCAGGAAATACAGAAATCTGACAAAAGTTACTTGATATTCATTTTCTGTCTTCCTCTCTGTTGGTTCCTCTCAACACACAGTGCTAAGGCAAAAATGTTTTCATTTTTATCCTCAGTCAGCTGAAACATATTCTTTCCTGTGATGCCAGCAATGAAATGTATTTTCCAAGTTTAATTGACAAGTCAAACAATAACACAAATGCTTCTGCAGCATGGTGCTAAAGGTTCTCTATCCTCAGTTCAATAGCAAAAGTTCTAGAGAGCATGTGCTTTGGTTTTTGTCATTTGCAGAGAGTATCTATTGAATTTTTTTTCTGGCTTTCATAAGCAAGCTGACTGATAGCTGGTTTGTTCTCTATTTCAGGTCGTGGAGACTAATTTGGTTGCTTTTGACTGTCACTGGATCATTATAAATGAGGTAACTGTCAAGTGAACATTGTTGTGAACCATGGATCCTGTTTTGAGGCTTACTGACAATATTCATGCTGATTCTCACTTTGCCAACAGGAAGCAGTAGCTGTGACAAAGTTCAAGCTCATTGAGAGAGTAGATGTTGCTTAATAAAAGTAGAATGACAGGTTCTTGGCCTTTGCTGCTTTTTCTTGCCTGTTTAAAATGGAAGTCCCTCTATGAATAAATTAAAAATAAAGTGAAAGAACCCTTTTATTTCTAAATATCTCGAGACTTCACTGTTGAGCTGACTGTTTTCACAGGATTTTTAAGGCCTTTTTTTATTATGTAGTCTTTTGTAGAGAAGTCCTTGTATTTTGTTTATATTTTTTTACTGATTTTTAGTAGTAATAATAATAATAAAATAATAATAATAATAATAATAATAATATCATATTTCCTATTCCTTTATGAATTCTCCAAATGTTCCATCATGGTTGATATCCAAACCTGTTGATATTTACGGGAGGCATTTTGGTAGACTTCTGTATTAGGTCATATATAAATGTTCATAAAGGGAAAAAAAGAAAGTTAAATTGAGATTCTGTTTTTACACTGTGAAATTAGTTCTCCCATGAAAGCTTGTCAGCTAAAATATGACAAGCCAATATGTGAAGTAGTTTTGTATGTGAAGTATTGAACACTGCAGTTCAAGTTTGACAGCATTAAGGTTTTTGAAAAATAATTTAAGTCCAAAATAGCTGGATTCCCTTGCATGTTAATCATGCAACTCCCATATATTCTCAGGATAAAAGACTGCGTGTAAATTCCATGTTGTATTATCTGGATTTACTGTACAATTCTGTTTTCATACTTAATTATTCTATTTCCATTAGTAGGCTGTGCTAAACCAGTGGATTTTTAGCCAGTTTTCTTTGGAGAAAAATATTGTCTCTGGAATTGCTGTGTAAACAAAGCAGGTCCAGCATAACCATTAGTTTGGGCCCTGCCTTACTCCTGACCAGTACTGTGTGTATTTTCCAGCACTGAATGGAGCTTTGATGGGAGAGAACCCAGCTGTAATCTATAGTTGGTCATGTGAACAACATTCATAGTTTCTTTTTCATGTCTGATTAGACTAGAATTCGCTTCAGAGTTCACACTGAGTATTTTAAGAAGATTTAACTGAATCTAAAGCCATCCTCTGTAATCAGTAGATCATACAGCAGTTTCTTAGCTCAGATTTTGGCTTGCTGTTCAAGTTTAAGACACTGCCATTGATTTTTTGTTTCAAATGTTGCATACTTTCCAAAAGATCTAAAGAAGGTGCTTACATTTGGCTGTTTCAGGTCCTTCACCCTCAAAAAAACAAAACAAGACTGAGCATCCATTCCTACCATATATGCTTTCTCTTTGCATTTTATTCAGAAACTAGTGTCTCCATGGGAAAAAAAAATCTGCTTTTTAAGCATTGCTATTTGCACATTGCAGCAGATGAAATGGCACAGCAATCAAAGTGGTTACCACTCAGCTGCCTTTTCCGCTCCAAAACTCTTTCTCTGGGCTGCAGTCCCAGAAGCAGGAAAAGCTGAATGATCTGCACTGAGAAATGTGCATCTTAGTTTGATACTCTTCTATATGAAAAGGCCAAAAGCTGTGATTAAGTTCATTCCAACAAATGCTCTAAACCATCATCGCTAAAGTGTCTGCATCTCATTCAGTAATTCCTCTTTCCTCCTTGAGAGAAAATATGTTTAATGCTAGCTCAGCTTCATCTGCTTCTGGACCTAAATCCATATTGCCACTTAGGTAGCTTTCTAGCTCCGTTTGCTTAAAAATGCAAATAATTGAAATATTATGTGGACGCAGAAGTCATATTAGCAATAAATAAGGTAGGTAGATAGTACTACAGCAAGGGTTCTGTTTTGCCCAGTTTTTCCTTGTCACTATGTTCAAATTACAGCAGAAATCTACATTTTTCCTGAGTGTTTGATATTGGGTAATTGCTTATTGTAAGGTTTTGCCAGTTCAGTAATGAGATTGCAATGCCTCTATTTGGCAGTGCAGGATTTGAAAATGCAGAGATTTGTGGTCCCCTTTCTGTGTGATACATAAAAGTTATCTTTATGTCCCACTCTGTTTGAGGTGGTCATCCATTGCCTTTTGGTGGCCACAGTACCTCCATATGACTTGGAGATGATGTCAGAGCTCTGCCCATTTTGTTGCTTCTGTGAATCTTTCCTGGCAGGTCAGACATCTGTGCTTGAGTGCCTGTTGGATAAATGATACTGTCAAAGAATTAAGTGTAACACTGCTTCTCTGGCCTCCTAATTTGAAATTCTTAAATTGTCGATGACAGTGAAAATGCATTGTTCTGCAAATTCTGCATCTGATTCAAATAATTCTTGCCATGAGATACCAAAATAAGTTGGAATTGTTTTTCCTTTTCCATCACTGTACCAAGGGAATACAATCTTTTTACCGACTATAGTAATACAGAAGCAAACACCACCTTCAGGTTTGTGATGAGAAATCTGCTTAGGCTCTGTGAGGTAACATCTGTTATTTTAATTGCTCACTTTAAATGCTGTAATGCCTGCAAAGAGTTCTTTAATTTTTATTGTCCCATTACTTGCTTCTTTGTGCAAAAGAGCAAATTTTCTTGAAGGCTGTGTATCATAATGAAAGTGTGGGAGGAGGGGTTTTGTTCCCATAAAATGAAAGAATTCATAATTTGTTAAAACATAATGCATCATATTACACCACAGCAAATAATGCAAATCTCTTCTGATCAGTGTAGCCAGCTGAGGAAATGCTCTCCTAATAAATGTTCCTGTTTCTTCAGGGCCTTAAAGCAGATGTTACGACTCTTTATTTAAAATTTGCAGGAGACATAGAGTTTAATGTAGTCATGATCAAATATGCCTTAACAAAATGTGAGAATGGATTTCTGACACTGTTTCTCCCTCTGTCTTGGCTTGCTTTGTTTCCTCTGCACAATAGTAAATACAGCTTCAAAGTTCCAGGATAGAAAATTATATTTCTGCCATGACTCTCAATTCACAACTGGACAGTAGATTAGGTTTTATTTAGTGGAACTGAAGAAGGGGAATTTGTATGATTTCCATCACTTTCCCTTGCTCTTTTTAAATGCAAGAAATGAAGAAATGTCTTTTTGTTTGGTTTGGGGTTTTTTTGGGGTTTTTTTTGCATTTTCCTTTGTTAAAACATTCAGGGTTATCTTACTAATATCTTGTTATACCCAAGGCTGTCACCAGCTCTTTATTGCTATTGTTTACTCAAGGACAGCCCCAAACACTTTCCACTGCCCAGAGGAATACAGGAGATGAAAATATTAATGCTACTTTGCAAAGGATTGTTTGGATTTAATCTGCTATAATGTGGTCAAATAAGACCAGATCTATTAGAATTAGA
>PYHW01010582.1:1739924-1755160 GCA_013186435.1 Turdus rufiventris | reverse complement strand
CTCTCTGTTTATAAACACTTAACAGAGTGTGAATAAATGCATCATTGTCAAGAAACAGAGGACAAGGTTGACATAAGAACAAATGAGTTCAATTTGTGCTTGAGTAAACTGAGGTCAAAAGTTGTTAAAAAGTTTCTAATTACCAGAGGCACCAGAGTCTGGAAAAACTCCTTCTTGATGAAAGAATGACACAAAACTCCAGACTATTTTAAAGACCAATTTATGGAAAAAGGTCCGAGAGGTTTGCCCAGCATAGCACAAGAGAGGATTGGGGACTTACAAGGTTGTTTTCAATGGTTGTATTTTTTCTGATGAAGACATTTTTCCTAGGAGAGGACTTGTCCTTGGTCCATGTATTCATTGTGTTTCAAGCCCAATGCACTCCACCCCATGTTTCAAGTTTGAGCAGTTAGATCAGGATCTATAATCACAGCTCAGTTCCAGAAGCTCACTTAATTCAACACTTTTATATGGATAATGATTGATAATAACATTAGCGCTTCACTTGTACCCTTACATTTTCCACTGGGTTGGTGGTTCTGTATGAAATGACCCTCTTTGGAACAGGTGGGCAACCAAGTTGCCAGTTCCTGGCATTAGTGAGAACTAATACACAGATGGAGTGAACCCTGCTTTCTCCAAGATCTTGGATTTTTTTTTTCTTTGTAAAAGCTAAAAATTAATTTCTCCTTGTCCTGTCTGGTTTGATTCATCCTTTTCTGCAAAGCCTGAAAATCCTAAGGGAGATGCAAAGGAACAAGTAATGATGCAGCTCAAAATCTTCTTTTTCTTGTCTTGGAGCTTCATCTAGCCATGCCTTTCCCTCACCTTCTCTTTGGAAAGTGCTGAGAAATTCAGGAAGGGCACAACACAAATGTGCTGTGGATGGGCATTGGCAGTCCAGAAGAAACATTCTCCTCTCTGAGTGTCAGGATTTTTTCTGATGAAGTCCTGGCATGCTCTGGAAAATGATGCATGTCCACTATGTTATACATACTGTAACCATCTTCTTGACCCAAAGTTAAGGTGTTTTCATAAGAAAAGGTATTGTTGCCTCTGGTGCTTAATACGGGAGCATGCAAATTAATTCTTCCCCTCCATGACTCTCATGGCTGGTACAATTGCTCTGTGGCAAACTAAGTATCTGCCTGGGCTGCTCATCTTAAAATAATGGGACAAATGTCAGATGTCCAGTACATAGTCTTGATGCCCACAGGAGTTCTTGCCTTATATGTCAAAATGATCCTATTCAGTTCTTGTTTCCTAGTTCATCCTTAGAGTCCTTAATTTAAATTTTTATTTTTTTTTCTTATTTATTTGGCTGCTTACATGAAATGTGCATCTCATTTTATCCTTGTTTCATTTGTGACAGGATAGTGTCCCCTTAATTCCAAGTTCAGACAGCAAAAGAAAGGCTTGGAACTAGATATTGAATTTCTGATATAAAAAAGATTTAAAAAAAAAAGCCACACCAAAAACAAAACCAAAGAAAACTGAAAAACCTCACATAACCTAGCCTAAAATTATTCAGGTGCCAACTCAGTTCAACTTGGCCAACTTTCTAATTTTTTTGACATTCGACGCTTGTATAACAGATCATCTGCCACCCTCATATCACTGCACTGTATCCTCCTTTGAAGTGCAAATGAAAATTGTTTCCTCTCATACAATAGTTGCTTTATATAGTTTTCTTAAGTCAGATCCAAAATTCAAGAATGAGAGATGATATTGGAGAGTCATTATATAAAAGGCTTGTCACTCAGTCAATGCCAAGTATTAAAATATTACAAAGAAATACATAACAAATGACTAATGTTGAATTTGGGGTTTCATGGCATTGCTTTGTTGTCAATCTAAAATCTGGATTTATGGAATAATCAGCATTTAAAATAATAGCATTCATTAATCTACAGATGTATATACCTCCTTGGCCATCACACAAAAATGGCTTTGGTGTTTGAATTCTGTTATTATTTCCCAGGTGATGTATAAAGACATGAGATAGTAACCTAGAGGTTAAAATGAGAGCATTCTATTTAAAATGTAACAAATAGTGCTGAATACAGAAAACATAAATACACTTTTATGTCAGGAAAGATAAATGCTTGAGAATTTGAAAGTCAAAATCTCTTTGGCAATATAATGTGGACATGCAGGTATCTGTTTTTACATTATTAGAGTGAGTCTAATAATTTTGGTGTTACAGTTTGGACATGCTGTGTAATGAAACTAGGCAAACTTTCTTAAATCCTATGAGGAAGTATATAATTTAAAATCAAGATAAGAAGTTTGTTGTGCTCTACGTTATGATTATATTGAAAGTATTATAAAATATATATATATACTGCTAAAAAGCATTATATTTGTTTTGGGTTTTTTTTTACCACACAGCTAGTGAAATGATACAGGCTAAATAAAAAGACAGCACCTTAAGCTGAAATAAGCCATTATCTGTGGTACATTAAGAATTACTTGACCAGAAATGCACAATATTACACTGAACACAGCTGATGCTATATGTTATTTCTCTTTGCAGAAAAAAAAATCTATTTTTCATAAAGAACATTAATAACAGATGAGTTCAGAAACTATGATAATCAGTAAAGGCAAATAAAATACTTTTACTGTAGTCAATATATTAAAAGTTATAATTTACATCTTGCATATATTTCTTTTAAAATTTAAGGCAAATAAAAAAATACCAGTATGTCCAAAGTGGCTCCTTGAAAATAATGAAAGGATATTATACTGGATCAGCAAAAAAAAAAAAAGCCAAAATAACTGGGATGGTTGTCGTAACATTTAAAGAGCTGCTTTTTCAGAAAACTTGCACAAGAGAGATTCCATAATTTGAGATCAAGTCTATCATGGCTTCTCCTAAATTCTTCAGTATAGTCATAGATCAGAAAGCTAAGGCAGAAAAAGATGATGATATTTCATTACAAGTATTAACAATGCAGATGTGCTGTATCCCTTGAAAAATGAGAATCAAAAATATTCAATAAACTGTGGCTGTATGCAAGGGAATATTAAATGCAGGCTGCCAATAGGAGCCTCTTGATCCACCTCCCTTCCTGGAGGCATATCTGCAATTCTAAATATCTGGAAAGTTTGAGGCATCTGCCTCTGTAATTAACACAGCTCAGCATGGACAGACAGGTCATCAGGATGAGAAAGAGATCTTGGTTAAAAAGACTGCAAATTTTTGATTCTTTCTACTACTTTGCAGGGAAATACAGACACAGACTTATCTTGAAAACTACCAGCTATTTGAATCACAAGGAAAAAAAAACATGTTTAACTAAAGTTCAAATTCTTATGTGAAGTTTGGAGTCAGTTACTGTTGCTTGGGAGCCCGTGCTCGTCTCACTCCACTTCCCTGAAGGACTCATAATTCAACAGTGTAAAACACCATGTTGCCAACATGCAGAAACTTATGTTGTGTAAAAAACTATTTTTCTGGTTTTCCTAAGCTGTCTTAAAGTTAACATTTCAAGCTTAATATTAGTGGTTTTACTTGCAGTAATTTCACAATTATAAGCTGCACCATTTTGAGTAAAATTTTGCTCCCACCCCGGAAATGCAACTTACACTCAGGAGTGGCTAATATGTGAAAAATTTTCTGAAATTTCCAACCCCGGAAGTGCAGCCAAGGTGCCAAGCCGAGCACCAGCCAGTAAAACCTGGGTTTACACGATTGTTACAAATTGGTTACTCTGTTTTGCGGTGCGTGGAGGCGGGCTCCGTGCCTGTGCCAGCAGCACGGGGGCGGGGGAGGCGGGGAGCTTCCTCCTTTAAGCAGTGCAGCCCAGGGCAGAGGCGGGGGGCTCTGTGCTGCCATCTCTGTGGCTTGGGGGTGAGGCGGGGGGGCTCCCATCCCTGCATGCCGCCGCCACCGCAGGAGCAGGGGGGGTCCTTCCCCTCCTGCCGCTGTGGGTGCTGGTGGGCTGGGGTGAGCAAGCCCGGCTGCAGCGGCAGCGGCGGCCGGCCCCGAGCAGCCCTGCTGAGCAGCAATGCCAAGCTGGACCACCTGGCCCCTTCGGCAACCCCAAGCGGGCTGAGCCCGCACGGCCTGAGTGGAGACAGTAAACTCTGTGATCCCACAATTCTGTTACTAATTGGCAAATTTGTTGCACATGGGTCCTCGCTGCGAATGACAGAGTGGCTTATAATCAGGTGTGGCTTATGTATGGACAAAGAACGAAATGTTGCAAATACCCGGAGATGCAGCTTATAGCCAGTGCGACTTGTAATCGTGAAATTACTGTAGTTATTTTTTTCTTTAAAGTATTTCTCTGTAGAGCCGAAGCCTTAATAGATACCTTATGGAATAAAAATTTGGTTTAAAATTAGGTCTTGATATAAACAAGCACATTTACACCTAGAATGCTCTTAGACATTTTCTTTACCCTTTTGGTAAATGATTACTAATTCGCACATAGTTTATAGGTTCTTGATATTCTGTTTCTAGGAAATGAGCACTTAAGGCCTGAAACGTTGTCTCTACCTTCACAGCTCCTAACTAATGCTACACTCAGAAATACATCATGCTATGGCTTCCTACTGATTTACACATTATCTGTCAAGGATGCTGTGAAACACTTCTAAATAAAAGATCAGAAGAGGTAAAAGGAGAGGCAGAGAAAACCCCAAATGAAACAGCTATGAAAACACAAATATTTGGTGGGGTTTGAGCACAGCACACTTTGAACTTTTGCAGTTAAGGGTGATATTTTAATACCACCAGTTACTTTAATGTGCATGTTGGTTTTGAGGCTGCAGTGGTGTTTCACAGTAGCTGTGTGTCAATCAGAGGCCTCTGGGTCCACTCAGTTTACTTTTTGCTCATAATTTGGTGGTCACGTTTCTGAATTTTGACTCTCATACATGTCCTGTGCCTTGCCTTCTCTTTCAGGAAATAAATGACGTGGATGTGCAGGAGTTGGTGAGAAGGTCAATTGGAAGGTTAACAATTATTCGACAGACATTCCCAGTTCCCCAAAACATAAGCCAGCGCTGTTTCCGTGGCAACCACAGAATATCTTCATCACTGTGTGATCCCAAGGACCCTTTCTCCCAAAGCATGGAGGTACATCATATTCCAGTTTATCCTCACCTGGGAACTGTTTTTTTAAGATAATTTCTAAGTTTTTTCCCCAGGGCCTTACTGTAGCTTATTGTTCATGTCCTTTCTGACATGGGGTTTAATGGCTCATGGCATGACAAGGAAATACCTGGAATTGGGATGGGAGTCAATGTGGATTTACTGAGTGTCTGATGGAGAACAACAACTTGCCTGCTCCACAGCAAAAGAGATAAACATGCAAAAAAAGCCATCTGGTCTCCAGGTAGCAGGGTAGTCATTTTGTGCCCTGCTAAATTTTTATTTTTGTCATCTCACCCAAAAGAATTTCCTTCCTGTAGTCAATGTCTTCTGAGTTGTTTCTCTGAGCCTCAAATATGTTGTCAATAAGAAAGTCTTTCTGGGAGCACCCACATCATCTCTTTCAAGTGCCTTGGTGTATACTTCTAATTCTATGTCTGAGTTCCAAGGAGGCTTTATTCTCAGGATTGTTAATCACAAGCTACAATTAAACTATAATAGATTCCTACCAGATGAATTCAGCAGCAGGATCCCTGTCCTCCTGACTTCCCACAGTTTTACCAATAAGAAGTCCTCTGTCTGTCTTGTTACGTTTCATCATGACAAAGCTTAGACAAATCAGCAGTGTTAAATTGCTTAATATTTTGATTTTACTTTTGGGTTTTTTGATTTTTTTTTTCCTGTGAACATTTCTGCATTTGTAGAAAGATGGCTGCATGTTATTATTATTTTTGGCGGTGGGGGGAGGAGCTTATCTGACCCAGCAGCTAAAAGCAGCCACCTCATGATTATGAAAGAGAAGAGCGAGAGAAAACAATGGGAGGAAAAGAGGGAGGTTTTGAAGAGTGTCTGTTTAAAAGTAAAATATTTAAGGGACAAAGTGTGGATAGTCTTGTCCTGTTTCAGATTAGTTTTAAGAACCTTTGTGTCACTAATTTTAGTTCACAAAGCAGCCAGCCAGCAATTATTGATGACTTGAAAAACTGGCCATAGTAAAGACCACAGTGATCCTATAAGAGTTCTCAAAGCAAGCAGGGCTGTGTGATGCCCATTGATGCATAGGATATATCTACAGACTATTTAAGAAGTGGAAAAATCCTTTAGGCTGTGCCATTCTGCCATGGCAGCATGGTCCTAGGAAGAGCTTTGGTACTCTAGGGACAGCGTGTTCAAGCTGAGAGCAGTGTGATCACAAGCAGGAGCCAGAGAGTGCAAAGAGCAACTCTCATGAATAAAGTTACTGACTACAGCAAGGCAGAAAACAAGAGTCATGTGTTGATGGGATACTTTATATTTCGAATTGTCTTTCTCTTCAATTTCACTTTCATTTTCACTTCAGCATTTGGCTGAATTCAGGAAAGATAAGTTATAAAATTCAAAATTTATTCTCAACAAATTGGAAAATTCCATTTAATTTGTTAGATTGGATCTTATATTTTAACCTGTAGGTTGTGATCTACCTATATCTTGGGGAGCTACAATGTACCTCGTGGCAGCTTTCATAGTATTTTAGTTCAAAGGAATGATGGAAGCCAGACTTGTTTAATTGTTCTGTGCAGCTGAGTTGCTTTTTTCGTGCTTTCCCTGAGATGGCTGTACTTCATTATTTTAGCTGAGTGAGAAAACATCATAAACTGAAAGGAAGGAAAACTCTGACACAATTTCCCCTGTGCCTTCATATGATGCACAGTCCTTTGAGTAGCTGTGGGGTTTGTTTGCTGCTTCTTTGTTCTACCCAACAATATTATAAATTAGTTTCTAATCCAGTGGGGAGTTGGAACAGTTTATAAATTGAAATTACTAATGCTTTTTTTTTAATGACATGGAAGTGTGACTAATCAGAAACATTCTCTGGAAATTATAAGGGTGAATTTCTTGATTTTTTTTTTTCTGAATTACTCTCCCTAAAGTCTGTGTGTATAATTAATTTTTTTCAGCATCTTTATTAAAACACTGAAAAAATATTCTGGTGAAGATGTCTCACTGTGTCTTTTGAACTGGCCTAGTTGAAACAAATTCTATAAATTTGTATCATTTTGAAGGCAGAAATTTTAAAACTGGATTCACAGAAGAATTTAGTACTGTAACCCTTTTGTCTAAAAACTGCATGCAATATTATAGGTGCACATAAAGTAAACACTTACAAACTTATAATCCAGATTAATCATTCATCCTTAATCTGATGCTAAGTACCTTTCTTCCACACTCTGGATAAAATAATCACATCTAAATTTTAAATTGCATTACCAGAGGGTTATGCAGTGAAATCCTTCTTGGTAATGCAAGTGTCCAGCCCTTAGCCTAACAGACTTAAAATAAATAAGGGATTAGTAATGGACACCAGGCAATGCATTAAATGCCCCAGTAAATTTACGTGGGAAATTAATAAAGGTGTAAAGTGACTTTAAATTACAGCCCCCTTCTGTTCATCAGGACAGATATTAATGAAGCATATACTTCTGGTGGTGACAGGGAAGGGTGATTTTGAGAAACAGGAATTAATTGTAGGTTCTTTATCATTGCATTATCAGTGATTGATTGCAGTAAACGCTAAGCTGAACTATTAGTGAAGGACTAACAATGCTTAATAACTGCTGAACTCTGTCCTCCTGAGCCCTGTTAATACTTGATGAAGGCCCAGCTATATTACTCTTAAATTAGTGAGTGCATCCTTCCTCATGAACTGTGACAATTGTCTTCTATTCCCATGGTAGCAGGTTACAGAAGTTACCTTGAAAGCAATGTCGTTTGTTGGGAAATGATGACTTGGCATCCACAGCCCTTCATGTACCAATTTAGTCTCATTAGTGACCTTATTCCCTCTGCTCTCCAGAGGTAGTGCGGGGTTTTTTTTTAATTCCCCTTTGGCAAAGACTTGTAAAAAAAGCTTGCTTCAAAGCACAGTGATAATTCCTCCCTCCATGCTCCAATAAATGTCCCTCTAGTGTGAGTTCATTGGGGAAACACAGTTTTAGCTGAAATCTTTTGAATTCTTTGTAGGTTTACGATATACAGGCCAATAATCCTAGTTTTTTTTTTTTTTAAATGCTTGATTAACCTGGGCCCAGATCCTCAATCCATGCTTTTAATCCTGTCATGCACAGTGATGCCTGGACTGTGCATCTGAAGAAAGTAGATTTTGTTCCTGGGTGAATACCAAAATAGAAATGTTCACAGCCACTGGAGGAGCTCAAGTAGGAATAAAAAAGCATCTCCTTTAGAAGACATGTTGAAGGATCATTTAAAGAAGAAGGGCACTAAGGACCAGAGGTTCTGTGCACCTGTGCTCTTGACAGAGCAATTGGTGGGTGACACAAGCAAAGCCAGCATAAAGATGGGATTTACAAAAGAAAATAAAAACATAAAAAGGCTTTATATGGAAAGGACTAATTGGGCAGAAAGGTGATGTGTGAACTTGCCAATCAGTATCTCTGATCTTTATGTGCAAGCATTATTGTGCTTCCTTGCCATACACCCCCTCCCAATAGCTGCAGGGCTTTCCCAGTCCTTGGATATATTTAAAAACAGAACAGGGCCACTAAATTCCCATACTTTCCTTTTGTAAGCTTCTTTCTTCTTTTTAAACTTTAAGCATACCACCTATATCTTTGTAAGAAAACCCTTACAGAGAGCAGCCAACATATTCCACAAATCTGAGGAAATGTCATTTCGCTTGTCTGTGACTGATGGAGAAAAAAATCCCAGCAACCTTGCCTCAAATTGCCACTGGCTAATTTGTTGTCAGGCACTAGGAATGCTCATGCAAAGCCTTTATCATGCAGCTGAGGATACTGTGTTTCCCTCAATAACTTCAGATGAACAATAGTTTATCTAAAAATATTATTCCTAAAAGTCCTTTTCATTTCTGAACATGATTTTTCTTCATGAGAACCTCTGTTCAGGACTGCTGTGTTTTCTCTTTATGATACTGTCAGTACCTTAAATGTTCCTGCCTTTTGAGGACAGAAAAGACTGATGTAGAACTATATTGTAAATTAGTTGTTTCAGAAGTGTTTCTAAGTTCTGAGCTTTTGTTTTTTTACATTTAATTGCATCTTTCACATCTAACTTTGCACTGTGTGCATTTAAAAGCATGTTTGTAGAACCAGAATATGGTTAAGTGGAAGTGGCACACAACTGATTTCTTTTCTTGAATTCCACTGTTCTGCCTTTGATCCCAAACTGGAACAACTTCGCATTGTATGCAGCTGTGCTCACAGTGAAACATACACACATTTACTTGTAAGAGTTTTGTCCTGCAAGGAATTAACAGCCAATGTCAAACACTCTGACACTAAACACTATAAATTGCAGACTCAACATGCAATTGCACACTGACAAAAATTTCATTGAGTGTTATTTCATGCCAGAAAATGCCAATCAAAATTGACTGCACAAATCAGGAACAAAAAAACCACAATCAAATCTATTCTAAATTTTCAGAGTTTCTGCTTTTCAAAAGAACAAATCAGCCTTGAAGACTATTTGATGGTCCAAATATTTGGTGACTGAAAAATTGAGTCTCACAAGCAACTGGTTAAAAATAAAAGGAGGTCTGTTTATGGTCATAAGTAGAGCTGTAAAGCTGGCAAGCAGAGCTGTGATTGGGCTGCCTGCACTTCGCTTGTATGTAGTTTGTTGCTGCAAATCACTTTTAGCATTACAGCCCCCAGCTGCAGATCTTAACAAAGCCCAAAGGTGTGACATTTTGCCTCCCACAGATTCTTCTTAATACCAAATAAAGTATTTAATTACCAGAGGATTATGATTGAGGCAAAACAAATGATAAATTCTGTCTGCTGGCAGGAGACTACAAATAGTAATGCTAATGCTTCCCTTTTGATGTCTTTACAGATTTCAAACCTGTATATATATGACACTGTCCTCCTGCTGGCAAATGCCTTTCATAAGAAGCTGGAGGACAGAAAGTGGCACAGCATGGCCAGCCTCACCTGCATCAGGAAGAACTCTAAACCCTGGCAAGGAGGGCGATCAATGCTGGAAACCATCAAGAAGGTACTTTTCCCCTGTGTTTCCTCACCTTTGAGTTCTAAAATACTCACAATAGGCAGTATTTTCTCCTGAGGTGCATGTTACTCTTATCAGTGTAGTTTTTATATAGTCACAGATTGTGAATGGAAGTAGTTCTTTATTTGGTTTGGGTTGTTTGTTGGTTGGCTGGGCTTTTTCTATGTTATAATAATCATATTGAAATAAAACCAATAGGTTTGTTTACCAAAAGTACCAAACCAGTTGGGTGTTCAAGGAAGAAAAAATGTCGAAGGTGAACAAGTGTCACAGTTGAAGTTAGGAAGTAAAAAAAAACCCCAAATTTACAGTTTTGTTTGTAAAAGAAAGGAGAAAAAGTTGCAATATTACACTTGGGTGGTGTTCTGCAAAATTGGTCATTGCACTGCCTTTGATGTTAATGAAGTGAAATCATAGAAATGGGAGTGAGGAACCCCCTAAATTATCTAGGCTGTATTCTGCCACTGCAAAACTGTCCCAGTAACAGCCTTGATAGAGCTTTATCCAATGTCACTGCTTCCCTGTGATTTTTATTTCCTACCTTAATTATGCTCATGCCCAAGATGCTTTTTCTGTTCTTCAAAGATAATTTCTCTTAGTTATTTCCTTTCTTCACCACCTGTACAACCTTCACATACTTACAGACAAATATTGCAGCTTTCTGGGTCAGTGTCTAGTCAATATGAACAGGTTGAGAGTTTCCCCTTCCCTGTCTCATTTTCTTTATATTATTGATGTTATTGATGTCTTTCATAAAACTGCCTCATCATTTTTCTGCATACAGTTCATGGTAATGTATACCTATATTTAAAGTGCTAGCATTGTAAACAAAGAAAAAAAAAAGAATGGTAAAGAAAAACATTAAATGGCATTTTATTTATGGCTTTTACTACAGGGCATAAAAATAATTTAAAATATAATGTTGTCTTGAGAAGTTTCCATTCTGCATTAGGTATTTAGCTTTACCAGAAAATTTGATGGTGCAGACAAAATTTAAGACTCCTTTGAGCACTGCTTATATTTTACCCAGTCCCAGGTTAATCTGTGTTACCTCCAAAATGGTAGTTCAAGGATTTCTTTGATGTCTGTTTCCACTTTCCATACTAACAGTTTGAAGTCATGAGACTGCAAGAATAATCCAGTACATATTTCTTGCTTCAAGGGCAGGATAGGTCTTTAAGGGACTCCAAACTGTATTGCTCTTAACCTATCTGAGCAATTTCACAATCACATTTGGCAGTCCCATATATTTTGACCTATGTTTTAGGCAAGGCTGGTTCTATTCTCACCTTGCATTTTGTAAATACTGCACACACTTTTCCATTTAAATGGCCAGGACAATTACAACAGCATTCAAGAAGGCAGAAGCAAGTGGAAATTCCAGAGTTGTTGTTAGCTTGCTAAGAAATGAATCAAATACCAAAGAAATTCCTGATCTGTGCAGCTAACCATGCTTCCATCCTGTCACTTTTGGGTTTCTCTGCTATTCCAATTAGATGACTTTGATAAGAAACTATTTTGTTGGTGTAAATTGAATAATCCCAATGCTCCTTACACTGCATTATGCTGACAGAGATGAATTTCTACAAGTAATGTACTAAAATTGAAAGTCAAAATTTAATCCAATGAAATACAGAAATTTTACTGTGTGTGGATGTCAGTAGCATTTCAATCCATAGGCAGAGGAAAGTTTGCAGCTGAGAGCTGGAATTGCACAAGAATAGGAATTCTGTTTAGTTTTGTGGCCTACTTTCACTTTTCTTTCACAAAAACATATAGAAGAATGTAGAAGAACCTTGGGATCACAGTTGGATACTTCTGAAATTACAAATTTGGCATTGATGAGGTATCAAAAAAACAATAAAATCTAAAAGTAATGAAGGGGGAAAAGCCCCCACTTAATCTCTTCATGAGAATGATTCTTTCCCATCTTGCCTTATGCTTTAAACATCTTTTCTCTCCTATTGTCCTGGAGAATCCTGTAAAATCAACTGAAATACATTTTTTTTCTCAAAAAAAATGTATCCGTTTCCCTTAATTTTGAAAGAAAACAGGAGGAAGTTACCACATGGTATTTAAATAGTTTCTGAAATAAAAGTTCTGCTTTTTCATTTTGAAATCACCACTGTTTCCAGTGGTGGTGTATAATGGAATATCATAGTAAGATATTTATATAATTCAGGGTGAAAACACATTCTGAGATTTCTTAAATACTCCTGGAAAAAGAACTTCTATCCTCTGCAACACCTTAATTCTCCCTTCATGGTGACCTGTATTGCAGAGCTGAAATCATCACCCATCTCAAGTTGTCCCTCCTCTCAGTGTAGCTTCACTAGGAGTCAAATTATACTCAAGTATGGTTTTGATTAGAAAAAGAGTTGAGAATTTTTCTGAGAAGATCCAGAAACAGGAATATCTTGCAGTGTTTTAGCTGCAGAGGGAAATCTTTCTTTGATTTCTGGAGAGGGAAATAAGAGAAGAGGCAGGAAATCTTTATTAGCTACCCACTGAAGAGGGTAAGAGAAAGGGATGCTGATGTTTTACCTACAGCAGCAATTGTAAAATTTGTTACCCTGGTAAATAAACTAGTTTTTTTTATAATTAATTGGCTAGTAAAGCAGGGTAGGCAATGAAAGGAAATTAGAGTTTCCAACATTTCTTGAAATGATAAAAAAGCTGTCTAAATCATTCCTTATTGTCATTTGTTACTTTTCACTGTTGAGCATTTGACTCATGCATCACTATTTCTACAAACAGCTACAAAAGCAGTTTTTTCTTTGTGAATTCAGCTGATTGGACAAAGCCTAAAGAAAACATTTTAAGCCCACCACAATTATTTAAATCTAATATCTGTTCCTGCCCTTTCTGGAACTGAACAGTTAAATTCATCAGAAAATACAATCCTTCTAATGAATTTGGCCAGCTCCAGCAATTAGTTTAAATTCACTTTTGTAATAGGAGCTATCCCTAAACACATGCTCACTTGTTTATTTCTCAGTAAAACTGTTTCACAGTTGGAGGAATAAGTATCACTACAAAATAATTCTACTTTGGGAAGAATTAATCTTCCTGAGTAGCCTGGGAATAAATGTAAGTAGGATTATAGGGAGGATGAACTCAGCAAGATGGCATCAAGTTTCTGCCCATACCTTCTCTCCCATGTCTCAGGGCTCTTCCCAGTCACATTTGTTTTGCTCACTAACAGCAAATTTTTAGTGCTGGCAGCCACACAGAGCCTGTCCCTTTTGGGAAAATGAGCTGTACCTCTTGCCATTTCATGAATTATAGGTGGAATTGTCGACTAGTTCTGGTCTCAGAAATGTCAGTGACACTCAGTGGTGGCACATAATAAGGATGTCAAATTGTTTTTCAGGTTGTAGATTGGATTGCCTGTGCTAGTCAAAAACTCGGCAATGTTCTCAAGATCAGACTTTCTCCAGAATAAAATGTGAAGTGTGTATTTACTAGCAGTTTATAGAATTTTTTCCTGCCTATAGCCACCTTTGTTTTATCCTGAATTGCAAAGCAGCTGGTACCTGAAGAAAAAAGGAGAGGAAGTTTGAACAGGAGCTGAGAGCAAGTACAGTATTTTATAGCTGATGATTGGCAAGCTGGCATTCCCAAGTGAGGTCCTGACTGCTGTGTAAATAGTGCTTTCTTCAGGGACTTACAGTGTAGTAGTGCCTAAGAATATATAAACTGCAGTTTATCTTGCCAGTCTAAATGGGACTCAAGTAGGCTTTAATTATATTGCCAGGCTTTATAACAGCTCTGCAAAGCCCAGAGCAGTGATCAGAATCATAAGTAAAACATTTTTGGCCTAGCAACTGACATTTCACTCTTCAGTTTTATATGTGTCAGGAAATTGCGTGGTTGCAGCTGAACCTTAGAAGAATTTAAGAAGATAGATAACAAATATGTCTTCATTTTTCCCCAAATAGCATTATTTCTCTAAGTTATATGGAATGAAAAATTTCTTTTGCCCTTGCCCGTTATCATGATTAACACTGAAATCACTTGGAAAAAAATCTCATCAGGAAGTTACTTCATCAGTAGCTGTCATAAGATGGTCATTTCCTCTGAGATCTCCTTCCACTGTGCACTAGCAGAGGGATAAAACACATGCTGTAAATCAAGTATTTCAGACACATCCCTACTGTGAAAGGCCACTCACAAAAACTGGAGCAGTGTCTGGAAAATATTCCTAGGTGATATCCTGCTCCACTCTATCAGCCCTAAGCAGCAGCCAGAGCTCTGTAAGCCTTGTGAAAAGGCTGTGTGGGACAATAACAGGACTGCAGAGCCTGCAGGTCCAACAAGATCAGGCCCAGACAGGGAGGAGAAACCAAGACCTCCAAGAAATTTCCTGTAAATTTAGTGTTGTTGGTATTATATGGGCGGTTCTTTGCTGTTTTGTCTTTCTATCTCTGCCCTCCCCAAGCTGGCAGCATTGCCATTCTAATTGGAGCTCCTATTACATTATTTTCACATGTACCCAGTCTAGGAGAGGAAGCTCTGATTAAGACACTCCTTAATGAGAAATTTTCAAAGAATAATAGATTGTCAAAATAGATAAATGAGTAATAACATTGTTATGGTTAAGACTGGATTGCAGACAAATAAAGCTGTCAGACTTAGAGTTTGTATCTTGCCCTGACAATTGCAGGCATTTAAAAATCAAGTTAAACAAATTTATACGAAGTTTCTGGATAGACATCAAATTCTAAAACATATTAGGTAATTGTGTTAACCTGTACTGCATGTAAGGGGACATATATTTCCAAAGAATCCTGTGTTTTCTTAAGAAACTGATTGATGGATGACTTCAAGTATAATTGAGGTTAAATGATTCTTTAAATTCTTTTTAATCATGTTTGCTCAAATAAGGAAAAAGGTTATAAAAAATTAGTTTTAAAGATTTTTAACATTTTAAATTGTCATCTCATATCTCAAAAATAATTTACAGTAATTTCACGACCATAAGTTGCACCTGACTATAAGGCGCACCCCCCAGGAGTCAGCAAAATTTGCAACATTGTAGTTCAGATAAGGCGCACCCGTCTATAGGGCGCACTTTTTTTTTTGCAGCGAGGCTCTGCCCCCA
>PYHW01010582.1:1724014-1739002 GCA_013186435.1 Turdus rufiventris | reverse complement strand
GGGAAAATTTTAGTCAAAAGGATGCGCCTTGTAGTCGTGAAATTACTGTACATTTTGTTTTCATGTTCTTTAGAGCATTGGGACTGCTCTCAGTCTGGAAAATAAATTTTAAAATAAACTTTAATTTTCTAGATTGAAAATCCTATATCCTTCGTTTCTATTTTCTGCTGTACAAAGCATCTGTTTGAAAACATCATAATGATTTTTATTGAATATTTCCTTTCTTGTTCCAGAGTTTTCCCTTCCTTTTTCCAGGTCTTCCTTGTGGCTCATTTGAAATCATGGTGCACTGGGAAAGTTTTAGGAAGCCATATAGGAAATATTAAGTATAATATAACCAATTCATTATCTGGTAAGGTGTCCAGATGGAGGCTTTGAGCAATCGGCTGGGCATCCTGACTCTTGCAGATCTGTGCCACTTTACAGGCATTTCTCCATCTCATGTTCTGTGAATCTGTGCCTTAGGTATCCAAAAAGCCAGATGATAACCTATGAAAGAAAAGGTATATGGAGCAGGTTTCTGCTTCTGGTCCATGAGTAGGATAAAGTCAAAGTTAAGTTAGAGGAAAAGGTTTATATTTGTGAAACTTGGTTATTTACCAAAGGATATGTTCAAGTGATTTTGTGAGTAAACACAAGTTCGCTCTGTCTTTACTCTGAACCAGCCAGAGGTGTGCTAACCCCAATCTAAAAGCCACGAAGGTCTGGTTATTTCAGGATGGTGATCAAGATAAAAAGGAATCAGAGTGTCTTGCTAACCTCAACATTTGTTGAAATTGTCTGGTCTGCAATTGCCAGTCGTCCTGCAAAATCTGTTTAGGTGTACCCTTAATCAGGCTATTGCTTTTTTGCTTTCTTTTTTTATTTACATTTATTTTTGTTTCAATACTGAATAAAAAAAGTAAATACTATAGAAAGAAAATATTATGGAAAATATTTTTTGCAATCATTAAATATATATATAGACACAAAGTATTTTATTGGTTTTCACTGTAAATGGCACTCATAAAATAGTTGTATTATTATAATATTTGTATTATTATTTTATTGTATAATAGCTTATGTATTACTCCCTGATAGTACTAGTTTCTAGTAGTCTATTAAATTCTAAAGGTGTCATCTCAATGATCAGTTTCATTACTTTTGTTATAATCACAGTAATGTTTTATAAAAGTAAGAGAACATTCTGTTATCTCACAGCAATCTGCAATGGAGATGTAAATTTAATATTCCTTCCTGGATTTTACAAACGGAAGATGTACGAATAGAGCTTTTAATATCATGATTCAGCAAAGCTCATGTGCTTAGCTAGGTAGTTTATATTGAAAGGTTTTCCAGTTTAAATAAAAAATCTTCTGAGTGAAACATCAATCACAACTAAAAAGTTCTTGCCATATGATTTGGGGAAAAACTATGCATTGCATGGATTTTTACACCAGAGGCAGATTTTTTATATTTTTTTATATTTTTTGTACATATTTAAAATATTTTTTGCCCTTTTTTTTTTTTTTTTCTTTTTTTTGAGGGAGAAGGCTAAGCATCAAATTTTCCTTAAATCTGTAAACTGAAGAAATTTTGGAAGGGTAAAGGTGTTCATTATCAATATTTCACATGGCTCTGTTGATTTTCTAGTTCAGGTCATCATAGTTCTTATACAAAGATGAAATGTGTGTCACGGTGAATTAACTCTGGAATATATTTTGTGTATGGCTGTGGTGTGTATAGCTCTTTCAACTCTAATTCTTCGTGGGGATTATTCACTCTAGTGTTTCATCTCTACTATTTTAACCCCTTCCAGTGCAACTGTAAAAATATTAAAGCAAGCTTGAAGAGACACTGCATTGTTGCTCATGTATTCTTTGTAAAGGATAATTGGGAGGAAAAATAAAAATCAGTGCATTCAGCTAGACTTTGAATTAATCCCTTCTTCATTTGTGCAAATCACATACATTGAGCTCAAAAAAGTCTAACTTCATCTAAAACTCGGCCTGCCCTCATGTAGAAATCTTTCATGGGGGAGAAACATTTGAGGGGGAAAAGATCAGTCAACATAACTAAATTTTGTGCAATTTCTTTTATGTGTTTGTGTTTAGCTTTGCTTCCACTAAACTTCTTTGCAAAATTTGTTTGGTTATTTTTTAATTTGTTGGAGTTTAAATAGCAATACATATATGCTGAGGGAGCAAAGAACAAAAATTGGAGTGCAAATATGCTAAGGGTAAGACTATTGCTTGTATTGCATCTGCTTAACATTGCTGAGTTTAATTCTTCTGCGAAAAACTTCATTATGAGGCGGGAATAATTTAAGCTTCAAAATTTTTAGGGAAACATGGTTTTTGGAAAATGATCCTAATGCTGGTAGTTACCTATGTATTCTGCGTAGTTAGCTCATGAAGGTCTTTAAGAAACAGAGGGTTGTTACAATTACCCGCTTAGAAGTTTTCAGTCCATTTTCTTTTTGCCTTTCCAATAGGGTGGCGTGAATGGCTTGACTGGAGAACTGGAATTTGCAGAAAATGGAGGGAATCCCAATGTGCATTTTGAAATTTTGGGGACAAACTATGGAGAAGACCTTGGCAGAGGCATCCGCAAGGTGAGGCTACATATATTCAACAAGACATTCCTTTTACTGATTTTTTCAACACCTTTCTTGTGTTCCATGTTAATAGAGAAGCATTGGATGGTAGATAACATGGTGTTCTGTATTATTAAAGTAGTAAGAGATGGGAGAAAAGCTTTGAACTTTGAGATATTCATCTATTTTATTATTTCAAATAGATCTTGGAGCAGGTTGTGTTGATCAGGATACCATTTGCAATGCAGAATGTGTTAAGCTGCTGATGGATTGTCCCAAAAGATCTGTGAAAGCTGTTGTTTTGTAACCCTTACAACCCCTGCCCAAAATAGCAAATTTTACACTGAATTATGTTTAGAGCACCTAGACTGGTCCCTGATACTTGTTCAAACTGGGATGCTCTGCCTGCTAGATGGTTAACATTCATAGCTATGCAAAAGAATAGATAAAATTCATATAGCCTCTTCATTAAATAAATGCATGGTGTTTTAATAGGAGTTAACTTTTACAGAATAAGTTAATGTCATTAATTCAGCTGCCAGACACAGTCCAAAGGCTTGGACTTGGATTGTTACAGGAAATGGCAGATATGTCCAGCGGAATTACTCTTTCTTGGTATTTGGGTTTTGCCCGTCTAAAACTAAATTTATGTCCAATGTAACAAACGGTGGAAACGTGTCTCAATTTGCAATGAATATCCTTTGAACAACTGCTTATCTGGTATGGCAAAAATCATGTGGCATGTCACAGGTAAGCAAAATACTAATAGGCTCTTCCAGGTGCAACTCTCCTTCAAAGACAGACTTCCAGAAAAATACCACGATCTCTTCATTTAGTGTATCACATCATACTGGGTTTTGTATAGGAGGAACATGAAGTGATTGTAAGAAAATGAGAGTTTTCTTACTATATGTAAACTGGTTCCAAGTGTCAGTGTCACTTTATGATGAAGTGCATCATTTGTCTGCATACCTTCTGGAGCAACAGATAAGTGCTCTGAAGAAGGAAGAGATAAATAAGTTGTCTAAAGTGTCTAAAAACTGAACTTTCTCCCTCCGCTATTTGTCGGAATTTTTTTTCTGTTTGTGCTGTTTCATCTCTTGTCAATACCCTAATGTACACACCAGCCTATGGTTATGGTACCTTGAGCAGAGGTCTTGACATGCTTCAGAAACCAGACAGAACTGGATCTGGTTGATATTTGGAGACTCACAGAGTCTTTGGAGACCAGAATGTTGGATAAGTCCTTATTTCCTTACATTTAACTTCTGTCTGTTTCAACATATTTTGATTTATTTTCCATGTTATGCACTGAGGAGCTATTTATTCTTTAGAGCTACCTTCCTAAGACAAATCTGTATCTCTTCATTTAATTTATTTGGTTGATTTTGACTAGGGCTTTTTTGTCTTCAGGCCTGTCTGTCCGGGTGAATGCCTGAGTGAAACACTAAATTGTGTTCTTGCATTCCCAAAAAGCTAGAAATGGTAGACTCACAGAAAAATCTTGGAAATACAGAAGTACAAAAAGATTTCCTGGCTATTCTAACTCTTTTTTGATGGTGTAATTTAGAATCGTACTGTTAATTTATGCTATGGTAGAGTTTGATTTTAAAACAGATATTAATGACTGTGGGCTCACCTAACTTGTGTGAAACAGTGGGGTAATTCAAACAGGCTTTTGGAACCTTTCTGGTTAACTCTTTATGATAGTTCAAGAACAAGGAGACATTCACTGTCTTTGGAGAGAAAAGGATTTAAGTTGGTCAAAGAGAATTGAGCTTTGCTCAGAATATAATTCAGTGGTGAAACTCAGCATCATACAATCGTGTTGAGGAGAAAAGCAAAGTTCAAAATTAAGATACTAGAAGTATGTGAGTTTTTATTACATTTACCAAGATGAGCATTTAAAATTAAATACATGTCTTATAAGAAATTTTTCCTGTTGAAAAAGACATTCAGTTAATGCCTCTGCATGGAGTTATGTGATGTACTGCATTTGGTTAAAAAGAAAAAAGGGTCCAGAGCAGAACAGATTAAAATTTTCATATTTTTGTCCTAAACAGCACTAAACAATCCAGAGAAACCTTTAAAAAGAGGTGCACAGAAAGAGATTTTCTTTAGAAAGAAAGTTCTGTATATACTGTATATGATAATTGTTCTCAGAAGTTTCTTTTTAAAAAATCCAATTAATTATTTCAAATTTTTGCAATAAATTGAAAAATACAAGAATTTTAAATTGATATGGTATTTCTAGTCAATGTAACAGAGTGAAAAAGCCAAGGTAAGTTTCTTAACACAATCCCTTCAGAGACAGAAAAGAAAAATTTTAGGGGGTTTTACTATTTGACAAAAAATTCACATCCTGTCTTGGATTAGGATTTACTTTACAGCATATGAGCTGTTAGCGTTGGAAGCAAATCACAATAATTACAGGAGTCAGATATATTTTTGTTAACTACACTAATTAAAGTGCACTTCAAATTTTCATGTATTTAGTGATCTGACTGTAGAACTACCTAAGCGTTTTTATTTCTCAACTCTAGTAGAAGCAGCTGCAATTAGCAGACTGACTGAAATTTCCAAGCTAATGCATCTTCCCTCATCAACATATTTTCAAGTACTTTTATAGGAGATAATGAAGGGTAGAATCATTACAAAAGGCCCATTGAAGTCATTGGGATCAGAGATTCCCATCAAGTGAATTGTATAAAGAATTGTTATTTTGTTTTCCTGAGGAACAGTCAATTGATAAATAAAGCAAGCAACATTGATTTAATAAAGCAAGATTTTAAAACACATTTGAGTTTCTAAAGAGTCCAAATTCTGCTTGAAATCTGTTCTGCTTGGGTTCTGGAGTTATTTATACTTCTGCAAAGTTCACTTATATTCATAGGTGATTATTCCCAGGATTCAAAAAAAGAAAATGGTTTAGGATACACCAGGAATTCATGTTTATGTTTGTTTATTTGGACAAATTAGGCCATGTATCTAGGGAAAAACTTTCTTCATACCCCCTCCTTCAGCTTTCACGGGCTACTGTCATACCTGGAAAGCAGTGGGAGAATCCACGTGAAAGGTCATTGTGTTCAGCTCTGTCCTTAATGATGAGTTAACAAATCCCAGAGTGGGATTTGCCTGAAACAGCAATTTTGTATCCTTATGACTGTAAATGTTATCCATCACCTTGCAGACCATGGATCACTTAGCCTGCACTTTTTGCCAGAGCTGGGTACTTGGAGTAATACACTCAGATTGCTGCCAGGTACTGATTTTATTGACACCAGTGGTATTACAACCCCAAAGGAACTGAAGAAAAACTCTCACTTTTACACATCATAGTGTGGCTTGCATTTGTGCAGATGTAGTTATATTCAGTGGGAGACATGGGTGTATTTCTGACATTTCTCTGTTGGCATTTGTCTGTTGGTATTTGACATTTGAGTATGTATTCCTTGACATTTAAATTTCAGTGCAATACTTTTATCTGTAGTGCTGAAATAAAAGCTACCATTCCCGTGAATAACCATCCAACAAACAGATGAACAAAAGCGAGTTGATAGCTCTGAGTACTGTCTTGCATCTTAGTGGTGTAGGAAACAGCACCACAGAAATAAAGTGGTTTTCATGTTTCTTACAGTGCTCCTTGTCATTCACAATGGGCTCACCTTCAAAGGCTCTGTTCTACATCCTTTGAAGTTTTCTGTTTTCATGCTGGTTTTCTTACCATGTGTGGGCATTTGAAGATTGTGGTGTGTTCTGCTCTGGCTCCCTATCCATATTAGCATACACCCACCTCCTGTATGTTTCTTTTCTCTTTTGAAGATGTTTTTGGTTATTTCCTCTCAGTGAGGGAGCAAGATGATGTACCAGGCTCTTGCATCAATTCCTGCCTAGACCAAGATGTCTATGTCAACGATTTCTTGGCATTCGGGACACTTAGAGATGCCTTGGAGGAAGGATAGAGCTGTGAGCATGCAGGAATACAGGTAGCCTTGGTAGGTCACCAGGGTAACCCAGGATGCTTTGATCCATCTGCATTTGTCCATTAGGATTGTAGAGTTCAGTGCTAAATCATTTTGCTTTGACTGTCTTAAGGAGGAAATGTTATCCATTTTGATCCAAGGGAGATCTGTGGTACCAAGCATCTCAGGTGAAAGGGATTGAAACCTGTCTGAAGATACCTTGTTCCTCTCCACTTCTGCCAGTGCAGGTGGCAGGACCTTCCCTGCAGATTCAGTGCATACAGGTTTTTATTTCACAGACTGTTAAGGGTTAACACACCATAGATGTGCTGTTTGTTCAGACATGGGAAAGCTGCTTTGCATTTTTCCATTCTAATAAAATAATTGCTATTTCCACGTCATCTCAAAACACTTGTTGATCCCAGTAGTGGCTTTTTTTTCTAATACACTAATTTTTTTCTTACACCTACATCACAATGCTCCAAGCATATATTTTGATCTTCAGGAAGTTGATATCTATTCTCATAAAGTTAAAACTTTATTTTCTGCATCCATTATCTCATATTCCCCTTTGTGCCATTAGGTAAAAAGAAAAGTGATAGAGCTCTGCCAACACTTATTAATTAACCCCATTTAATAACCAAAAGCATGTGAAGTATTTCCTTCTTGGTTAGCTTCTTGGTAAGCTACTTGAGGTAAATGATGGGTTCACCTGTTCTCTTTGTGAGCATGATCAAAGTAGAGCTGTGTAATGTGACTTTAAAAGTATATTTGTATCAGCACCTGGTCCTTTTAGCTGTGACCTGTGCAGATGTTTCTAAAGGTTGACATGCAATTTATGATGTGACTGAAAGATACCCTTGTGATTTAGAGAGACATTATTGATGGTGGAATTTTCTAGTGAGTTAAAATACAAGTTGAAATAAAAGTTGCTGTGTCTGACTGCTTTGCTTCTAGTATTGATGGAGAAGGTGCACCTGGCACAGTACTGCCATGGTAGTCTTTCTAAAGCGATTTTAAATACTTGATCACCCTTCTAGAGATGAAATAAACTACTTAATACTAAAGATAAAGAGGTAATTTAATACGTTGGTGAAATAAGACATGCTGTTCCGGTTCAGCACAGTACTTAAATTTTGCTGTAAGCCTGCTGAAGAGTAGCATTTCCCCCCTTCATTTAGTGCTTTGCAATAAATAGATTAAGATACAGTGACTGATTCTATACTTTCTGGTAGATTCTGCAAATCTTTTGTCAAATCTCAGTGAAATTTAATTTGGCTGCAAACTGTTAGGGATTTGATTGCCATCACAATGAAACTAGAATTAATAGAGAACTGTGTTTTACTTGGAAGTGTGCTTTTGCTTAGCTTAAAAGCCAAACCAAATGCATATCTGAGTATGACAGAAAAAGAGATTAAAGTATCCATCCATAATTGTACTTTTGAATTTTAAAAATTAAAGGTCTTAAAAAAAAAATCCTTTCTGCTTTTGAATGGAGCATTTTCTTTTAAAATCTGAGGATGCAGAAAGAGAGTCGGACTGACTCAAAGTAATCAGTAGTGTACCATTTGGAGAATTTATCAGCTTTTGGACTCCCTGATTCAGATGGGGGGAGTGAAATCTAATTTTTGGTACTGGATTGTTTAGCTGTCTGCCCTGACTCTAGGCTCTTTGGATGAGGATTTCATTGCTCGTAATAAGTGCAAAGTAAAGAAACCAGAGATGGATTTGGTGGCTCAGTGGACACTGCCCCAGGAACACAGAATACAAAGGTTCGAGTCATCCTTCTGATAAATGCAGAGCAGAGTTGCTACAACTCAACCCATTCCACATGAATTATTCACCTGTAGAGCAAAACACCCATCAGGAATCCATAAGAGCCAGGATTAGGTGTATGAGCAAAATTACCTTGAAGTCAAGATCCAAACTAATACCCAAAGACCCAAGGCAAGCACAGTCCCTATAGAAGTGTTGTGCCCCCTACTACTTCCTAGCAGAAAAGTCAGCCATGCCTGCTGAGCTCCAGTGTGTTCAGTGTGTTGTAAAAAGAGAAATTATTTTAGGCTGTAATATCAATGGGTGTCCAGATTCCCTGGTCTAGAACAATAAGGACAAGTGCTCTGTGAAAATTCAGCTCAAATAATTAAGATCCAGGTTTATCCAGTTTCCAGTTCGCAGGTTGGATGGCCCTTAATAGTGACTTACATGGCTAAAGATGATTTTGAAAAAAAATTCTTTCAAGCCTCTGAATAACTGCAGCACTCTGCAATGAAGAGGGGCATGCTCCTGCATTGGCAACAGTGGGGGAGAAAGGCAAAATGCAGGCTGCAGGAAGGAGAGAATGCAATGGAACCCTGCAGGGAAGCATTGATGTCAAGCAGAAATTCCCCTTGGGACCTTGGTGCTCTGTAGTATTTCTCTTCACAACTTTGGCAGGGATGAGCTCATCTCTCTTTTGCTCAGAGTATGCAGTCCTGTCAAAACTGATAAGAATGTTCGTACTGAAAAATATTTTCAGTGCATTGGGAACTGCCTATTTTGACTGATTGCTTTCATCAGAGAGAGACTAATCTTTTTTATGCACTTTAAATTATATAGTTTCATGCATTTTATTCATTTCTGTTCATCTGGAAAAGAGGTTATATTTTACCCATCTCCTGCAGAAAATATAGTTGTCTTGACAGCAAAGAACAGGAGAAATATTTCCCGCTTTCAAACTGTGTTTTTAATTTCCTTTCATATCTTGTTATGACAATAGAAACTTGGGAAATATCAGTCAAAAATTGATAATAATTTTAAAAAATTTTGGGAACAGCAACTCCTGTCTTCTGTTGATGCTTCTAGCCAAGTGCCTAACCACAGAAACTCCTGTGTGATTGTTCTTTGCTTCAAAATAGGCATAAGAGCAAAGAATGACACAGAACTTCAGTCATTTTTGCAGCAGAGATTCTCTTTTTGCCCTGGAAAATTTTTAATAGTAGAAATAGGGTGGTGGGTTTTTAATATCCTTATTAGCAAATTCATTTGGATTTCCATGTTGGTCAGTCTTATGTAGCATGTAAAACTTGATTTGGATCCGTTAAATATTTTTCATTCATTCTGTATTCCTCTTGAACCGTCCGCAGTTGGCTTGGGTCAACCAGGCCAAGGGGTTAGAACACTTTTGTTTTTCCAAACTTGATCTTGACAAAACCCTTTGCAGTTTTCAGTGTGATTGGTTGGGCCACTTTTGGAATACCTTTACTATGGTTATATGCTGCTTGAGTAGGTGTGAAAGCCTACCAGTGAACATGGATCTGCAGAACTGGCTGGCAAGTTGTGAATTTTTATCCTCAAATGCTTCAGCTGAGCAAATTAGCTTTGTAACTCACTTCAGAGATCTGAAGTGCTTGGACACTTTGAAGTGCCTCAAAAATGACATTTTGAATAATGTCAGAAGGAACTGTGTATTATTTAAGAATGGACTTAATGCTTCATTGACCTCTCAGACAGTAATGCTTCTATGAGATTTTGGAAATCCCATTAGGGACTTCTCTTCACGTTTATGAGAGTACTCAGTGGGTGATGCTTCCAGAATGTGGTTCATCATCCTTGAAATTAATAGGATAAAACACTTAGCTCAACTTGGAATTACTTGTTCTAAGGTGGACACTGTCAATGAATCATAGATTCTTTTCAGAATTAAAGTTTTTAATGCTCGTCTTTTGCTTTTTAGAGCTGCTTTGTTTTCAATCAAAGCTATCATCTGATGAAAATTACTTCAGTTCGCAAATGCTTTTAACTGGAACAAACATATTTTCCAGGAGTAGGAAAAAGTAATGTGTATTTAACCCTCCATTAAACCAAAAGAATGAGGGTGTTGTAGCTAATTAATCTTGTGAAGAGGGAGATAATAACTATATCTCTAGTAAGTGATATATTTCCACCCAAATTTTATGCAATTTGGGAACCCTAGTCAAAAATTCCAAATAATTGGAAAACAGGAGAGAGGAATATTAAAAAACTGAACTGCTTATTTTAACAGGAGGCATGAAGTGATGATAGTATGAAATGGGTCATAAAATTTTGGCTTTTGAGGGTAGTAAAGGGTTCAGTTCACAGAATTAGGAGCTCAGTACACAGCATTGGAAGGGCTGATAGCTATTTATAGGTTATAATCCAGATCTTAATCCAGAATATGCGAAAGCAGATCTACACGGATTTAGAATCATAGAATTGCTGAAGTTGGAAAAGACTCTTGAGATCACTGAGTCCAATGCCAAGCCCACCACTAATCTCTGTCTCCATACAACACATATACATGCTTTTTGAACACTTCCAGAAATGGTGACTCCACCACTTTCCTGGGCATCCTGTTCCAGTGCTTTACCATCATTTCAGTGAAGAATCCTCCATCTTGCTATACCCTCCTTTCAGGAAGTTTAGAGTGAGATGAGGTCTCCCCAGAGCCTCCTTTTCTCCAGCTCCCTCAGTCATAACACTTGTGCTCCAGACCCATCACCATCTTTGTTGCCCTTCTCTGGACACGCTCCAGCATCTCAGTGCTTTTCTTGTAGGGAGAGGCCAAAACTGAACCCACTGGTGGCCTCACCGGTGCTGAACAGAGTGGGGAGGATCACTGCTCTGGTCCTGCTGGCCACAGTATTGCTGAAAAAGGCCAGGGTACCATTTGCCTTATTGGCCACATGGGCCATTTCACAGGATTTGAACTTGATAAACTGTCTTTTTCTTCAAGAAGCGCAAGCCAAGACTGACACAATGGCATGGCCTGCTGTGTTCTGCCAACTACATACCATGATAATGTACCATAAAATTGTACTGCAGTCCAGGCTGGACTTCAAAGATCATCTGGTTAAAATTTTCAATAAATTGTTTCTAACTTGCATGTTTTTTGAAGGACTTCTCCTTGAAGGCTGTGTGGTCCTGGACTCTGATAACTTGGATGAGCCCCTATGGTACATCTGAAAGGCCAAGAATGCTCATATTAATCAGATCTTTGCTAGTACAAGTTTAAAGTAGCCAGAACTATATCATTTTTGCAGTAAAATCTCTTTGTTCCAAGTTATACTACTAGCAGGAAAACATGAAAATGTCTCCTTTTAGACCCTGACTATTCATGTGTAGCAGAGACAAAAGTTCATTTGTCTTTTTTTCAACTTGTTTTGCAGTTTTTGTGGTGGAGATATATTTGTATGTATGTGGTTGGTTATGGGGGATCTTTTGGAGGTTTTGGTTGGTTTTGTTTGTGGGGGTTTTGTTTGTTTTCCCTGGTTTGTTTATTTAGATTTTGTTGTTGTTTTGTTTTGTTTTGTGGAAAGACTGTATTTCATTAAGCATGATGCTGAATGATAATTTGTTGATAGCAGTAGGCATTATTTTCCTGCAGTGGAGTAAGCAACCCTGGTAGGCTCAATGACCTTTACCTCTGTGGCCATAAAATATTCAATGAGCTTTTCTACTGAAGGAGGGGGAATCCAAACAGACACATTTAATCCCTTTAGTCTTCCCCAAGCAGACTCTGGGATCTAAGGGAGCTAGACAAATCATAAGCTGATTGGGAAATGATGATTGTAGATATATATATATATATATATATATAGTGTGTTTGTGTAATATCTACTACCCTCAGCCTTCAGACCTGTGGGCGTAGATTTAGAGCAGGCACAAATGCGAAAACATCCATGAAGTTGCTAAAGGCTCCCAAATTCATCAGAAGGATGTAGACATCTATAGGCAGGAGTCAGGAAGTGTTATGTTAGTGAAGAGTCAAGGGTCAGCTGTTGCCTGATGAGACCAGATGCTGCCCACCAGGAGGAACAGCTTGAGTTGATGGGAAGTCTCATCTCTGGGCTGGACCAGAAAATGCACATGGGTGCAATGGTTGAGAGAAAACGGAGAAAGGACACATCAGAGAATGGGGATTCCAGTGTTGTTAGAAAAACACAGTTGAAAGTAGAGTAAATCTTTGCCCATTGTGGTGTTTTTAAGACCAATAAGAAATAAATGCTGATATTTGAGAAGACAAAGAGAACCATCCCTGTGGCTTCAATTTGGATTCTGTATCATATTTATAATGTACTGTAGTTCCCCACTACATAACTCAACTCATATATTTCAAAATGTGGCAGAATTTACTATGCATAAATCCATTTGTAAAGTAGAAGTTTTCAGTGAAGTCTTCTTATCTGCTAAAAGAACTTCAAGAGCAGAACTGATATGTCATTTTGTCTCAATATTGCATTTATGGCAATGCTGAGATCTGTTTTCCCCTAAAGTGGTTATTGCTATATCCTGCAATTGAACAAATCTTAAATGTGATTTCCAGAGATAAAAAGTTACCTCCATGTAATTGTTTAGGGACACCTCTTTGTGCCTTTTGAGATCTTTGCAAATAATAAAAATTAGGATGGTGAAACTTTCAATGACTTCATGATATTTATAGTTCCTTCATAGTGTTGGAAGGTTTTTATGATTCAGCCTTAAAATTACAATGAGATTTTTGCCTGTTCTAAAGTTATGATATAATGCCTTAATCAAAGGGTTAGTTACAATAGAATTTAATAATAAATATTCTTGTCATGGTGTACTCCTGCTTTAAAAGGCACAGCAGGAGTAATAGAAAATGCTCAAATGCTTTACATTTCAATTTTGATAAACAGAATTAATTTTATTTGATAGAACTACTTTAAAAATGTTTTTGAGGAAATTGTATGCACTAACAAGGCTTTGGAATGCTTTAGGCTAGAAGCAAATGGGGACAAACATGTTTTAAGGAATTAAGAAAGGTTTGTCTGGCACCTCTGGCAGATGTCAGTTAGAAAATAGTCTCATCATTATTCCAACACTACTTCTCTCCATTTCTCAAAACCTATGAAAAATATTACAGACATTTCTTCCAGAAGTGTAGCAATGGAAAGAATCTCTTTCTTGTGTAAACAGAAAAGGATAGAATGGGATAAATTGCAGAAGGGGCTCTGTTGAGATTTGAGCTCGAATTAATTTAGGTCATATATATTTAAAAAAATTAATTAATTCTGAAAAATATAACATAATATATCAAAAGGTATATATTGGGGTAAAAATACATAGATTTAAGTTGACAAGATTTCAATTTAAGCTAGAAGCTTTAACATATTTTCCTGAGCAGTGTTCAACCAGTCTGCTTCTGAACCTCATCACAAAGTTCTTAGTCTGAAATGCTGGATTTAATTTTAGGGTTTATTTGTTTGTTTTAAACACACTTTTATAATAAATAATGTACTTGGAGCTCATAAAAATCTGATTTAAAGTATGCATTCTAATGGAGTGCCTTAATAATGAGCCATAAGTGTTTTATATTAATATTTTAATGCAACATTCCGTTTCTCTACACTTCTACTGATTTTGCATTATAACTTGATTGCATTTGAAAACAATAAATTTTATTTTAAAGCTCTGATGCTAGTTTTACATCAGTTTGACTCTAGAAGGTTTCAGTGTTTTTAAATGAATTATAACTCAGGTATTCTTAGCTCTCCAAATGTATTAACTGCTGATAAAATGCGTGGTTTCTCCATCGAATGTGCAGATCTAAGATCCCATTAGTCAAGGGGTTTTTTAAGCTGTGTATTATATCACTTGAGACAAATATTTGTCTTAAACATAAAGTGAGACAATAAGTCTTTTCATTAGGATCTACTTAAATAGCATAAATCCATTATGAAACCACTCCTACCACTCACTGAAATAGGGCCAATTAATGCAATTAATGTGGTAAGTATATGCCAAAGCCCAGCTTATTGCAATGAGCTTTCTCATTAGAATCATCATGGCACTTCTCTTGCAGGTATTTCCCCACCTTGTCTGGGTTTTGAATTTGTTCATGTGAAAATTCCCAGGCTGGGGGATCAGAACATTCTTTCAGGGTCCGGCCCATTCTCTCCCATTTTCCACTCAGGATTTTCCATGCCTGGATCTAGTCCTGGGTCAGGGGTCTCATCAGCCCCTCTGGACATCCCAGCCCTCATTCTAGAGAGGCTGCAGACTGTATAGAAGAAGCTTACCAGATTAAATACCAGGAAGGTGGTATCCTTGACATTCAGGGGAAACGGAACATTCTCAAAAAATGACTTAACAGACTCAAAGGAAAGGAAAGGGAAAGGGAAAGGCTCATCCCCTGCTCCTCTTCTAACAAACTGGGTGCAATTATCAACAAGGCCCTAAAATATGCAGCTGAAACTAGGACAAAGAAACTATCAACTATACATATCTTGAACAAACTTAAGTATTTTTGTAAACTCCATATAAATTATTATCACCGAGCTCAGCACAATAGCTATTCTAATCCATGCCCCTCTACTGTAAAAACTACATTAGGGACCTTACTGGTGTGGGAGCCCAGGGTATTCCCCTGGCCTCCTTGGGACCTGTACAGGGGGCTCAGAAGGCATCCTTGGAACCTGTACAGGGGGC
>PYHW01010582.1:1652442-1679117 GCA_013186435.1 Turdus rufiventris | reverse complement strand
GACTCACTGGAGGAAGGATGGGTTGTGAAAAGATAAAGAACAATGCCCCACCTGGTTTCAATGGATGACCCATTAGCAGAATATCTGCTGTGGAGATAAGGATCACTACCCTCACCCTCAACAGATGGTGATAAAATACCTTTTATCACATTCTGTATTGTAACCCCAGACAGAACCTTAGAAAGGTTTGATGTTGTCATGAGTGCTGTATACAGTTGATGGGAACAGTGGTTTTGTGAATGTTTGCTTGAGCCAGGCTAACAGGCGATAGTTTTTAGTGGAAGGTAGTGAGCACAGTATTACATTTGTCAATATATATGGGAAGAAAAGGAGTGCTCAGACTCTGTAAGAATCATCTCAGGGCAGATTTTGTGGCAAAGGGAGTGCTGGAATGCCACAAACTTCTAAAAAGTTGGAAAATTTTGGTCCAAAAGGGAGTTCTTGAGAGACATTCTGATCTGTTCCTCTTTTAACTTGGATTTGCAGTTATGTCTCAAATGCTTTTTACTATTTATAAAAATTTATTTCTTTCAAATAGTGAGTAGGTGTTTATGAAACTATACTTTTAGCATCCTAATGAGGTAAGGTAGCTAATGAATCCCAGTTTAGAGAATCATAACTCAGGCACTAAGTTCAGTGCTCACTCAAATTGTGGCATCCCTTGATAAGCCAGACCAAGATGATGTAATAGTTGGGAATGGTGACACGCTATAGAGCTCACTCAGTTCATCTTGGGAAATGAGATCTTTGTGTGTTGGACAGTGTTAAGAGAAGAAATTTTTTTAAGAATTCTTATTATTTTCCTTTCCTTTTGAACCTTATCACTACTGATGTGTTCCTACTGAATTGTGTTTGAAGATCACTTGGAGTGGTTAGAAGCCCTATGGAAGAGTTGTTGAAACTTTGTCTACAGCTCTCACCAGCATCGACCAGGTCTATCTGAATTGATGTTTTTATATGAACACTGCATCAAGGAAGAAAGTCTTAGAGGTATATATAGCTTGAAAAGCACAAGTTTTAGATAAAGGGAAATTCGTTCTTCTCATCACAGCTGTCAACATTTTACCTTTGACTATATACATAAGGGGTAAGGGGTTCGTTGTATTCCTATGGTTTCAAAAGTAGGAGTGTGAGGTGGAGAGAGAGCAATGACTCTTTAATGTAGTGCTGGTGGTAACCTACCCTTTATGGCTTACAATGGGTCATAAAAAGGCAGGTGGTGATCAAAGGAGGTAATGAAGACTTTTGTCAGCATGTGGAATTTTCGAAGAGTTAATTGGATCCACAACTGGTTGGCCAGGACCTTCATCTATTTTTGTTGTTTTTTTCTTAGGGAACTTTTTTATGTATTTATAGTTTTTGCAAGAATATGTCCTTATATCTGATTCTGATAATTTGGGTAAGATACTGAACTTCTGCATCACCTTAAGTTCTTCCCAAGTATCCCACTTGGGACAATGGGCATTGCAAGTACAGAATCTTCTGTTCTGTGGAAGAGGTTTGATGTTCATCTTATCTGTGTTTTGGAGAAAGATGACAGTAGCTTCAATACAAGAAAAATCTAACTCCACTGCTAACTTACGCTTTATGAGCTCAGTTCCCTTGTGCTTATAGGTTTTACAGTATTCATGTAATTGAAAGAAGGCAAGAAAAAAATTTAAATTGCATTAAATTCATCCCTTATCTATAAATATGAAGTAGGTAACTGTAATGACAGCAGTAAGCTTTATAAGAGGTCTGTGAGAACTGGCAAATTAACATGCTGTGCATCCTGACTGAGCCAGAAGAGTTGGTCTGGGGATTTTTTTCATTGCAGCTGCAGACAAATTCAGATCATACTGATTTCTGCAGCTGCAATGAATTTTATTATTTTATGACACACAGTACCTTTTCTGTAGTTTCCTGGGTTTGTTGGGATTTGGGGTTTTGTGTTGTTGTCATTGTGTTGTTTCACTGTTGCAGAGGAAGTGATAGCAAATCCATACCAAATGGATTATGCTTGGCATAAGAGCAAAAGCAAATCCAAGAAGACTGACATTTATTAAACTATTCATTTTAGAATTGCAGGTCTTGAGCTTTAATAATTAGAGAGTTTACAGAATTGTTAATGCAAAAAATGCAGGAGAAAGCATTTCCATTCCAACTAATCCCATCCGTTTTGGTCCCACTGCATGCCGTTGTTTCTTATGGGATTCTCTCTCATTGCCATTAACTCATTTTCTGAATTCTAACAGCATGTTAAATGTCTTTCTTATCTATTTTGTCTAGGAATGCTAGGTGCATGGATTAAAACAAAAAAATTACTACAAAGATAATATTTTCAGATATTTGTTTGATTTCAGGTAGTGCTGTAGCCTACACAGGCTGCTGGAAATGCTGCAAATGTTGTTGCCAAGCTCATGGCACAGCCCAGAGCTAGATGATGGCTTAAAGTCATCCATCATAGCTCACCTTTGCTCTTTGGCAGGAATTCTCTGGCAAATACTTGTGCCAAGGATGTGCCACAGAGTATTTTCTTATCAGAGCATCCAATAAAGAGTTTCTGACATTCAGTCAAAGCAGAGAAATCCTTAAGTGATGGTCTGAGGTTTTGCTGTATTCTGTTTTATTAATTCTGTCAATACCTAATAGCTATGAACAAGGAACTGAGGCAGCTCATTCCATGAGGCAATTAATTTACAGAGAATTTTTCAGCCACATTCCTTTAGAATTTGAGCAGTGTAAAATCAAAATGCAGCTGACTATCTAAGTCAGAGAATTGATCCAAAGATGCCTGAAGTCAGTAGAAGACTTTCATCAGTTCCTTGTCTTTGATTTGGGACCTGAGTGCTAAACAGATGTTTGCAAAACACCTTCTTAATATGATTTCTGTACTAGCTAAAAACCAGAAAATATATTATTTCTACAGCATCAAAGTTTGCTAAACCTTTTTTTTTCTCTGCATTTAAGGAAGAGGTTGTTGTTTTTTAAGATACTAATTCAAATCATGCAGTGTAGCCATTATTGATTTCAAAGAGGAAGAGTTTGAGTTAGAATAAAATAGCCTGCCTGAAGCCTTGAGAAATTACGAGCCACTGAGCCAAGCTTACCTCAGGAAAGGAGATTTTATCCTATTCAAAGAGACATTTTTCCTTAGGTATTTTACATGAGAACCCTGTGCTCAACCAAAAAACAAAAAAACAAAAAATGGGAGAAAGAAAGAGTTCTTTGCTTTAAAGAACAAATAGCAAACAGCCATTCCTGAAGCTCAAAGAATTGTTTCATCAAAGAAGAAACAGCAAAAACCAAACCCATAAAACAGTGTTGTGAGTTGTTTTTTTCATTACTGATTAGTAGTAAGCCATTATTGGAGCTGTCAGGAATAGCTTCATGTAGTCCACAGGAAATTTCAGGTTTTTAGTGCTAGTGCTAATTCTCTTTAAAGTGCCTTTTGTGGTACAGTTGAAAGCAATCTCTAAAAGGCCTGTTAAATTTTAAAGCTCTAATTCTAATATGCTGAACTGTGAATTAGGATGTCTGTCCTCTTCTGTCAAGAAAACGCAGATTAAATTTTTTTTTAAGATTTTTAAAAATGTCAAAAGCAGATACTGCCAAGGTCATCTTCCACCTGAGTAGTAGGGCAATAAAAAGGGAAAATGATGAGTAGAGCTGTTTGCCTGTCTTAGAAGTAGTTAAGTTACCACATGCAAACTTTTCACAGTTTGTTTGTTTCCTTGCTGAATTGAGCTTCCTGTCATAAACAGCATTAAAAGTGGGTCATGACACCTCTAGATCTTTTTTTTTTAATTTTAAAAGCAATTTTTTTTTCCTGCAGTCTTTCTTTTGCAGAGTTGCAAAAATTTTGCCCTAGTTTAAAAAAATATCAATTAAATGCCAGTCAAAGACAAAAGCTGGAACTTTTCCAGCTAGAAAGTGTGAAACAAGTTAAAAAATAGTAGGAGGGGAACTTGGTAAAAGTTATGCTAAAACACTTTCTACTGTATTACCACTTAAAAACGATTTAAAAACATTTACAAGGTTGAATATGACCCAGAAATTAGAAAAATAACCATTTATTTGAACACCATTTTTTTAAAAATTCAAATTATATGTTTAAATTATTTATGATAGTTTATTTTATTCTGAACTGACATCTGGTATGGAAAACTTCAGCCTATATAGTTCAAATTGCCAAATCTAGCAGACAAAAAAATTGATGCTTCAGAGCACAAATAATAGGGTGACCTTAATAATGATAGATTAAAACTCAATCTATTATGTCCGTCTAAGAATACATCAATTTATGCTATGATTGTGTATTACATCTGCTGCTAATTCTGTGTTTATATTCAAGGAAATTGGCTTGTTTTCCTTTTAAATATTTGTATCAATCTTCAAAAAATGAGACAACCGTCATTGATAAAACTTGCAGATAACTACAGAAGCAGTTGTTTACTATAAAAAACAAGTCTGGATTCATTGATAAAAGGGGACTTATAGGAAAAGAAGATGTTTAATAGATAATTGAGACAGAAATTGCTTTGATGAAGGAGAGGCTTTGAATTTTCCACCATTTTTCTTCACTCTGTTTGTAGAAGTTTGCTTTCCCCTTTCAAAGGCACCAACTGCCTGTGCAGCACATGGACAGGATGTCCTGCCTGGATCTCCAGAGAGCATCAGCTTCTGATGGGAAGGGCTTCATCATCCCTCAAAGAACTGAGTTTGCACTGGCCAGTCTTTGCTTCACTGGATCCTCTTGCTTGTGCTTTTTTGAAGATGGGTGTGATGTCTGCCCTGTTCCAGCCACTAAGACTTTTCAAACATTAGAGATTTGTAGCTCCCTCAGCCATATCAGCTATATCCTGTGCAGTTCCATGGACTCCTTTTTTAAGCACGTCCTCATTGATGTTCTCGTGACATGTATAGTACTTCATTACCCCAGACTCTGGTACCAAGGTGCAGGAGCTGGAAAGCCTGAGAACAGACCCTGACAGAAAAGATCCTATCAAAGAAAGCATGCTCCTGATCTGTTTCTGTGCCTGTTGTCTCTGGCTCCTCCACCCATTGAGCAGCAAGCCTGTACTTTCCATAGCCTTCCGTAGATATGTAAGGAGAGCCCTTCTTTCAGTGCCTTACGCCTCCTAGATGCACAGAACATCTCTTGTGCAGTACCCAGTTTCCTGCCTGCTTCCTGCAGACAGCTGGCAGCGTGCCCACGAGCAGCTCCCCTGTGCACCCTCTCCAAAAAACAGATCCCTGTGTTTTGGCCTAGAGCAGTCTTGGTGAGAAATCCTATCATGGTGTTGAGGTTGAAGAGACCATCCTCAGGACTGTCAGGCAGACTGTTTTATTTAAAGAGTTACAATTTGTCTGTGCCATGGTTTTACCTTCCCCATGTTTTTTTTTTCTTTCTGGTCTGTTGTGCTACAACTCCTCTTTGACCTATCTCTATCCTAAGTAATCTGTTATAACCAAGGACTGTCAGGCCTACAGGGAAAGGGTTATATCTTTTATAAGACCAAATAATACAGCTGGAAGAAAAACAAGAAAGATTTTTGTCTCAGAGGACTTACATTAGATTTCTGAGCTCAAAGCTCGTTCTCTCCCCTGACTATATTTCTTGGTCTAATAAAAGATATTACTTCTCTTCACAAGCCTAGCAGGTTCATAGAATTACACCAGCAGAGCTACCATGACACTTCTGTATGAGCAAGGAGACAGAAGCCTGTACAATTCAAAACAATACATGTTATATATGTCAAAGTTACCTATTCAATGTAGTAATTCTGAGCATAGTGTTTATTAGCATAGAAATTGGCCGGGCTGATTAGATAATGTTTTTCAAAAGAGATATGAGCCTAATACAGGTTTCTGGAGATTGAAATAGAAAAATCCGTAGTACTAAATTAGGGATAGACCTGCTGGAGTGACTTATACTTGGTTTTCAACAGTGAAATAGCATATAAGAAGCATATAAGAAATATTGAGGGAATTCTCTTAGCTATCAAAATGAGATAATTATAAATCCCACTAGCAGCGGGAGAAGGAAATTAGTGAATATTTTCCAGTTTAGCACATTTTCTATTGTATTCTGAGTTTTCAAATCTACTTTGAAATAACAAAAGCACAAGACAGTCAGGTTTGGGTGTCAGGGATTTGGACTTAGAACAGCTTGTTTGTGCAAGGACTTAGTTCTGCTTGTTCAAGGAATTTAAATTTGCTACACAATGATGGTTCCTGAGAGCAAGACTGTCATGTGCTGTGTAATGCTTGCACTAGGTTATTGTTAATGCTTTCTTAGAAAGCATGTGGTCTGTATTTTCACAGATTGTAAAGCTGATAAGGATTGAACTGATAAATGCAGATGTTCATGCCAGAAACCAGACAGTCCAATCATGAAAAAAAGATGTCCTGTAAGGACAACGTGCCCAGGCAAACAAACCAGCATAGCTTTCTGAATATTGAATTCTTCGGAGAAGCTGCCTGTAATCTCCATAAAGGAGCTATTACATGATATTATTCCATGAATAAATTTGTATACGAAAAATAGATGAATTATTCACTCAGTTTTAGTGTATCTTGCATAGAGGCAATTTACGTTTCCTATAGCAGTAAAAATTCTCATTTTAATTAATGTTTTAATGCAATGAAAAGTGATCTGAGCATAGATCCCAGGTGTTGTACTAAAAATGGAGACACATTCAGGATCTATTCTGAGAAGAAATATAGTTGCATTTGCAGGTGTAGGAATAGGATTGAATTCTCATAGGACAGTGAGCCTTATTTTCACTAAAATTCTCTGGCTCACACCAACCCAGACTCCAACCCTCGACTGCCTTCTATTCAGGTTCATGTTTGCAAAACCTGATTGCATATTAGGAGTGCAATGAAGTGCAGGTTAAATGGGTACTATATAGCTATGCAAACATAGTTAATGAAAGTGACTGAAGTATTAAAATAAGAGCAAATGCTGACAGACTAATGGCATTCATCTCTGCTTTAGACAATGGATAGATGCCACACCAGGTAACAGGCTCTTTTTTTCTTTTTTTTTTTTTTTTTTTTTTTTTGTCTCTCTAGCCTGAAGTAGGGGAGGTTAGTTTTGCAGTGAAAAGTAATAATATCTTCTAGTTTTATGAACACCAGTAACATTCTCCATCAAAACTATACTACAGCTGTACTCTTGGACAAGAGTAATATCACCAAGAGTCAGCTTTAAAGAAAGCACTCTCAGTCCTGCAGGCATTTACACTTTCTCCAGCAACAGTTAACCATAGGGCCTGCTCCTTGAAAAATGATCAGTGTCCCCAGGCAAAATCTATGAGTGTGCACTGGGAGATAATGCACACGTACACAGGTTTGTGGAGAAAAAACTCAAGGATTCTGGTTTTGGACTCTTTCTAGCATTTGGAAAGATGATATTTTTAAGCCACCCTTCTCAGCTGAAAGAAATTTCTTATATGAGAAGAGGCTGATAATTTGACCCTAACTACTGATTTCTTAATGTACTTTTAAGACAGACCTTTCTTCTTAAAAGCAGTAGATCTTTTCAAATTAAAAGATGATTTTAAAATAGGTATGATCCCTTAAAATTAAATCCCAAAAAGACTGTAGTGATGAGCACAGTATTACTACTTAGCTGATTAAATTATCACTGCCATATATGCCAATAAGTTCTTAGAAGGATCTTCACAATATCAAACTAACTAAGGAAAATTCTCAGTGGTTTCCTTATCCAGTTTCAGCAGTGTGTATTAATCTATTATAGGAAATAGTATTCTTGCGAATATAATTCTCATCCTTTGCAAAACAGATTTATCATATGTTTCTGCAGTTTTAATTACTAAGATATATTTCTAATTTATTTTTCTGGCAAATTCCAGTGTCACTAGAACCGTGATTTTCATTTGTAACAAAAATTTATTTCAGTGATTCAGCTATTCTAGACAGGGCTTATTAGATGTGTCATTTAACCTTTTAAACTAATGATTTACTATTTTCTACAAGGTTCTTTTATTTAAGTCTTCAGGTACTCTACAGCATATCATTTGCCATTTAATGTTTATGAAAGCATATGAAATTAAATCACATTAATGCCTCTATTTCTTTAATGCCCACTCCTGCATGTGGCTCCACTGATAGGATTTAGATATACTTCAGTGGAGACACGACTAATAGTAAACCTAGTGGGCTCCAAATTTGCTCTCAACCATGTATGTTGTGTTGCATGCATGAGTGTAGCACAGATATTTTAAACAGGTTATATAGCTGTGGTAGCTCTACAGCACTGCCCTCAGGAAAAGCCACCAGGCAATCAGAATTACACTTTTCTTGCTGGTAAGGTGGTGATGCCTCTCAAGTGTCATTGGAGGCATCATCAAAAGACCACAGGAGTACAGATCTGGTTTAGGGACAGCCTTTCTGCTACCTAATGATGAAGCAAAGGCCCTCTGGCATATGGAAAGGAATGAAGTTGAGCATATTGACTGTGCTGAAGGTGAGTTGATAGTGCTGGTAGTTAGAGAATTGCTTTTGATCAATATCAGTATAACATTTGGTTATCAGCATAGCAGTTTGTGGCCTTTAGGCCAAAGATGATTTCAGTAACAGTCTATTGATGCTAAAGAGGTCTTTGCTTTGCAGTTAAGGCTAGACCATCTGCAGGCCAAAATTCTAGAAAGTATCATCTGGACCCCATAGACAGAGGGACCCCAGGTATGAGCCAGACCACATTGCTCAAACATTTCTCAGTGCTTCTGGTACCTGTGCTGATCTTTAGGACTCTAGGTGAGCACTCCTGCTCTCATTGCAGTTGAATGTAGTGGGAAGAAGTTACTTATTGCAATATAGGTTATTGGCCACAACCATCTCCTCAAATTCACTCTTGACCTTTCTGGTCAAGAGAGCCTTCAAAAAAAGGTGCTGTTTCTTCTCAGCTGGGGCCTGGTACTGATAAATAACTCTGCGTGGTCACTGCCGGGGTAAATTTTTTTATATCTTTACTAATAGCTCTGATTCCAAAGAAAGCTTCTCTGTGCTGAAGGACTCTAAAAAAAACCACCCGACAATCTTATTTTCTTCACTACCCAACTCTCAAAAATATAAGACCCAGTAAATAATGTGTAACATCTGGTCCATAATGCACTAAAAGCTGGTGACTCTGTAGCCTTATACTCTGTGACTGTGGGTTATACTGGAGTAATATTTTCTAACATAGCAGTGGCAAAATGCAGCTTTGATTTACTAGCCAGTATCAAGCTGGTAAGTCTGTGACATATCCAGCTTAATAGACCTCCTTTTTTCTGCCAATGCTAAGAATAAATCCTGAATTTTAGAAACAGTGTATTGATCTATGTGTAAGCAAAGACTGTTTCCATTTCTGTGTTCCTCATTTAAGCATCCCAGGAATCTGAAGAATCAATGGAAAGCAGTTTGTCATCTAGTGCTTCTCCTGCTGCACTGCCATGTTAGCTCCTCTGTCATGAGAAGCCTGAAGCAAAATATTTGAGTAAAAGCTTGTTTTGGTTTGTCACTTTTTACCTAAGCTCTTCATTCTTTCGGCACTCTCCAGAGTGCTTTCACATATGCGTGCTTTAAATGGAAATAAGCTAAGTTGCCCTTTTATGCAAATTTCTCATGGTCCATCAGATTTTTTCTTTCTTTCTCTCTTTTTTATTTTAATTTATTTTTTTAATATTTGCTTTTTGGTGTTGATGCTTTGTAAGCAGCTGCTTCCTAGACACTGTGCTTGGGAGGTGTGTCGCATGTATGAAAAGGAGATGCTCTTGTCAGCTATTTATTTGTACTACATTTAAGAAAGAGCTGGCAAACTGCTGTGCTGAGCAGCCAAAAGTGTAAGATACTTTGATGTTGTGTAAGTTTGAACAGCTTCTGGACAGGTACAAATATGGTTGAAGATACAGAAATTGTCTGTGCTGAACACTGGTGCCTGTTTTCGCAATACCTACATGCTAATTCCTTTGCTTTTCATGACTGTGTCTGAGGATACAGGGACCCACAGTCTTTGAGATAAAAATAGTAATCTTATCACAGCTGCCTCTCCTTGAATTTGTATCTGGTATTTGGAGGAAGTGTTTTCATGTCAGTACATCAGTGCCTCCACTAAGGAAAGGAGGTGTTTTTCTCTGTCCTTTTCTAATTTGGCGTTTTGTGGTGAAGTTGAGAATTGTGTAGCACTGACAAAGATGCTGCTAAGTATGATATGCAGTGAGGTTATTCTATTTGCAGGGTTTTCAGGACATGTATTTCCATGGTAAGTGCATCCTAGGAACATCCTCTGCCCTTCACCCAAGTCCAGTGGGCTTTTTGTGCGTGAGGAAAACAACCACAGCAGTGCTGCCCAGGGAGCATTCAGTAGCTGAATAAATAAATAAATACACTTTTGAGTAAATAGTGCTGAGATATTCCTTCCTTTAAAGTCCTTTAGCCTGCCAAAGAAAAATGGAGATTCCCATATGCTTTGCCTGAAAAAAAGTATACTTCATGACATTGTATTCATATGAAAAGATAACCAGATGTAGAGTTGATGCATTGCTGTAAGAGCAGCGTGTGAAAATTCTGCTTACGCTTAAAAAAAAAAAAAAAAAAAAAAAAAAGCTAAAGAGGGGCCACTGAAATTAGTCCAGATGTTTTGTAGCCTCACTGAGCCCCTTGTATACCTAAACATGCATTCCTTGCTAGCTGCCTTTAAAATGAGCACTGATTTCTTCAATGAAAGCACAGGTCTGTACTACTGTTCTGCTACTGCAGTTCTTGGGCTGGAGCTACCCAGGAACCTTTCTTTTTCTTCCCAGCTTGGAGAATGATGAATCTAATACACAATTCTCCATGGAGGTTTACTTCCAGAGCTGACTCCCAGACTACTAATTCAGTGATTATATGGAAGGGGAGATCTTTATTGCAGAAAAAATCAAAGCCAAGGTGCTTCTAAGCATCCATGCTCACTGAGCTGACTGCATTGCAGTGCGGAGGTGCCCAAGTAGCTCAGCACTCTGCTGCAGAAGCAGGGCATTCACCATAGGCCACTTTACTCTACTCTGAAAAATCCACTTACATGGTTTGCTGGACTGGGTTTATTCTGAATGCTTCTCTGTAAAGCCACTTCCCTCCAAATGAAGCAGTGGTAGGTTTGCTCTGCACTATTACTATTTGGATTTTTTACTGGAATGTTGCCCCCAGAATTCTTGAGCCCTGCAACAGCAAACAGGTTCTGTTGATATTCCAGTATGACAAACCACTTCTGAAAATTCAGATCTCAAAAAAGCCCCTTACTAAGCTGAGGGTAATGCTGGGGAGTCTGCTGAAGAGTGTGTGAATGCTGCTGGGAGCTGATGAGAACCTGAAATGTGCTCTGTGTGTTTTCTTGCTACCTGTGGAGAGGGAGCTTCATGCAACCAAGTGGAAAACAGTGCTTTTCATTGTTTTTCACTGAATAGACTTGATCAAAAGTTTTATGATGGTATCAAAAGCTTACATATTGTGATTTAATACAAGCTGGAGTAGTGACCTTGAGTATTTTTTCCTGATTTCAAAAAGATACAGTGGTGAATAAAACAGACCAAGTTCATCTAAAAAACTGATTTTAAGGTTTTTGGTTTTCTTCCAGACCTTACATGACTTAGATAAAAGACATCCTTTTTAACTCTTAATATGCTTAATGAGAAGGGAGACAAGCATTTGCAATTAAAAATCAAAGTGACTATATTTAAACCATACACAAACCTGAATTTCCTTGGTATTATCAATTACCCTGGAATAATATCAGTGAGAGCTTCCAGTGTAAAATGAAAGTGATATTCATGGGTTTTACTCTGGCAGTATGAAGAAATTTTTTAGCAAAGGGGTGAAGTTGGTATTGGGTCAAAGAACCCAAGGCTTTTCTGAGTGCTTGACTTTAATTGAAATATGGAGGCAATGGGAAAAGAGATCAACATCTGACTCATTACTATCCTTGTCTGACTCTCTTCTTCAGAGTTGTGAAAGGTTGTCAGGGGATGGGAGTAAAAAAAAAAAAAGCAGCAGGAAAGATGAAAGCAAAGGAAACAGGGCTATACAGTAATTTATTTTGTTAAGTCCCGTCTCCCTCATAATACAAAAGGAGAAGAAGGAGCTGAGGAGAAGTTTGCTGAGAGGACTGCCTGGGGGAAAAGGAGATCCAAGGGCAAAGAGAAAGGGGAATGAACCAAAAGTGCTTTGAAAAATGAGTCAAAGCTGGATGTGGTGAAAAGTGATGTCCCTTGAACAACCCAAACCCTAAAAAAACAAACAAACAAGAAAAAAATAAATTTTTTTTTTAAAAGACAGGAAAAAGCTACAGGAAATGGAAAGGAAGATGAAGGGACAGAAAAGCAGGGAGGACAGTAAGTACACTGAAAGAACACAGAGAAATGGATGGCAAGAGGTATTGCAGTGTAGGAAAGATGAAGATAACCATGGGTTAGGGAGCTGCTGGGAGTACTGAATTCACAGTAACAAAAAGGACTAAAGAAGGGAAAAAGGGTATTTTCCAAAGAGATGACAGAAGGAGAAAATTATAGATTAAGACCACCAAATTTCAAATGAAAGGGAAAGAAAAAATAGAGAAAGTAAGGCAGAGATAAAGAGATGGGGTGGAGGGGGGGATGGGGGTGGGGAGTCAGGGATCATTACAATGACACCACTAACTTGAAGAGATGGTTCGTTTTCTTTGAGATATGGTGATTTACTATACATTTGAAAAATTATACCCATTAGATTCTAGAAGCTTGGCCTAAGCACTAAGCATCAATTTTGTGAGTAGAGCGTGCAGGGGGAGAACCTATTAAGCCTATGTTGTTTCCCCTGTAAATTCAACATTTGTCAGTGGTCTAAAATACCCAATTATAACTTCTGGCAGCAATCTGGGTCCTTGAGAAAACACCGAGTCAGGAGCTAGCAGGCAAATGAACAGAAGGTTACCAGCAGGTAACTTTCCATTAGCTTCTTTATTTCACTTCAGTAGGAAAAGGAAATTTGGGTAGTCCCCAAAGCAAAATATTTTATTAACTTTGTTCAGTGTTATTCTGCCTTGTGCTTTGGCTTTGAGGAGAGAAATTCCTACTGAGGTCAGTTACACTTGTGTCTATGATCAGTTAAGAAAACAAATAGCCCACCTCAACTGCTGCAATTACAATCCTTAGTGCACTGGATATAAAACTAAACTTGAGTATTCACATCCTCCTAACAACTTGAAAATAACAGAGCAAGTCTAGGGGCAGGCCATTCCTTCTAGGCCAGAGACAAATTAAAGCAATAAAACACACTGTACAAAACAATTAACAGAATGCACAGAACTATATAGATTTTGCCACACAGAATGTAGGAGAAACAAGTGCTTCTATACATTATCCAATTGTTGAGCACAGTATTTTCTATTGATTTTAACAACTTACTATTTGCTGTTACCTAAGCCTTGGTGAAGGCAGCAGTTAGACACAGAAAGCTTTCCTGCTAACCAATCTTATTAGGAGATTGCTGTGAAGAACAAAACTGATCCTTGCTTCTTTAATCAAGCCCAGGGGTACAAAAGCCCTCAGTTAACTCCTGGCCACCAGATTTTTGCAGATTTGGTTGATCAGCTGTTGGTTGCTGCCTAAAAAGCTGAACTGAAAGGACTCTTTAACCAGGTAACAGAACATCTGACTACATTTTACATAATTTGCAGTATCATATTGACAACCAGAAGATATATTTTATGGTGTTTCTCCTGTGAGGCAGTTTTTAAGCAGTAGAATTTAGTGTCTGATTTCCTAGTTGCTGCTGGACATTTAAACAACAGCTCACAAAAAGCATCAGGAAAACTCAGTGCGAAACAATTTCTACATTGTCCTGCTTGAATTTTGCCTAAACTGATGTCCTACAAAATTTTGCAAATGCTGAATCCACACATGGCCAAAAACCCCCCACCTTTTTCTTCATTATTTTTTGTTGTGTGCCCCATTTCTAGTCTTCCTGGCCCTCCTGGCAGTTCAACCTTCCAGCTGAGTGTCATTTTGTGACAGCTTCATGGAATCTTTTCCATTTCTGTGAATTCAGTATGCTTTGGAATGGAAAAGGGGATTATTAACACGCATTTCTTCTGTGGAAGTCAGACCCTGTAAGAATTCAGATCCTAAAACAGGTTGGACCGGGGTGAAAATTGTGGAGGAGTTTCTGAAGTGCACATGGGTACTTCAGGCAGGGAGGATGTGATTTCTGTGGTTCACCAGCTCTCTATGAGCTGCTCTGTCATAGGCATTTCCTGTTTTGTCAGGCTGTCCCTACTGAAAACCAGGATATTGTTGTGATTTTTTTCTTTAAATAACAAATAAATGAAAGAGGAACCAGTGCTCTCAATGTCCTTACAGATTTGGGTTGCAGATGCAGTGCAGTTTTATCTCTCAGATTTCCACTGCACCCCCTCTAGAATGTTCTCTGCTCTGGACCCTAGATAGTGTTGTGGCAATGCAGTCTGAGTTCCAAGGGGATGGCATTGGATAAACCAGCTCCTGTATATTTTCTATGTTAATTGAAGTAACAGAACACTCTAAACTTTGATGTAGTGATAAGCACTTAAGTAATTCATCTGTGTCACCACTCTGGTTTTATTCATTTTCTCTGATGGTCTTCAACTGTGACAATATCAGGCCAATGTATTTTTCTTGATTAATTGACACAATCTGCATTTTACTCTGCCAGAAAAAGAAGTGAAAGGTCTCAGATATTCAGCAGAGTTCACTGGTTGCATGGGAATTAGGGGAGGAAAACTGGCTGTAAGCTCTGTCATAAAGACATTATAGACTTTAGTGTTCCAAATGCCTTATAAATAATGAAATTGTAACTACACATGAAATGAATTTTGCCTACTTTAATATTGATATACAAGTTAAAGACCTTCCATAATGCATTGTTCATATAGTCAAAATTTTCTAATGAAGAAGGGAAGTAAATTTTTGGCTTTGCCAGAAAAACAGGAGAACAAAGCCCATTTTGACATTGATGATAGTAGGGATAACAAGCTGGGATGTGAGATGAACAGAAAGAGATTACAAATTGGATATCAAAGGAAGTAGAAGACTGACAACTTTTCCATCTTCATCATATTTATATTAAACCTAGAAGAGTGAAAGCTGTCATTAGAATAAATAAAAGAAACTGAAACAGAAGTTCAAAGCACTATAAATGATAAATTTTGTGTGGTATGAAGATGACAAGCACTGTGCTCAGTGAGTTCCCATCACCCATCTGCCTAAATCCAACAGAATTAATGTGATATTCTGTTATTGTCTGATCTGTTCTCTCATTTCAACCATCAGAGAGAGAACAAAAGAAAAAGGAAGTAACTGCAGGAGCAGCAAATGTTTTGCAGAAGCAGTTAAAGGAGACAAAGCTGAAGAGGGAGCTTCATACCACCCCTGTCTTGATGTTTCAGCAGTAGTTACATTTGTTCCTTTCTGCAATGACAAGCTCAAATTGTCATCAATAAATGCTGATTTGTTTTCTCCTAATATCAGTAAGCAGCTCCCACTCAAAATCAATTTCAACTTTGTTGGCAAGACACTGCACATTTGTCTTCACCATGACTGAGCTGCATAAAGGAACAATCGAATTGAAAATTAAGTGAACAATAATTGAAAAATAAAATGTGCCTTTTTAAAGGAAAATTAGTGCTATGCTGAATTTCCAGAAATGTTATGTTGGTGACGGGGGTTTTACCCTAGAAAAGGTAGGGTTGGGCTAAAAACTTAATTATATAAATACATGAACATTAATGTACATAATTAAAAATGGACTTTAACCTCAAAAGGATAAAAAGGCTCTTCAGCAACTTCCCAGGGTTTTAGTTCTGGCAAAAGCAGCAGAGTTTCTGCAATAATTATACATCCAACACATTTGGATATGCTAATTGGTTCTAAGTTCTAATTAGTTTCTTTGTGTGACTAAGAATGACAATCACTGCATTAATTTAATGCAGTTTTGCTGTGAACTTAGTAATGTTTCACTATTTTTTGTGCAGAAATGTAGCCCATGAAAAGCTTTGCTTTATAGGATGTCAGTGGTTTGTCTCGTACAAAGTACAGTGCAAGTACATTTGCTGCATTTCACTGTACTGTTATAGGGAATGCATTTCAGCACTTAGGTTATCCAACTCAAGGTGTTGCAGGGCTTTGCCAGGGGACTGGTGAGGGTCTGGAATGTGTCAGGAGTCCATCGACTTCTAGAGAACAGCTGGACACCCTGAACAGGACCAGAAATAGCAGAGAGGGCTGTTGTGATCTCTTGCTGGTGTTTGTGATCCGATGGGAGCACAAAGTGGGGAAACCAAACAGGGATAATTTGTGTTTTTATTTAGATGCTGCCATAAGAAAGATGAGCAATTTCAAGAGATTAATAGGACATCTCCTGATTTTGTTTCTCCTTGTATCCTGTTGAGGTTTTTAGTTTCTCTGGGGTTCTGGATCTAGCAGATCTTTGATTCAGTCATTACCTGTAATTACAAGTAGGCTCAGCATTACCTTCACTCATTTACTGACCGTGGGATAACCTTGACTTCAGAAGGGTGAGAATTAGCTCTGAGTACTTGTGAAAGCAGCAGAGAGAAGTGACCACGTTGTTTTAAGGCCATTTTCCTCTGAGAAACATAGGATCATGGGATCATTTAGATTGGAAAAGATCTGTTAAACCATTGAAACAAATCTGACTTCTATATCATTGAACAAAGTTTTTAATTTTTACTATTTGAGACATTAATTTCTTAAGGAGGTATCTTCAAAGAATTGATACGAATATATTGAAATTTTAAATTGTAGTTGCTCTAGTCTAATAGGTGTAATGAAGAGAACAAATATTTCAGATTACCCACTTCTAAAATTGTTAAATATGTTTGCTTAAAGTTTGTTCTTTGTTTTGTTTCACTTTGAAAGATCTATGAAACACATATTCAAAGCCTTTTCACATGAAGTACTGAAAATAATGATTCTGTAAATTCCTGTTCGAATACTGCCAGCAGAGCCCCCTTCTTTGCAAACCCTTTCAGATGGTTTGAGGCAACCTGCCATTTGTGTGACTCTGTGTGAAATTACAGAGATATTTTCCATGTTTTACAGTTTTTTCTCTCAGATTGTGGGATTGAATTCTCTAAGAGTAGAGGCCATTGGACCTAACAATAGCCTACTGATGTTAATCTTGGTTTGTCAGAGGGAGTGAAACCTTTTGGTCCTTTAAATAGGAGTCAGAAGATGAGCATCCCTGCAAAGATTTCATTCACAGTTCATGGAGAAGGCAATTCAGAGCAAGAACTGGTAGCTGCAGGTGCCTGTCTCTTTGGCTGTGTAATGACTTAACATAGACAATTGGTTTACCTGCCTTAATTGAGACTGCTCCAAAGTCCTCTGAAGTCAGTCATTGTCCTTCTGTTGGGTTTTGGATTTAACACTGATAATTGTGCAGGCCAGCTGAGTGTGGTGATGAATTTCCAAAATGAAACTGGTTATCTTGGTGTGTGGTGCTAAAGGATGTGTTTGATGTACTGATCGATTTGTTTCTCTGTGCTCAAAAAAAGCATCTACCGTCATACAAAAAACCAGGCAAGTTATATTTTCAGAGAAGTTGAATTACAAGTCAGTATCTACTACACCCAGGTTGAAAGACATAATCCTAGAGACATTTCTGAGCAAAAGCTTCATCCACAGAAGCTCAAGAAATACCATAGCACCAATGTAAAGAATGGCATAGATGAACTTCTGCATTATCTATTGCAGTACTCTCTCAATACTGTAATGTGCATATCCTGTGGTCCTTTCCTTAATCACCTTTAAATGTGATTTTTAACCTGGCTTAAAATCACTGCTGTTTCATTACCAATTAGTAGTATAAGCTTTAATTAGAGCTGGTGTATTTCCTTTTCTCAGAGTTCCACTAGGAAGAATGGGCTGGAGCAGAGAGCGTGCTAAAATGATGGTAGCTATTATTTCTCCAATTAGTGTATTACTGAAAGCAAGGTAGAAACATTTTTACAGCTACAGTACTTTTTAAATGTTTTTCAGTAATATTGAAATCTTCTCTGACCTCTTTTAAAGCAATGCATATAACCCCAAATCCTGAATGCTGTCATCCATTGCACACTGGTATTTAAAATAAAAAACTGATATTCCTTAATTGCTTCATTTTCAATTTCAAGATGAATCTGTGCACAAGCTATTCTCTGAGTTTCCATCCCGTTGATTCCAGAAGGTATTATATTTCATACATTTAAAGCCACCTAGGAGGAATGACTAGCAAAGTTTTAAAGGCAATAAGAAAACTATTTTATTTTGTTTTCTCTTTTAGCTTGGCTGCTGGAATCCTGTAACTGGTCTGAATGGCTCACTGACAGACAGAAAGCTGGAGAACAACATGCGGGGAGTGGTTCTGCGCGTGGTGACTGTGCTGGTAAGCAGAGCTCATCCTTCTGCACTAGCAGGAATGCATTTTCTTCCTTTTGCCTCATCTTTTTATTAAGTGCACCGTTTTACCAAGAAAGTAGTTGGTGTTAGAGGGTCTGATTTAAGCTGGTCAAAAAACCCCAGAAAGATGGATAATTGTCCTCAAAATAAAATAATTCATCAGTACAGTGGATTTCAGACTGAATCAAATACATTAGAACCTGTTTCTTTCACAGACACATTCTGAATTAGGTAACACAAGCAGTGAACTGATAAAGGGCACCCTCAAGTGCCCTGTTAGGTAAAGTTACCTAGCTGAAGCTCTAAATGATTCAGTTCCAATCACCTTGGCAAATTGAGTGCAGCTAACACAAATTGTTGCACTCGGAAAATACTGAAGGTCAGCTTAGGTCAAGTAATGTTAGTTTGGTAAAACATCTACTGTCCCATCCTAGCTTTTCATCAGCCAGGTTCCTCCCTTGTGTGGACATCTTACATTAAGAAAAATACTCAGTTTAAAGCTGAACAGAAAATGTATACCAGAGTAGGAATTCGTGTTATGAGGCCAGTGTATTCCCTGACATAAACTCAGCTTAAGGAAAAGTTTTTAAGAGTGGAAAAAAAGTAAAGAAATATAGAAAAAGAAAATAATATGAGACATATAACCCTTTTTGGACCCAATGTATAAATACAAAGTTGATCCAGGGCTGCAGAACTGTCAAGGTTAGATTGAGCTATTTCCCTCTTGCTACTCTCTACTTGTGTTTGAGTTCAGTGTCTGAGGGCCCAGCACTTTTTTATAAAGAACAAGACAAGGAGTTTTCAGGGTTTGCACTGCTGACAGTGCACGATGCAGGAAGAGGCTCTATCCAGGGTGGAAGGTGAAATCACCAGAGCATGTCAGTGCCACAGACAGAACACTTTCATACCTCTCCAGTTATTTTATGGATGTTTAACACCTTTATCTGTCAGGGTGAACATTCTGTTCCAGCTCCTAGTACATTAGAGAACTTCCTGTGGTAGTATCTGCAAGACGAAACAAACCAAACAACAAAACAACAACCAAAGAAACCCCACAAACCTAAAAAAGAATCCAAAACCAACTGAACAACAGCAAAAGCCAGCCAAGGAAGAATGAATGCACAGAAAAGAAAAAGAAAAAAACAAAAAAAAAAAGAAGAAAAGGTAGTAACAGAGAGGGGGAAGTGCTGGTCTCTGTTTTGCCTTATACTCCTATTAATTGGTTCAGTATAATTATTTGTTGACAAAAATGATCTGTGGATTCTGCCTAGAAAAATAAATTTGAATTAGAATATTAGCATTGTTTTTAGTAGTAGTTTTTCCCTCTCTCCCCACTGTTCCTGCTTTATCCCCAGTTATCTTTGTTACCTTGACAGAGAGCTTCTTCTTTCACATTATTATTGCATGAATATTTATCAACTTGCAAAGATACACAAAAATAATTACCTATGCTGGTAGGATTCTGCCGTAATTTTAAAAGCAAAGACAGGCATTTAAAGTTCAACAGAGAGCACAGGGCATTTCAGTCTCCTCACTAGTTTTATATCTTCTGGATAGGACAAAACTGGAGATTTTTATTTACCCTGTGTGATGAAAATGTGTGATTCTTACCTTGGATGTGAGAACAGGAGGGATTTTACTGATTTATTTTAGTGATGATCTTTGTTATATTTTCTCTTCCATCTTTCTCTCCTTTCTTGAATTAAGTCAATACATTTCTGTTAAAAGTAAAGTATCATACAGACTGATTATTTATTGTTATTAATTTCTGCTATTTTAACAGAATTATGTTGATCCAGGGAAATAAATGTTAAAATTAATTATTAATACCTTTCAATATTAATAGATTTCTTTTTCATTGAGAGTTGAGAAGTTCACATTAATTTGTAAATTTGCTTTGTTAACAGTTCAAATCTCTCATGCCTTTTTAGATAGCACTCCTCCTCTTCCAATTTCATTTTGTTATGCCTTCACATTGAAAAGGACTTTTTTTTTTAATGGCAGTGGAATTTGAGACGATAGAAAATTGCAGCACTTGGATTCATTATACTAATGAAATGAAACCTTCTGGAGTCTGAAAATCATAAATGATTGTGACTTCATATTTCCTCAGACTTTCAATAAGCAAATGCTGAATCATTCCCATCATCCACATCCTTCTACTAATTCCTTTCCCTAAGTATGTTTAATAATTATGAGCTACGTATCTGCAGACCTTAACCAAAATCTCTTTGTGAGGATGGCTGAATACAGTATAGCCCCAAATTGGAAATAATGTGGTTTCTCTTGGCAGAGAATCCTGGCTCTTCTGCAGTAAATGTGAATGTTCTCCTTTGCATAAATAGCAACAAGAAATATTCTTTGAGGTTTATTCTGAGGAGAACTATGGTCATGTTTGTGTACACATAATTCAATGTTTTAATCTCAGTTGGATTAGTACCACACTTTCTACACTTTCAGAAAAGGTTTATTTTGTCTATCTTAAATATCAGATGTCTCTGCCTTGGACTCCTTCCACACACGAAGCTGAAGTCTGAACTTTGTGTTTGACAAGTTGCTCTTAAGTTCAAGTCACTTGCTGGTGAATTTCTGAAATGTTTTCTGAATTTCTGAAATGTAGCTCAATCAAAGGTCAGCATAGCTATTCTAAACAAATTCAGAGTGTCTTGAATGAACAGTTGCCCAAGAATAAATTTAGCTGTATATCCATTTTGGCTGTCTCAGTTTATTCTTTTTTTCAGTGGTTCAGTTTTATTGAAAAAGACCTAAAATGCAGCAGATATTCTCATAATGCCATTTTACTAGCCACGACAATTACTGAATCATTTAAATGAATATTAAGGCATTGGAAATGGAATTAGATTTGCTCCATTTGACAATGAATAGGGCAGCAGATATTTGTAAAATCATATTTTCTTAAAAAGCCCCTGTTATTCCAAAGAGGAAAAGGTTTGAATTCCCCTGTTTTAAAGCATTAAAACCTTGACTAGTACAGAGTACAGAGCCTTTCCTGAGAGTGCCTAAGATATAACATCCTAATGGTGCAAAAGATATTTGTGACTCTACATGAAAATTCAAAACATCTCCCAAACAGAAATGTATTTTCATATCAGGCAGGATAAAGGAAAGACAGATAAGAGCAAGCCATGCTGAGTTATGCTTTGCCATACATCCCTGTACACAGTATCTAACAGAGGGTTATTACCTGGGTTACTTGCAGGGAGCTGCAGGTTGGTCACTCTTGGCTGCAGGGAGGCACTCTGGGATGTGATGTAGTGAAAGGATTGGCAACAAGGTAGATAAGCACAGGGAAAAAAAATAATTAAGAAACATCCTTTGCACCACGGAAAATGTTATCTTATGTGGACTAGTTTAATTCTCAGTGGTTGGTATCAAATTCATGAGCATTTTTTGCCCAGATTAGAAAAGAAAGAAATTTGAAAGCAGACAATGTCTTTAGGGACATGAGCTGGCAGGAGATGTGCATCTTCAGTCCCTTTTTCTACTGAATTTACCACTCTGAGAGAAGATGAAAAGTAAGATATGAAGCTAAAGCCTGGTTTTAAAAGCTGAAACTGTCTTTGGGATTTGAATTCCAATACTGGCTCAAAGAAAGTTTTAAAAAAAAGTTCTTTTCCAAGCTGGAGTAACTTTCAGAGTAAAGGACAGGCATAAGAAAGATAAAATAAGACTGTTTAAGCATATGCAGAGGAACAAATAGTCAGAAGTGATAAAGGATTTAAAATGTCGGGATAAAAACATCAGTGAATGACTGTACGATAAATATCAACCTCAGGTAAGATTATGTGCAGGATACCTCATTAAATATTGAATAAATATTTTATAATAGTGTGCAATAGTCTTATAGATAATGCTTCTTATACTGTCTCGTAATGCTTTTGGTGATAATTTTTCTCATGCAGTCCTGATCCCATTCCCCATTTTCATAACTGAATGCTGTGTACTTCTGTAAAGTCCCTTCATTTCATCAGGCAGCTCTATCTCTGCCCTAGTGCCCACAATCTTTTATGAAAAATAATTTTAGTTGAGGCATTTATTATACTGTGTATATATATATGCATGTATATGTATTAGTATACTGGACTACAGTAGTACCCAAAATTGTAACAATTAAAATCATTATTATAAAAGCAGAAACTAATATTCTTTGATAGAAGCAGAACCTGCCTCTGTATTCCTCTTCCAACCACCACACCTGTACAAGGGGCAAGTTTAAATTGCTACTGACTGGGCACAGGCCTTTTTAATAGCTGTTTTATGTCCCTTTGAGCTACCTAGCTTGTATTAAAACAGGTCATAAAGTATACAGTTATTCACTACTGCGATCATTCATCTGACAAGCTTTAATCTCACAGCCTGCTGGGAAACCCAGCACCTATTTTTTTTTCAATTATTGTTATTTTCAACCCATTTTTCTGAAGTAGAAGGTACTATATAGTAGATAAGGTGGATATCAAGCAATTCAAATGTTTTGAGACCTGGCTGGGGCCACAGCTTGACAGCAGGGTAGGTGCAGTGCAAAGCCTGGTAGGACCCACCTAAACTCATCTGTGTGTCAAGGGCTACCACTCTGGGCTCCCTGGCTCTTATCTTCTCACTGACCCTTACCCATCTGCTCCATGGGCATATTTGCATGCCAGAGCAATTCACACAGTTCACAGAAATCTGACTTTGAAACAGAAAGAGGCTCTTACCCTGACTGCAATTATCTTTCCATACCATTCAAGATAGAAAAGGAGGTGAACTGTGTGACACAGCTCCTTGTGAACAGGAGCCCTTGCAAGGCTGCTGGAAGGAGTCCAGTGTAGTTCCCAGCAAGTTAATGCACCCACACCACACTTCTGCTAATTCAGGCAGCTGAACTATCTGCATTAAAGCCGCCATTGTACTCTTCAGACATACTCTAAAACGCTCCAATCAATTCCAATCTCAATCCATATTCCTGTCTTATGGTTCAGAAAGAGCTGTTACCTGCATTAAGTTATTGTGAATTAAAATCAATACACAAAGCTTGGCAGCATCCTAATAGACTGTTGCCACAGATTGCTATGAAAGAAGTTTTAGTCCCATTGCTGAGGAATGGGAGGAAGAGGGCTAACATTCTTTGTTCATTTCTTGTAAATAGAACTAAACCAAAGATCATCATAAATCCAGATGCTACCATTTCACTCAGGAGGGACAAACACTCTTTAAAGTACTGTAACTGAAAGAACAAACTTCATGTCTAATTGAAGATGACAGTAAAAATATCAAAAATGTGACGGACTACACACATGGATAAGAATAGGCCAAATGTAAAATCCTCTTAATACTGTACTCCGTTTTTGGGATGTGAATGAGCTTCTCACTGTAGAAAAGGTGATTTTTCTATTAGTACAACTGACTTTCTAATCAATCTGTTGAAAAACACAGAGAATAGTGAGTTTCAGTGCCAATACAGTTGCACAGCCCATTGGCACAATATTTAGTTATCCAAGATCTTGTAGATTTGAATCCTTCATCTATGTTTTAGTTTTATTAAGGAGTGGGAGCTGTGTTGTGTTTTGAAGCCATTTATAACTGTTGATAGTGGGAGAATTTCTGTAGTGAAAAAATGAAATGTTTCAATTAAATTTTGGTCATTGATTCTAACATGAATTAATGTACATTGTTGTTCAATTAAAAATAACAAGCTGCTGTGCTGTTCCCAGCCAAATAAAATCCCCAAAGCAGCGGTCAATGAAGCACTTGAGGAAATTAAGTATTTGGGGCTGCATATTTCACCAAAATCTTTTGGGGAAGGAAATGCAAAATGACTAACATATAAAAGGCGGGCATTAATTATTTTTTGAGTCAAGGAAAAAGTGATTTTGCCTAGCAACAAGACAATAGCATCTTGTACTCGAAAATATTTTGGTTATAGTTTATCAGCCTTAGTGTTTCTTGTTGGTAATAATGGCTGTGCTTGGTCATCTAGCAGCCATTGGAAGGGAGTTAAGAAATCTAGTAATAAGTGTGAATTTCAGTTTGGGGAGCAGTTTCTTTACATTTGCAGGGAATGGGAGTTTTTAAAGTGTTGCAGTGAATATTTACTTCATGAGATTGCCAAGGCTCAGCCTGGGCTATGGGAATTCTTTAATGTGCCTGTCCACTGTTTCTAGTCAGTGTCAGGCACGGATTGACACTCTTGCCCACAACTGAGCTTCATTTTTCGCTTTCTTTTCTTTCTTTTTCTTTCACTACTTTCAGTAGAGAAAGAGGGAAAATTTAATTTATGTTGAATCCTATTGAATGGATTGTTGTTATGAAAGTACTATATTTCAGTGTGTTCAGAAAATTTTGATGAGTAGACGAGGTCATTTTCATATGCTTTATGAATTCGAACCACCCATACAATTACCTAATTTCAAAACTCTTCATAGAACCGTTTAGATTGGAAAAGACCTTTAAGATCATCAAGTCCAACCATTAACCCAGCTGTGCCAAGCCCACCACTAAACCATGTCCCAAAGTGCTATCTACATGTCCCTAACACCTACAAATGTCTCCAGGGATGGTGACTTCACCACTCCCCTGGGCAGCCTGCTCCAAAGCTTGACAACCCTTTCACTGAAGAGATTTTTCCTAATATCCAAAGTAATTCACCCCTGGCACAACTTGAGGCCATTTCCTCTTGTCTTACAATTTGTTTCTTGGGAGAAGAGGCCAATTACCAGCTAGCTATAACCTCTCATCACGTATTTGTAGAGAACAGTTATGTCCCCCTGAGCCTCCTTTTCTCCAGGCTAAACCCCTCCAGCTCCAATTTGTGTTGTAAATCCCAGCAGTGATTAGTTTCTCTAACCTCAAAAACCATTTTGTTACTCAGTATTTTCTGTTATAATGCCCTGGCTAGGAAGTTTCTGTCCATATTAAGGGGTAAAGAGGATTTAGCTGAACAGTAAAATAATCCAAAGCATTCTGTTTTGCTTTTGCTTTTTCATTTAAGTACATCCTCAATTTTTACCATTTTTATATTTAGAACAAGCAAAAGATCTTCACAAATAAGTGCAGCAGAGTAGTGTATCATAGCTCCATATAATTTCTATCCTGAAATAAGTCTCAAAGCCACAGAATCCACACCTCTAATTGGAGAGAAAATCTGTTTTACTGCCCAGTGATCTCCTAATGAGGTGGTGGGCAGGGGTAAAGTCATGAACAGCTGAGCTAAGAACACTACTTCTTTGTAAACAGCCTACTGAACACAACTTTCTTCTTCTCATGTATTTAATTAGAGTGCTGTGTTTAAGATCTGAATGAAACTTTTCTGTTCTTTCAATAAAGTTTTCTGTAATTTATCCAAAAAGAAGGCCTCTGTGCAAAAATACAGGCTCTTTAAAACGCGATTTTCATTGAGGAACTAAAAGATTACTATCAAAGCTTGTAATTTAAAGTCACTATCCCACTAGCTAAAAATCATCCCAGAGACTGAACTTCTGAAAAGCAGTCATTCTCTTGTTCTCCCTGCCTGCCTCCTCTAAGACTGGAATTTATTCCTTGACTTTATCATCCACATCTGTAGCACAGTTACAAACAGATGTTTCTCTTTGATTGTCTAATTAATTAAGACAACCAAGTTAAACTCAACCTGATTGTTCTTTTCTGCTATTTAGCTCGAGTATTTCTCCTACTGTTCTCAAGCATGAAGGTCTTGTGTGCCCAACAGCTTTTTTCTTTTCCTATTTTTAACTATATTAGGGAGTATAGTAACAAATATAGAGACTACTTCAAATCAGATATTTTATCCAAATTATTGGCATGTCTGAGAATTTCGTCACAGTAAATAAGAACTGTAATTTGTACTTTTAAGTCTTAGACCCTTGAAGCATTTAGCAAATTGTCCTGGTTCTGGCCAGGACATAGTTAATTTTTGCAATAGCCATCTCACACCAGTTTCCAGGGATGCTGGGAATATTAAATTTTATCAGTCTTAATATGTAGCATATTGTTAACCTTTATTAGTCTTAGTTTGTGACTTCTTCTTTAAAGCATGTGATAATAGGGAAATGAATGGAGACAAACTTTTTCTTGAGCTACATCCCTGTCCTAGTTTGGAGGACAGGTGTCTCCTGAGAAAGACAGGAGCTTCTCTTTGAAATGGAGAATGTAAACCTTCTCTCTCCAAATTATTATAATTTTGAAATCAAGGGACTTTCAGGCAAAGATACAGGAATTAGGAATAACAGTTCTTTACTA
>PYHW01010582.1:1622218-1652392 GCA_013186435.1 Turdus rufiventris | reverse complement strand
CTCCTGTAGAAGGTGCAGTTTCCCTCTGGAGGTCCAGTGGTGATGTGGAGAAATCTGGTTTTCCTCTGGAGTCCAGTGGAGAAAAAGGGCTACCTTAGTGTCCTAAAACCTCTGTTTTATTTTGGTAAGAAATGTTGGGCCCTTCCCCCTGGCTGGAGCGTCTCCCAATGGGATGCAGTCACACAGTGGGACTCAATGGCCATTAGCAGAAAATGACTCTCTGGAGGAAGGCTGGGTTGTGAAAAGATAAAGAACAACGCCCCATCTGGTTTCAGTGGATGGCCCATTAGCTGAATATCTGCTGTGGAGATAAGGATCACTGCCCCCACCCTCAACAGATGGTGATAGAATAGANACCTTTTATCACATCCTGTATTGTAACCCAAGACAATCCCCAAAGTACTTGTATCATCATGTCATCTTCCCAATGCTTTCCCTTTTTTTTATGCCATGTTGCAAATAATCTTGGGTTCACCTTTATCCTTCTTAGCTGTGCCAGTCTAACATTTTGCAAATTCTCTTGCTTGGGGGACACAATCACCTCTGAGGCCAGACTTTGTCTTCCTACAGCTGTAAAAAGCAATATGCACAGCTTCACCCAGTATAACCTTTACCTGTTTGCTGCTGACTTTCACTTTGCTGCAGGTGGTTTTGGCTCTGTGGGGCTTAGCTGTCCACCACAGTTAACTCACAGTCCTGTGTAAAATCCACCAGGTCTAAAACCCATCCTCTTTTGCGTCAGGGCAGTACAGCTTTGATCCCAAGAAGAAACCAGGCAGTAACTGTGGAGCTATTTTGAGAAGGAGCCCTTCTCACAGGCTTAGTAATGCTGCATTCAGTTGACAAGGGGGCATGTTTAAGGTTAAGTTGAATGAAAATAGCCCCTCTTAAAGGGTCTCCATTGAGGTTGGATGAAAAATCATCCCCTAAACATACTGGATGTCTGTGTGGTTAAATGAGGCAGATCATCAACCTTGCAAAAACGAGAAGGGTGTGCAAACCATTCATTTTCTTTCATTTTTCTCCTCAGGCATGAGTGCTGTGACTTGTTTGCTTTTCCAGACCTCCCTGTCTTTACAGGCTGTGGAGTCTGCTCCTGCCCCTTAGAGCTCCTAAGTCCCCTAGAGCAGTGTCTCGAAGAGAAAGAAAAGGAAAAGCAGCAGAGGTGGCCTTCCTAGGATCACATCACTTATTCTGGAACAATTTAGGTTTGAAGGGACCCTTGGGTTGCAGCTGTGTGGACCAGGGTAAATGTTAGAGCAGGTTGTTGGCATGGTATGCAGGGGAGCTTTGGGCATCTCCAAGGCTGAAAATTGTATGGATTCTCTGATAAAAACCTTTTTATATAGTCTGAATTAACACTTGCTTTGGAGAGAAAGTGTATCAGGATTTTACTTGGGTTGAATGGAACCTTCATCCTCCAGATGAATTTTTCCACCTCCAAAATCACCAGTTAGATCATTAGATTTCACACCTACTTTCTACGAGCTTATCATTGTCCTCGTTGTTTTGCTGTGTTTATTTTGTTTCTGAAACTTCAACTTTCTCAAGGATGGGGACAATCATTTTAACATCCATATTGTAGGACATCCATATGGGAGCTTTCCATTGCTCCCATAGCATCCACCCAGTGCAAAAAAAAAAAAAAAAATAAAGGATAACTGTCGTAGTTTCAACCTGAAGCATTTATGAGGGGAAATATCAAGACAAATATTTTTGTCCTATTTCAATGCATTCTCAGAAATGTAAACAATTGCACAAAAAACATCATGGCAATAGATTGGTTTTCTTTTGTTCAGAATGTGATTAAATGGTTTGTTGCTCCAGACTTCACCAAAAATATAAAAATGTCAGTTGCTTTGTATGAAGCTGATTGACTATTTGTATTTCATTACAAATATGTAGGACACTGGACATTGGGGTTTATTGTAAATCTCTCAACAGCAAACAATATTATATTGCTTAATAATGGACTATTAAGTCCTAATAAGGATATTACTTGTGACAAACTGCATTTTAAACAGCATATTAAATCACTACAATTAACAACTGGATAGAAAAACAGTTTATGAGCAACAATTTTCTAAATAATTTAGTGATAAAAATTAATCCTTTCTAATTTGAAAATTTTCAACTTCTAAAACATCCTTTGTACACATAAATCTTTAGAATCCTGTCCACAGTGTGTTTAAACTGATAAACTACCATTTTTATTTGTTGCAGAAATATTTCTTGCCAGTAATTTTGAGTTTATATTTACGGAATCTATCATTCAGGTGATCAGCAAAGCTGAATTCAGTTTGTGCTCTCATTTAAGAGAGGCTGTAATCAACTTAGTCTCAATTTCTCCAATGTTCTTGGAACCTGGGCACTGGGAAAATTAATTTTACTTTCTCTCCTCCATTTTTAGTCAATGTCACTGATCTTGGATAATATGGAAGAAAGAAATTCTGTCTGACAACTAGAAAAATAACTTGGGACAGTCAACCCTTAACTCTTTTTTTTTTTTTTTTTTTTTTCTTGGTCAGGGATGGGTTTTTTTGGTTCATTTTGTATTTGTTTTGGGTTTGGGGTTGGGATTTTTTCTGGATTTCCTGGAGTCAGAAAAGAACATTCTGCCAGTGTAGTCAATCCTTTCTTCTTTGGCAGCACCCTCAGCATGTGACTGTCCTTGAGAATATTTACTCAGGATTTACAAATGATGCTTTCTTATTTCAAGAACATCCTGTCTGCAATTCAGTGACACCTGTTCATATAGAAGGACATTCTAATAAGCTAAAAATGTTAGTGATGTATAGGATAAGTGAAAAAAAATGGTAAAAATACTCTGTCTTCAAAGTAATTTTCAGATATTAATAGTAGAATAAAAAATGCCACTGGTGATGCAATTAAAGTTTGGGCCACAAGCACTGGAGAAAAAGAAATCTGTTTTTTTCCCACCTGCTTGTCAGTTTTGCACAGCAGAACAAATTGGGAGAGGTTTCATGGGCTTCTCCTGGCCAAACCATGACGAGTCAGAACTAACTTTTTTGCACCTCAGAACAGATGTTTCTGTTAACCTTATACAAAATTATAGCACTATGTAATGAAATATGTAGCATATTTTTTAAATTAACTAAGCATTACAGCACGCTAATGCTTTTGGAGATGATGTAATATTTTGCTGTACTTAGATCAGACAGGTGTTTTCAGAGAAAATAAGAAACAAGCCTAAGTGAAATCCATCTATGGCAAACTTACATTTTTGTTCTTAGAAATATGACCTGGTATTTTTGTTTCCTTTTTGAAAAAAGTGAGGGGGGATGTCTAGAAATTAATTGTGCAACAGGAAGAATAAGAGAGCAGGGGCAATTTAATAACAAAATAGAGAAAACTATTGCAAGTCTTTGGAAAAGTAAGAAAAGCATGTTGTTTGGAAATCTGAGCTTTCAGTATCAGCTTTTGGTATCTATTTGAATCCTTTATGACTGTCATCTTTTTGATGAATATTCACCAATCATTCTTATAGACAACCTTAAATGATTGTCCCTACACTAATCAAACGGAGTTTCTTTGGACAGAACCATTTAAATTTAACTGGCCTATATTCAGGTTACAGTAGAACGACAAGAGCAATACATGTTTCAGTTTTTTCATGTTTTTCTTTCCTTACAACATGAATTAGTGACTGTATTATGTACAGTGTTTGCCCAGCTAGTGGAAAATGACAGCGCTGTAGAATCTTCCCTATTTCTGGCCAGACATGGAACGTATGTCTGTCCTGCTGACCATAAGTGTGGTCAGCAGGCAATACTAAAAAGCATTTCAGTTGAAATGTTACAATAGAAGATTGACTGCTGAAATACATAACGGAGAATAAATTTTCTCTGTTGTAGGAAATTCAAAACAAAATAGCATTTTGCAGAATGTAAGGGGCCTTGGTAACAATGTATTTTAGGACAGTTTTGTGTAAATAATATTTTAATAGTTCCTCCTTTAGTTCAAAAAAAAAAAAAAAAAACAGGACCCAAACGTGGCATATAATTGTTTTATTAACAGATTCTTCCTTCGATTTTTTGTTTAGGAAGAGCCCTTTGTCATGGTGTCTGAAAATGTTCTGGGAAAACCAAAGAAGTATCAGGGCTTCTCAATAGATGTGTTGGAAGCCTTGTCCACTTACCTCGGCTTTAAATATGAAATTTATGTAGCACCAGATCACAAGTATGGGAGTCCTCAGGATGATGGGTCATGGAACGGCCTGATAGGGGAACTGGTGTTCAAGGTAAGGCCATTTACAACTTACTAAGTAATAATGTGTGATAAATGTGTGATGAAGTTAATAAATATGTGTTATGTTCTGTTTGCATCAGCCAGTAACCTTTCTCATGGGTAGTTGATAACAATTTGTTTATTGCACTTTGCCAGCTTTGAATAGTGTTCATTGGACAGCACCAAAAGATGTGAAAATTATACTTGTTAGTAACTGTTTAAGAAGCAAGGCAATCTCCTTTTCTTCAACCAAAGTAAAATCTAAATGTAGTCAAAAAATGGGATGCACAGCATCCTCATTAGTTTGGCAAGACCTGACACAGATGAATTGAAGAGGCTGTTCAAAAGAGGAAAAATTGGTGTTGCAGTAATTAGTGATACATTACATAAATAATGTACAGCACTTAGGAAAATGTTGGTGTGATGAATACATGAAGTATATAATCAACAGAAAATGTTTTATTGATATACAATAACACATTATGTAGATGCATAAATCAAGAATAATATATTATCTATTCTGTAATTAATAAACCATTTAGTCTTCTTAATTTGACATTAATTGTTCAATATTATATCATAAATAAATTGAACCAAATGCATATGCAATGTTTTCCTTTTTNCCCCACTTCTTGCATCTTATCTGTTTGGAGTTTCTCCCATTGAGAGAGAAAAGAAGAAAAGACAGGTAGACTCTATTCTGCTGGTGCCTCATTTGTTCTGTGAATGTATGTATTTTATTTGCTCTTAATTAACATATGGGGGTAGAGTTTACAGCTATAGAGTCCTACATTTGTTGTGATTCCTTAAAGAACTGCAGGAGATACTCATGTAAATAATTTAGACATTGGCTACAGAAGTGTTTTTCCAAATGTGCTGGTGGAGTTTAATTCATAAGCACAGATAACAGTAAGGAGCACCATGGCCAGGTAGAAGACCTAACTCTTTTGATAAAGTAAAAGAGAATTTATTTTTAAAAATAGTAATAATATTCTCCATGGGTTAAAAATTACTGATGGGTTTAACCTATTTTGCCTTCCTGAGCAACAGCAAGTCTGTTGGAATGGAAAAACCCAGCTAACTCATTCTGCACTCAGATCACCTTTCATACACCTGTGCTGTAACAATAAACTTCCTTTGCCACCTCCCTATGTCCTTATAGAGCTGGTAGATGGAACTGTGTATTCACAATTGATAATTTGGATGCAGCTAGAATAGTAGATTTTACATCACCACCTAAACCTTGACAACTAAAATCCCTCCTCTAATTTTGAGATGTAACATCACAATGGCCCACTGGATTATTTTTAACCATTCTTTCTGCCTCTAAATCTGATGTTATGCTACACCCTACTCTCTACAGTACTCATCAGGTCACTGCATAGCACAGACTGGAGGGGTCTTTATTCTAGATGGTCTGGAAAGGAAGTGGACCTGGAATGTTTTTTATTTATTTGCAATGGAGGATTGGTAAGGCAGAACTCATAACAACTCAAGTGGCACCAAGGAAAAAAATGTATGGCATTCTTGTTCCCTTGGCAGGCAGGGATTCAAATGAATAATAGCTCATTGAAGGTGGTAACCACCAAGATCTGTAAATCCATGTCTCAAGTGCAGCAGATTTACCAGCATGTTGTGATTTTGCTGTAAATGAGTCTATATGGATATGAAATCTTTCTGAAGATTTACAGTGTGTGAAGAGTTAATGGAACTGCATTTGGAAGTCAAAATCCATGTTTTCCCTATACTACAGCAGTGTAATTTTTCATCTTCCTTACCCTTATATAATTAATTAGCAGAAAAGGTTCACTGTGTCCTTTTCTCCCATTCTCTGTCCCTCTTAAGGCAAAAGAACCTCTGGGCAAGCAGCCAGTGCCGATCTACCCCTTACCAAGTGCAAGCTGTTCTTGAAAGGCTGCTTTTTTATTTACTGTGAGCTAAGTTCTGCTCCCAGAACTCAGATTTCCATCCTCTTGGCAATTTTATAAGGGGAAGTAAAGGAGCAGAGAATAGTTTTAAGTTAAAGGCCTAACCTGTTTGAAACACAGCATTTCCTTGTTTTCCCAACCAAGTTTTACAAGCTAGTCTGGCCAACAAGTGGAGGAATTCCAGGAACAGTGGGAGTACTCTTTGCCTGTTGGTGTGTCAGCCAGAAATGAATTCTGCAAGAGACAAGTCTCACTCAAGGGTAATGGAAAATAGCTGCCTTCTCTTTTTGAGTGCACAGACTCATGCAACCATTTGGCTTGGAAAAGACCTTTAGGATCATCAAGTCCAACTGCTATCCAGCACTGCCAAGTCAATCACTAAACCATGTCCCAGAGTGCCATGTCTACTTGTCTTTTCAATAGCTACAGGGAGGCTGACTCAACCACTTCTCTGGGCTGCCTGTTCCAATGCTTGGCCACCTTTTCAGTGAATGAAATTTTTCTAACATCTAGCACAACTTGAGGCCATTTCCTCTTGTTCTGTTTCTTGTCACTGGGGAGATCAATCCCCACTGAACCTCCTTCCCTGGAACTATCCTTCCAGGTAGTTGTAGAGATCATCTCATTAAGAAGGGTGTCTTTGGCCACTCCAGAAGATGTGCCATATGAAATAGCAGTTGCTGTAGCAACCTCATGATTTCTGTGCTCAAGATCAATATTCACTGCTTGCATTAACCATCTTCTGCATGCAGCAGTCTCTGGTGCAGGTCCTGGTATCAGGGAGAGCAGTCCCAGGCTGATCTGGTTTGCAGCAGCCCTGCTGGAGTTGGATGGCAGGGCAGGAGCCCAGCTGTGCCAAGTACACGCCCTGAGCCCACAGCTGGCTTCACAGATGCGACATTGTGCCTAGTTCACTCTGTTCCAGCTTTGAAGACTAGGCTTCTGTTGTCTGCTAAAATAGGAGGTGGAATCAGCAGAACATAGTAATTGGTCTTCAACTGAACTTGGAAACTGATTCAAGCTTTCCCTCCTTTGATGGCAATACTTATATTAGGTACACACTTGGTCCATGCACCTTTTCTCATCAAAATAACCTGAATGTAACCCTGCTATACAAAGGTTTCTGTTTGCTAAACACCTGACCCAGGCGGTCTTCAGAGAATAAATGTTCTTTGAGAGAAGCACGAAGTGCTCTTGTCCCTCTCCTGTCAAGTGACCAGGGCTCTCACTGCATCTTGTAGACTTCATCTTGCAAACAGGATTAGTTGAGAGAGCAGCGACCCTCTGTGAAGAGGCTAAAACTATCTCAAGGGAGCAGTGCTTTACCACAAATCTTTCTCTTACTGTTAATTATCTTTGTTTTCTCACAGTGATTCCTTTAGTTGCCTTCTATCCAGATGGCCCGAGGGATAAGCTAGTGTGACAGGCAAGTGAAGTGGCTAATGCCACTTCTGGGAGAGCGCTTTCCAGCGTGACTCTGGGCTTTCTGGTGATATTCACATCCATCAACCATTGCTATTCACATCTTGCCAGGCTAACTTGATTGCCATTATTTTTTTTCCAGCAAGGAGCCATGAGGAAGCAAACAGCATAGGAAAAGCAGCCTGATTCCACTTGGGTCCATCAGAAAAGGAAAAATACATGCTCAGTCATTTCTAAGGGAAACTGCAAGTCAAATAGAACCTCTTTTTCAATTACAGCTTCTTGACAGGGATAATATAAGAAGGGATAAACCATTCAAGAAGGACAAAGTGAGAAGAAAAAATAATAGCTGAGTAAAAGGAGAATTATTTGAATCTCTGTGTGTTAGCTTGAATAAAAATGTCTCTCTGATTGGTTTGCGTGTCCATGTTAATAACTGTGTAATGTGGGACTGCATTTTATTACTTCTAGCATTTGTTGAAACTTGATTTACATTGAAAATGGATAAAACTAAGGCCCTCACAGGACCAGTTTAGAATAGATTAATTTATTTTGCCCTGTTCTTGATGATGAACCACAGGAAGATTTCATGCGTATGAGATGTGCTTGCTACAGCAGTAGCTTAGGGACCTTTCAGGGATTTCTAGGCTTTGCTGATAAGCTGGTTCTGTGACACCAGTAGCGGTGCTAGCAGACCCTTTTGGTCATTTCTTTTGGATTTTCTCATTCTGCTTATGTTGCTGTACAATGGCCTCAGGAGAACTGCTGCTAAAATTCCTATAAATTCCTATGCAGGTCACACAGAGCAAAATAATGCCCTCTGCTGTTTCTTCAATCTGTTTCAGGAGTCACTGTTTCATTCACGAGAAACATGTAAGACATATGATGGCTGTTTGATTTTGGCACTGCAAAAACTTAGTGAGTGGAGAGATGTACATGTTCATAATTCAGATTGGCAGCTTTGTTTCTAAATATTGACATAATTGCATGCATTTGCCTTTGTATCTCAAAAGCACTGAGTGAACCTTTACTTCAAAGTGATGTCTTCTCTGATCCAATCTGACATGCTAATGACAAACATTTAATTTTTTTCAACTTCCAATTTTGAAACAAGATGACAGAGTCTATATGTAATCAAGTATTCTCACTATCAGTAAAAAAGTATGAAGTGAAGCTTAAGCTAGGTTTTGTTCTGGGAAACTGGTATTTATGATCCAATTTAGTAAGTGTGAGTTGCCATATTTCACTGTAGCCTTTTTTTTTTGTTTGTTTGGTTGGTTGGTTGGTTTTTTTAATACCAACTAAATATCAGAATCCTAAGAAGTCATGATCTATCTCTCTCCTTTCTTTTTTCACTTTAGTACCTCTCAAGAAATAAAGACATACAGAATCACAGAATGGCTTAAAGATCACCTAGTTCCAACCCCACTGCCATGGGCAGGACATCTTTCACTAGATCAGGTTGCTCAGAGCCCTTCCTTGAACACTTCCAGGGGTGGGGCATCCACAGCTTCTCTGGACAACATGTAGCAGTGTCTCCTACCTTCACAGTAAATAATTTCTTTCTAATATCTAATCCAAACCAATTCCCTTTCAGTTTGAAGACATTTCCCCCCCCTCCCCCCCAATTCTGTCACTCCAGGCCGTTGTAAAAAAGAGTCTCTTTCCATCTTTCTTGTAGACTCCCTTCAGTTACTGGGAAGCTGCAATTAGGTCACCTCAAACCTTAATTATATATGTAGCATATAAAGTAGCAAGACATAATTATATCACAGTTGTTGCTGCAGTACAGCAAAGGAAATGCAACATTTCCATTAACACAGTATTGTTCCACTGTCATAGTTGGTTGATAACTGGAGTGGAACCATAATAGGGGAATGTGGCGAGACTGTTCCCCAGAGATGCAAATTAGAAGTAGAATTTCCACAGATACCATGGTGTCTTATTTTAATCTTTAATTCTCTTCAATGTATTTAATGGGGGAAAAAAAAGTGTTTTCCTGTAAAAAGGGGGAGAAAAACAGAAAAAAATTCAATTAGTCATACAGTCAACTATTATTTGGTAAAAGTATCTTTACTGTTGCTTTTTAGTAGAGAACCTTTAAGCATCTTACAACAATGCGATTTGAATGGGAAACTCAATTATTTATTATGGTAGGGAAGTATTTTAGTAACATGCCAATAGTTAATAACCCAGCTAACTTAAGCAGAGGCTGAATCTAGGACTTTTTTTCCCACATCCTGTTCTACCCCTAAATTCCTATTTTGGTTTTTTATATACTTTCAGGGAAAAGCCCCAAATCTGTGCTATTCATTAAGTGCAATCATAATTTCCTGTTTGACAACTATTGGACTTTTTATTTGTAAATAGTTTTAAAAACATATTTATGTTCACAATTGTGGAAGACAGTTCAAATGCTGGCTGGTTTGCATCTTGCTCGTTGGAGCTTGGGCTTGACTGTCGGCAGGTGCTGTGAATCACTTGAGTCACTCCTTGAGCAGAAGGTTTGTAATGAGAGGATAGGAAGCCTCAGATAACCAGAACGTTTCCATGGATTATTCTAATTACTGACTGAGTTTGCTGCTGCCCATGGGCAAAGGGCAGTTGAATCATCACTCAAAAAAATTTGTTAGGAAGGGACCTGAAGTGAATTTATGAAGCCGTGCTTTCAGCTGTGCTCATCAACACAACCTCACTTATGACACCGGAGAATTTAACACACAAATTAAAGCTGAAGCCCTAATTCATAGCTTTTAAGAAAATCAATATTTTCAAAACCTTTTTTTGTCCAAATCATCAGGCTTCCAGCTAGGCTCTGCCACTTTCTCAAGCCAGTGAACAATCAATATAAAGTAACATCATTTAAACTGAAGTCTTAAGAGCACCATGATTAGGAGTATGCTTGTGCCATGGGCTGCAGAGTGCTTTGCACATCATAGTTAAAGACCCTGCTTGATTTACAAAATTTTCTAGTCAGTTCCAGCTGCCCTACCTGCTCACTCAGTATTTCAAATCACATATCTAAGGAACTAGGAATCTCTGCCTTCTTGGTTCAAGAAGAAAGAAATTCAAGACAGTTAATAAAATTTGACTCAGTACTTTCAATTTTTTGATCCTTCCAAAGGATCACACATTGCTTTAGAAAGAACAAAAATGGATTAAATCAAGGTAGTAGAAGTTTAAATATTTTAAGTACTCTTTTGTCATATTAAAGCATCTGGAATTCACAGTCTTATTGCTCAGTATTTGGGCTTTTTAAAATGGTGTTCATATGTCTGCTTTAAATAACCTTTCTTGTTTTCAGTGAAGCTCTAATTGTACCTGTAAAAAATAAAGTAGCACCTGCTATATTTGTGCTTGGTGTCCCTGGAGACCTAATACATACTGTGAAATACAATGATTAGATCAAGAAATGTTACTTATCCTCTTTTCATGTGAAATGTGTTCTTTAAATTAAAAAAAAAAAAAAAAAGGAAAAAAAAAAAAGGAAATGGCACAAAGCAAGTCCAGGCTAGCCGAAGGACAGATTGGCATTGCTGGAGGAATTGCTTGTCAGGAGGATACAGAGGAATTAATGGTAAAGGAACTGCATGCAGGATCTACCCTTCTGCATGTTAGACTTTGCAGATAAAATTGATGTTTTATGGAATTTCAGGTGCTCCTAGGGTAGTAGCCCTTTGTCATGATCATCAAGTCATGAAAATATTTAAAAATCTGGCTCTATCAGGCAACTAATCTCTTGTGATTGGGTCTGCTGTGCACAAAATCTGACTTTTGCCACAATGGCAGCAAAGGTTTTAGTAAGCCAGCGTGACAAAAAAGACCAAAAGTAGATTTCCTCCTTCCAGGTATTATCTGTGTTTATAATATTTTGACTTCTTGGAAAATAACAACAAGGAGAGTTGATGTTCTAAAGTCCACCAAGTGAGCTTTGTTTGCAGAAACTAAGACACGTGGTTGATGTACCCTCCTCAAGCCTTTGTCACCTTTCTGTGCTCACATAGATGATGATGAAGACCTTGGTCTTGGCATCTGATTCTCCTAAAACATAGCTGCTATAAATCACAGGGGAACAAGGAACTTTTTGGTAGCTCCTACTTATGCATGCTGGTTTTTTTCTCCCTCTCCTCAGAGAGCTGACATTGGGATCTCTGCCCTGACCATCACCCCGGACAGGGAGAACGTGGTGGACTTCACCACACGCTACATGGACTACTCGGTGGGCGTGCTGCTGCGCAAGGCAGAGAAGACAGTGGACATGTTTGCCTGCCTGGCCCCCTTTGACCTCTCCCTGTGGGCCTGCATTGCTGGCACCGTGCTCCTAGTGGGGCTCCTGGTGTACCTCCTGAACTGGCTCAACCCCCCGCGCCTTCAGATGGGATCCATGACATCCACAACTCTCTACAACTCCATGTGGTTTGTCTACGGATCGTTTGTGCAGCAAGGTAAGAGACAGAGGGAGGCTCTGCCTCTGAGAGAAAACCAATATATCCTCCCCACTGCAGTAGAGACCTTCCTCTCCCCTGCCTCCCTCCTACAGCCCACGAGGAACTGGGAGCACTGGAAAGCCTTGTGCTAAAACATTTCCTAGATATTTGTCCGCCCTTTGTGGGAACCCTGAGAATTTCAGAGCACGACATGATAGCTTGTGATTTATTGTTTTGTTATTACAGAAAGGTGATTTTTCTCTGAGTAAAAAAAAGATATTGCTCATCAGTTGTTGGAGAATTATGCAACATTTGCAAGTGCTATGTTCTTACCCAGTCAGATAGATAATACTGGGATTTGGATTTTGAACTAAGTTTAGACTAGTCAGCAGCACTAAATGATCTTAATGTGGCTGATGTTCTTTCCTCCCTCGTCTGATTTATTTCAGTTTTCCTATATAATGTTTAGATTCAAGCTTGTCTGGCCTTCCTGATTGCTTTCTCAATCCCATCTAGCATCTGGTGTAGCCCAGGCTGGTCTCCAATTCTGCTTATGTTCCCAAGTCCTTCACAATCTAACTCTTCTGGCAGAGCTTTAACCTTGCATCCTAAAGATGTCAGGGACTGCAGATCTTGGCTGGGTATAAACTACTTAGAATTCTGGTCTACAAGTTGGGGTTGTAATGCAAAGTGGAATAAGAAAGCACAGCTTAATATAAGAGCAGAGGGGGTTTCGATAATAACACTCGATAACAAAACAGAATGAACACCACCTTGCTTATCCATGTAATTGTTCCTCAGTCACTGCTGGCACTGCTGGTACACCTGTTTTAATTTCACAGAGCATCTGCTCTACAAAGAACCATGGCCACTACAGCCCCAAACTCGCAGACAGTTCTTTGTATTCTAACCAGAATTTGGATGGAACCCTGTAGGTAAAGATGTCATATTTATGTAACACCGGCAACATGAGATTTAGCATTACATTATTATTTTTTGAAAACTATCAGGTGACATCCATAAAAGCTAAGGGTATCCACAAAAGTGAAGTATAAAAGTCCTGGAAATAAAAAAAAAGCTAAAATAATGTCACTATGCAAAAGAAAAAGAAAAGCTTGAACTGAGACTTTCCACAAGAGGGGTGATTTTAAACACATAAGCACAGAGATACTACTTTTAAAATTATTTCCATTGAGCAGTGATGGTCAGCAAAAGAGATAGTTTCAGGGTATTTGTGGGTTTTTTATAAATAAAACCAAAGACTTCAGAGTAACTGCGACCTATGGAAGTTTTTTGAATGTATATGGGTGGGTTTATAAAGCTCTCTTTCTGTCCAAAATATCCCCAGTGTAAGTGTTTGGCAAATCCAGCTGTGAGAGAGCAGTTGGTCTGTTACAGAATGAGACTCATTACATCTGTCTTCCTGTTAGGTTAGAACTTGTGAATTAGTTTCTTTACTGCATGAATGTGAGTTGTTCCACACAGGTTTATGAGCCTGAGCATCCCTGCTGTACCCCCAACAGGAGTCCCTAAAAGCTTTCCAGGAGACTGCGCAGCTAAGGTTCAGAGGAGGCACAACTGCTCTAACACACCTAACTCTGAACAATTCTTATCTGAATCGTTTGTCCAAGGAAGCCTGTGTGGCCTGGTTTCCTGAAATTCCCTAACTCATAGGTCCAGAGTAGCAGCCCTCAAGGGAGCACTTGGAGAGATGCACAGTTAGCTTAAAAAGAAAAGGATTTTTTGACCAATCAATGAAAATGAGTGCTTAAGGAGGGCTTAGAGAGAAACCTTGAATTCAGCATGTTGAGGAAGAAATTGATGTAAAGAAGGGTGACCAAGTGGTAAAAATAGCTGAATTTAATAGGGGAAAAAAAAAAAAAAAAGAAAAAAAAAGAATTTATTTAAGCAGATCTGCACATGAGGTGCAACTCAGTAAAACCTGCTGGTTGTACAAAGCATCTGGGGGCACCAAAACTCTTGTGCAACTTCAGAACGGGGTAAGTGGGAGGAATTATTTATAGAGAGAGAGAGAGAGACCTTACACCTCTACCACGTGGATTTTCAAAATTACTTTGTAGAATTCACCAGCATAATGTAAAATATTCACTTGGCTCCTACTGAGGAAGGGAAAACTATAGACATTTATCTACAGCTTTCTTCTCCTTCAAACTAGAAGAACTGTCCTGAATTAGCTAGAAGGAAAAATTAAACACATTGAAAATAATTTATACCAAAATACATGACTGATATAAACATAAAAGATTCAGAAGAACTCAGAAATTCAGTGCAAAAGAGTATCTGATCTATTTATAACGTCAACCTGTATTTCACATTCAATTTGAATATAACAAAAACTGTATTAGCTGAAGCGTTATTGTTTATTAATCCTTGTGAATACAAACAAATGAAAATAATTTTCATTGACAGGGTAACTGGCTATTGTGGGGATTTTGGCTCTGTTTTCATTCATCAGCTCTTCATTCAGCAGAAAAACTGCAGCTTTTATTTGTTTTGGAGTAGTAAATCTGTTGCTGTTAGTTCTGATGGGCAAATCTTAAGTGTAGCAGCATGGGGCATTTCAAATACTGTCACGTTCACTTAAGAAATCTTTCAGGAGCAATTTAAAGCATGACAAGGTACCCATTTCTGTTATCAAAACATAGAGCCAAAGATGCTTTTATGCCCTGTGCTGGCAGAAACAAAGCAGCATGAACCCAGGATTGTGCTTTGATAGTTCTGAATTCTTTGAATGAGGCTAGCTAGTGATTTGTGGCATCATCTTGTCTTTCTTTCCTCTAAACAGAGGAAAAATTTGCAATCATGCAGACTGGCTTCAGAACTGCCATGGGTGTGAAGACACAAGAGCCCTCTTCTGCAAAAATACAAATCATTCCTTAAGGAAACTCATAACCAATTATGATTGAAACAAAGAGTTCATTTATTCTGAAATAGTTAAAGACTTGGCAGATTTTAGCAAGTAGCTTTAGTTCACTGTGTCCCTTTTTATTTTTATTCAGCCTTGACTCTGGTGTGTTGTTCAAATGCTATTAACAAATTTTAACCTTTTTCAATTTTTGAAACACTAAAGAAAAATACTGTTTAATTGTATATAGACAAAAGTCAACACAGATCTATCCAATGTTTTTTAAGGCAGGTCTATAATTACTGTCATACTCAGTTATAAAATTTAAGCTTTTTTAGTAGCTTCCTTAAAGGTAGACTGAAACATAATGTGACTGTAGCACTTAAACTTAGGTCTTGAACTTGGCTTTCAATGTCTTCTCTCCATATTTCAGTGACCACTCTAGGCACCCTTTTGAGACTGGTAATATGGAGTTATATTTTACGTTTCCCTTTTTATTTGACCTTCATTCATTACTGAGATCAGCCAAAATAATTTACATTATTTTTTAAGACACATAAGGATAAAGCTGCAATATAACTCAATTAATATTAAAGTGTATAAAATGCAAAGGCAGTTTTTTATTCTCAAAGCCTTCATTGTAAAAATAAAATTTAAAAAAAGGGTAGGCAGTTCACTGGAATGCTTTGACTTACTACCCAACATACCCACTGAATCTGCAATATACTATGACCACTAAGGAGGCAGAGACTTTTAGGTGACCTTAGTCAGGCTGTTGTGGATTATATTAAAAGCAAATGCTCTTCTGAAGTCAAAATTCAGGCATGAGTACGTAGTCAATATCTGTTGTCTCTAAGTTGTCTATTCATGTAAAGATGAAGCAAAGTCATAGATTCAGACTGTGGAGGATTGCAGTTGTGTTGAAATTTAGTGTCACAGCTTCTGAATTTGTTCTTTCCCTTTTGTTCATCCTAGAAAACCAAGGGGCTTAAAGCTCTGCATTTTGCTTCTTTTGAATATTACCTTTGACAACTGGACAGAAATCTGGCTCTAGGCAGCCCTGCTTGGGCATGGTGTGTTTGGACAGGGTCCCTTTCTACTTCAGAGAGTGATATATGAATCATGGTATATTGTATAGTTTTGCTCAACTTTTGTGCTACTCTATACAACCACAGTTTTCCTTCTCTTGAGCCATGGCATTGTTGCTACTCCCTCAAATTTTGCCCTAATTAGAGTTTGCCAGTATAGGGAACCTGCGATATGAACTCTCAGAGAAGAAACTCGAGGGCTCTAAAAACTTTACTAAATTATTCATCAAGATCAACTGATTCAAGTTGCTGCAATATTCTGACGACTTTTATACTTGCTGAGAACCTAGTTTAATCTCCTGAAGGTTTTCTATTAGCTTCCTATTAGGGGCTCTTGTTAGAAAACACTCTAGGGAGCACTCTGCTCTCACTAGTCCTGGGGAAAATCAATGATTTAAGGAACAGAAGTTCAAGATCTAGAGTTACTGCCAACTCTTTTTGTACAATAGATCAGTTTTTGAGACAGATAAAATGCTGCATAATTTTTTACCAAGGACTTGCAGAAGAATGGTTTCGTGGATTTTGTTTTGAAGGCAGCCTCTCAAATTTTATTTCAGAATTCATTGATGAGCTAACTTAATATAATAGATTTCAGCTGAATGTTGACAAAATAATGAAGTTAGAGAAAACTACAGTGTTTTGTATCTATATGAAAGACACCGTAAAAGACTTTATCTTATCACACTCTGCTCATTTTGCTTTGAATTTCTCTGCAAGAAAAGGTATTTCTGAATTGGCCTAGCTGGATTTTAGATTATGCAGGTAAAGATGCAAGGCTCTGTTTTGTTTGGGTTTGGGTTTTTTTGCTGCAATGGAAAATATCTTTTAAATGGCTGAATTATTCAAGATTTAATCACTTCTCGGTGATTGAAACAAAACAAACATTCATTATAGTTTTATAAATAGAATTTGACCATAGGATAATGAGCACTTGAAGCATTAGCTGAAAAAATATAATTTTCTTCTTAATACATTTGCTTAACCAGGAAAAGTTATGAAATGGCTGATGTTAAAGCACCACTGGTGGGCCATTTTTTTATCCCCTTGCATTTGTTTAAAATGCTGGTCACTACTGGAGGTTTTGGTTTGTCATCAGTGGTGTCAGTAATGGCCAATTATGCTGATAATACCTGGCAAATGAGCAAATCTCACTGTTTGCCTTGTGTAAATTACATTTCATAGAAGCAATAAAACAGCCTCCAAGCTACAGCACTTCAAAGTCATTACAATATTTCTCAGATGGTTAAAGCTGCTCAGAATTCTCAGTTTTCTTCCTTGTATTACCACCCAAGGTGTGATACAATCCTCCTGAAATGCACTGCCTGGAGTCTGCTATTGCTTAATAAATTACTCCATCTTGCTTATCTCACTCTTGGCATATCCCTATCAGCAGGAAACCATTATGCTGTAGCAACATCCTTTCTTAGTGACATTTCCTCTTAATTAACTGTACAAAAATCAAATATTTAATATTCAGAGGAAGACTCTGGAAACCTTCTGGAAAAATTCTGTTTGAAATTAATTATATCTTGATAGATGATATTTAGTGGTGAAACCTGATTTATTTTGGGAGGGGGGGTTATGTTAAGAAATACAAAGAAGATCCATTATAAAAGCTTTAGGACTGGTACCTAGTTCCTAATTTAGATTCTGCACCTGATCTGCTGGCAAATCACAGAAATATCTTAGATATCAGCCCTTAGTTATAAAATTTAGATATTATCCATCTTCCTTCATAAAAGCATGTTTTATATCTTCTGATAGAAGGCAAAACTTAAATGCCAGTCTCATTAATTAACAATTTTAATTGCTCTTCAAACTAATGCCAGTCTTGACATATTCATGTAGCAAAGGGAACAGACTTCCTGAGCCTAAAATGCACATCACTGCGCTGGGAAAATTAAAACTCAGATACCAAATATATTAGGAAACAAACTACATACACCAGCAGATTTATTTATGGCCACCTTAAAGTATGACACACACCCCCCCCCCCAAATTCTTGTGTTATTTTAATTAAAGCTAGGCTAGTGTATCAGTATATTTCCCTTCATAAAATCATCTCTCTGAACTAGGGACTGCAGCCCTATGGTACCTAAGCTCCTTTTGCATATCTCAGTGGTTTGGCCAGCCCTCTAGACAGTATCCAAAAATGAGTACATTTTGGCAATTGTGTCCTGTGTCTCAAATGTACTTGGAAACCACAAATGGTCGCTGGAACTGACAGCATGTACTGAGAGTTGTTGTCCTGTATGCAGTACACTTTTGTGAGTCTTGGATGCAGCTTTATGTCCTTTCAGAGGCTTGGTTGTCTCTTTTTGAAACTGTAACTCCAAGGAATAACCATGCTCCAAGTAAAATGTTCAGTAGAGTGAGCAGTCGTTTGCAGCACTGTGATATCACCAGTGTGAAACTACCAGGGGATATGCTTGGATTTTCCCCTAATTTGAAGTTAAGATTCAGGCAGTTCTCAGAGGCATCTTAAATAATGCATTTCTACATCTTCTCTGCACGTGGCTGCTTGAGTAATAGCACTGAGTACAAGGCAGTCTGTTTAGAGATTTTTGTGTCTGATATACTCTCTGTGAGGAGGTGCAGAATGAGTGGGAGTGTGAAAGCTCAAAAATTTCCTTAATTGCCTAGGACTGGCTCTGATTGACTGTGAGAAGACAATGTCTGTCTGTCTGTCTGTCTGTCTGTCTGTAGTGTAAACCCTGATCCAGACCAAGTGAGGCAAAAGAAAAGTAGCATTGGATGTCATGGCATCTGTCCATAATTCTGTGTTGTTTCAGAAACATCCTAAGGAGAGTATTTTACTCAGAACAGTTTTTTTTAATTTTTATAATTTCTAATATGACTGTAGGCTGTAATTGGGTAAAGAAAGAATAAGTTAGATTCAGATTAGGTAATCAATTTTGATTTTTCAGGGTTCACCTGTGTATAATATGCATTTATTTGAGAAACAAGGAAGAACCATTTAGTCAGGATCTGCATGTCTCTTGCATGGAGGAACAACATAACCCCCATTTTTATCTTCAAAGATGTTTAGAAGCTGAAGAGGCAAGTCCTACTTGTCCTGCTCTTTGATACTCCTGCACAGGAGTTTACACTTAAATTGACAACTTCAGCTGTTAAAGGTAGAGAGGAAGTGAGAAATGTGTTTTAGCTTTATTAAAAATACTCCCCCTCTGCTTGGATGACAGCAGTTTCATCTGCAAACTGATCAGCCTTTTTCAGCTGAGGACATGCAAGGCACCAGATAAACATGGATTTTAGAGGGAACCCGTGGTAGTTATCTGATGCTTTTCTGCCCTCTGAGGAGTCCCTCCTCTGCAACAGCTGTGCCATAGCTGCACCCACCCATGCAGATCCACTTTCCAACATCAACTGGTGGGAAGGTGCCAGGAAAATTGCCTGAAAGCTGTAAAGACAGGAGCAGCAGAGGTTTTCAAGCTGCTGGCAGGAGAGTTGCCCGCTTCAGCAGCTGAGGGATTTTTCCTCAGACCTCTTGTCATATTAAAGTGTTTATAAAATGAGTAGGCCATAATTCATATAGAAAGGAAACAAAAAATGCTATCAAATGATTTTTTTAACTAGCCTGTTCCTTTCTCTGATTGCTGAAATGGACCAGTCTCAGCATATATGGTAAAATGAGGGCTGTTGGGAGGGTTTGTTTGTATTTTTTTGAAACCTAGTCAGCTTCCCCTGCAAATTAAGGGGATTACCTTCATTATAGCAGCATCCTGTTGTAGGAATCTCCTGCTGCTTAATTTTTATCCTTTCACTGTCAGTAGTAGAGGGAGAGATCTTAAAGTAGTACTTCACCATTTCAGTGGTTTTGAAGTTATTGAAATGGGGCTGGGTTAAAAATATGTGATACCTCATCCTAGCAGCCAAAAGTGAGATGAAGGAATACAGGTGATTTTGACTGAAGCCTTGTCTTCCCCCACACTAGGACAGTGTGAAGCGAGGGATGAAGGGGACAGGAAGTCATCTGCAGCAGGCTGTTAAGGAGCAGTGATAATCAATCTGTTGAGTGGGGTGTTCATTGTTCATGCCCAGATATACTTGCTAATAGAACATTTTTAGCCATAAGCATTTACTTCATTCCTACAATGGCTTCTTTTATTTCTATATCCCCAAAGAAGAAAATCCTCACTATCCTCTAAAGTCAGCTTTGAAGTTGCTTTTCACTCCCAAAAAACCTGAGTTGTGATCTTAAACAGGGTGATAGCAGATTTGCAGTGAAAACCAGGTTATTCAGCTTTCAAACATAAGCATTCATATTAGCGATTTTCATCAATAAATGACATTATAGCATTTTTCTCTGTGAAACTTAAAAGGATGAGGGTTTCATTCTGTCCCCTGTTCACTGTCATAATACTACATTAGGTCATCTGAGTTTTAGACATCACTTTGATAACAACATTGCAGGACATACCTGAAGTGGAATTGCCATCTAAATTTTAAAAAGTGTTATTTAGAAACATAATTAGAGCTCCTGCCCTGGTGATGATTGAATTCTGTAAGGTTAGGAGTTCATTGCAGAGAAGCATTCTGAAAATTAAAGGATAACTAGAATTAGTGACATGAAAACTGAACTAAGGCATTGAGATGTCTGTGATTCACTTGCCTCAGGGGTCACACTGTACTGATGGATGCTTGGAAAACTTGGAAGAACACATTTATTAAAAAGTTCATAATCCTTTTAAAATTCAAGTAAAACCATATTTTTAGTGTGTAATCCTTTTTTAATTTCCCTTCACTCCCTAAAATCTTGAGTCATGGAATTATGTAGAGGTAAAAAGATTATGGGGAAAATTACTTGTCAAAAGATGTGTGGGCATTATTGGAATAAGTTTTCATCCTTATGGTCACACTGCATTGTTTTGTGTTTTCCTTGGTTCACAGTTGCTCTGTTTCAGCCAAAGGGGACTCTCTCCCTCATATTCATAATGTCCTCTCTGACAGGCTCTTAGCTAAAGCCACACTTTGATACCTCATTAATGACATTGTTTAGCTGAATGTTAATTTTATGTACAGATGGTCTGTTTTCAGTCCATTGTGCACAGTTTTCTGCTGTCCCTGAAGGTGCTGTGTACAACCCTGTCAGTAGCGTGTGGAAAGACCACACTAAGCAAACTGTATGTGTCAGAAACACAACACACACATTATCTCCTTACCACATATGAATATGTACCAGAGATGATAATTGTGGCTGACTGCTTGAGGCTTCACAGCCTTTGAATCCAGCCATCAGTCATTGAGAGATTTGGTCTCAGCATCTCTTGAAATCTGATCTAAATGTTGCCAGTGCGCAAGGTTATTTGTTAAGATCCAGTGCCAATATCCTTTAAAATAATAGCAAGCATATATCACTTTGATGCCTTCCCAGTGGCTGCAAATAGTGCCTTTACACAGGCATGCAATCAAGTGCCATCTCAGAAGCACACATCACATCACAGTGCTCCTGAAGAGCATCCCCAGAGGCTGCCTGTGTTTGTCGAAAATGCACATTGAGCTCTAATCTGTGCTTGTCTCCATGTGTGTGTGTATTAATAATTCTATTCTCTAAAATTATTGTCCTGTGTTTTGAAAGTGGCAACAAAGAATTATCTGATTTGGGTCCTTTTCTTTTCTTTTCTTTTCTTTTCTTTTTTTTTTCTTTTCTAAAGAGCTGTTGGTAAAATTGCTGGGCTTATTGCACAGTTATTTATGATTATGTTGTTGAATTAATGCATTAATACAGTATATTTTGGCCAATGGATTCATGAGAGGCAGACAGCAAGCCTCAGTTCCAGTGTGGTCAGAATTACAGATATTAAAATATCAAATATTTCAAATATCAAGACGTAGCATAAGACTAGTAATTATTAATCTAAGAGCTTACAGTAACTTCAGTAAATGCTAGTAGATGCTTCCATTTTCATTTTAGTTGCAGTCATTGCTCCTCTTTTGTAATGGCAGCAGAAGAGAAAAACAAAATATGCTTTGTGATACATCTTCCAGAACTTTTAGAAGGCTAACAGTAAAGGCCACTCATCCCCTCTCTCTCTGATTCTGTAGCACAAGATATTGGCACTGTATTCATGCACACTAATGTTTGTAACATTTTCTTTTATCTCCTGTGAATTTTGATTTTAAATTGAAAATTTATTTTGCTAATTCCCCAGAAAGTATGTGACCAGTGCAAAATTATTAATATCTGAAATAAGTTGTTAAGCTTGTGGGTCTAAGCCTAAAAGCCAGGAATTGATTCCTATAGGTGTTGAAGATTCATCCTGTAAATATTGCATAATGAAAATCTGATTAATGTATGTAATTAAAGCATCACAGACACCAGGAGAAGCTAGACCACAGCCATTTGCTAAATGGTGATACAACAAGTTTCCCTTCCCAACTTTTTCATTATTGCCAGCATTTCAGCAAGATGGGTTGAAAGAAATTATTTATTGTTGTGAAGGGAATTGTAAATATAATATAACTAATATGTTATGCTAACATCACTTTAATCAGGTAATTATTAAAGGACTGTTTGGCCTTTAAGGACATTGATTTAATGGGAATTAATTTAATGATTGAAACACTGTTTGTATAACATTATCATTGCTAGTGATGCAGAAAATTGGAATCTCAGCTCAACTGAAAAGAGTTTAAACTTTTTATTATAATATTAGATACTATTCTAAGGGAATATAGTTATCAGACCCTTTTGTATACTTTCAGTATATACTTAAATATTTGAAGTTTATCTAAAAATTTCTGAATAGAAAAAGTAAGTTAAATTGTTTGTCATTGTACTGCTCTTCTTTTTGATAGAGGCTTGAATTTCTGTTTAAAATAGCCTTTTAGAAAGTCCATTAGATTTTGAGTTTGACTTGCTATTGCTTCTCCCATAAAACAAATTTTCTCTGTTTTCATTCTTTGCTTTCTTCTCTGGAAACCTGATGATTTTTTTTTAGGAGGAGTAGAGTTTGGTTTATGGAAAAGTTTTCCAGCTTCAAAGAAGCAGCAGCTCTTAAAGTAGCAGTGGAGCACAGTTCTATCTAGATTATTCTGAGGCTGAATCCTGCACTGTCTAGTCACAAATGGTGAACAGTATAAAAGGAGTGTGATCAGTACCTGGGGGTTCAGACAGAGTTAAAGCTGGCCTTTATAGTTACAACTCCCCCTTACCTAAAGGTATGTTGTCTCTGGATGCCCTCCTTGGTTTGCCCTTATGAGTGCTACTGTCACAAATTATTTTTCATCTTGGTAGTGCCTCTAACTCCTGTTGTATATAAATTAGACCCAGGGAGAAAAGGGGAGCACATAGTGAAGTGGTGCATCTGACAGACTCCTGCAAATTCATTCATTTTCAAACAAAATTTTACTCAGGGATATCTGGCAGTTCCTGCTGTATCTTAGCAGAATTTTCAAAGGGAGCCTGGTGGCCAAATGATCAGCCCTCTGTCACTAGAATGAAGCTGTTACAGTAGACACAGCAAGTTAGGCAGGCTGGTATTTGAAGACTGATAGAAAAATAATTTGATAATAGACATTGCAGAGACTTAAACTTACAAATACAGTAGGTTATTATTCAAGTGTTGAGCAATGCTATAGTAGGCTGAAATGCTTTGCACTGGGTATTACTGACCCTTTCCTTGATGCTAGAGGATTTTCTAGCTTTGGAGAGGATATTTGCAAGGAGCATGATTGAAGGACCTGTATTTTAAGCAAAACAGTTCGTGAGCAGTCATTTTTCCAATCTTTTGGATATTTCTGTTTGTCCATCAGCTCATATGTCAAGGCCCTTTGACCATATTTATGAAATGGGCTCTCTGAGCTGTAACTTGATGAGGGTTTTTGTGGCACTGCCCCTGGTCCTTGATTAGTCCCAGCATTTGAAATCTCAGCATGGATAATCTTTTTCTATTAATGAGAAAACAGAGCTGAGCAATGAGCCTTAGTATGTGAGTCAAGTGCCAAAGGCACATCCAAACGGATACACAGCAGTGGCAAATGGAGGATTTTTCAGAGGGAGTTTTCAAGATGTGAAATGTAGCTTGGAGGTGATTGCTGGCCAGCAGTAACAGAGGGTGACAAAGTAGCATGGTAATCTCACTTTTAGATTAGACCTGGTTTGTGCCTGGCCTCCTTGGTAGGGGGTTGAGGAAAGCCTAATCTGCCTCCACAAGGTTAGCTGGCTTCCAGAACTGCTGATAAGGATGTTTAGCATTTATAAGATGCAGCTTCTCAAACTCCTTCACAGATTTCAGATAACTAGGAGGGATTTGAAATAAGCCTGAAGGAGAGGAATGATAGTTTCAGATTTTCTCCCTGTCACCTAAAGGGGAGAAATAAATGAGGGGAGCTTTCTTTAGTGCATCATCGCTTCCCTTCTGGGAGTGCAATGAGGGCAGTGCTTCCCACCCAGCTGAATGAAAACAATCTTCCAGGGAGAAAATGTAATGAGATTAGTCAGGGGATCATTACACTAACAACAACAAATGGCAAGAGTAAGTGATTGTTTAGTTCAGAAATGAGACATTAACAAGGGGGGGAAATTAATCAGAGCACCAAAAGACAAAGTGAACGCATTCTTTAATTGCCTATAGACCAGCAGGATAAATCTGAATAATAAACAAGAACAGTCATACTCAGAAATATGAAATTGATCTTCATGGTGTTTCTGAAATCTAGTAGGAACACTTGGAAATACTGCAAGTCAAATGGACAAGGTGGGCAAAAGGGAAAGACGGTGTCACTATGTCAAAATGGCATTAGGTATTTCAGAGGTTGAGAACTTGGAAAGAACTGATCTTGGTTTTTTTTCTGTGACTGTGTGCTAATAGCTGGGGCACAAAATGGGATGGAGGCAGTGTCTGCTGCAGGCCACCAAATCCCACTAGAGTGGAGGATGGTTGGCTCCTGCAGAGCATGTCTGTAATGCGTAAGGGAAAAGGTGAGGTGTCAGAGGGCAGTCAGGCTGAGTGGTGTGTGTTTCAAGCCTCCAGCTGCCCAGGCTGAACTATCTGGAATGCACATGCAGAGCATATTGAAAGGACAAGGAACACTGATCGCACCAAAGTGTGCAATGCTACAAACTTCACAGAAAAAATGAAATGGGGAGAAAGTGTACACAGAGGTGAGGCAGAGCTGAGAACAATGGGAAGGAGGGTGCTAAAAACTTTATTAGGACATATAGAAACCTTAATGTTATTGGTGCATTAGGTGAAGGTGGTACTATTCAAAATTGTTATGCCAGAAAGACAATAAATATTTCTTTTCTGTGCTTGAGAAAAAAGTAAATTGAATACTTTCTGTGTAGTAGAGGTTAAATGGTAGCTACCACCATAGCACAGTTTGAAATCAATTAATTCAAACAAATTTCACCCAAGCATTTATAAGAATTTACTGTGTAACTTCCAAGATTTATGTTTACTGACTTGAGTCTTAGAACACTGGGCAGGTTTTAGAAAGGTGACAAAAAAATTATAGTAAACCTAAAGACCAAACAGAAGCTGCAATTCAAGGTTTCCTTCCATCTTAGTATCTGGATGTCACAAGATGAAAGACAGATGTAAACAGACACTTAATTTCAAAAGATATAATGATTAAAAAAACTACACATTACTTTTAAAATTTTATTTATAAAAAAGGAAAACTTTATCTTTGGTATTTGTTGGAAATTTTTATAATCGCCTTGGTAAATTAAAAAAAATTGGGTCCCTTTCAATCCTACTACTTCCAATGTGTTTAAAGAACAGCTCCTAATATATTTGGAGTATTTTCACAGTATAGTAATAATACAGAGCTGCAGTGCTCTCTCTCTAGGAAGTACAGGAGGAACAGGTGGTGTGGCAAGTAAAAACCATAGCTGGCTTTCAGACTTCTCCACACCTTGTAAGATCTGGCTGCCAGCCCTGCCTCATGATCAGTTCCTTCTCCACTCCCAAACCCCTGCAATCTGCCAGTATGTGCAGGGATAGGGAATTCAGCCACTGATTTACAAGCTTATTTGGAAAGCATTAGCAATTCAGGCAGTTGTATTCTCCTGTAAAATAATTCGTCGTGCCTGCTGTGGTCAATGGGAGTCAACTTCAGCACAAAATGGAATATTACAAGCTCAGATTAAGGCATGCCAACCTAAATATTATGGATGAATACATGCAAAGTCCAAGGGAGAATGGAGAAGGATAGATGAAAAAAATGAAAATAAGGGAAGAAAAATTCATGATGAGAGATTTCCCGACAACTTCCAAGCTGCATTTACTTCACAGCTGGTAGAAATAGGTATAGGCTTCATTGACTGTAAAATATTTTTTTTGTCCTATACTGAAATGAACATTTCCAATTTAAAGTGGGAGAGATTTTATATTATCAAGAAAGTTTTTAACAGAACAATAGCAATAGCTAACGCTCTGAAAGGTTCTGCCTTTGAAGAGCTCTGCTCTGCAGAGTTTTGCAAAGATCACAGAGCTCAGTCAAACTTTAAGTTTTGTGTCTCATGGCAAAAAAAAAAATCGGAAATATAAAATGCCTCTTCCTCTTTGCTATGCAAACTACTTCCCTTACACACACTCTCTATTAATGTCCCTCTCACAAAGAAAACAGAAGACATGCATTGATCTAAACTGTTTGCAACAGGCATCTGCACTTCTTTATTTATGGAAGTTGCAGTTTCACAGCATAATTGATGTGACTGTTCTAACAGGCTAAAGGCTAAATTGCAGCCAGCTCCCAAGTCCTTTGTGCTCTTTTACCAAAGGCCAATAATTCACTGAATGTGGACAGAATTTTTGTAAGAAAGAGCAGAACCAAAATCTGTCCCCAGATAACCCACCTTATTATTTCTTCACCTTTCTTTTCCAAGGACAGTTGAGATTCTTGCTTTTAATTTTGATAGCATTACAGTTCCTCAACAAAACAGTCACAATTAACATATTTTTCATGGTTCTTTAAATTATCTGGAAAACTCCTTACACAGAAACTCAGCTCACTGCAATTTTTCTTCAGGCAAAGAATTGACAAATCTCTGAGAACAAGATGTTTGGAAGAAGAGCCTATGCATTTTGAATTCTTCAAATTTAGTCCAGAATTTTAAAATACCAAGATCTTACCAGGCTGTGATCCTGAATTTCCCTATTTTGCCTGTTAGTCCTGTGTTTTCATTGCTCCTTCTTGCCTGTACTCATCTCGTGGTTTTTGATGTGAAGAAACCTTTAAACTGAATACAAATGAGGGAAAATAATTTTTTTAAAGTAAAAATGTGTATGGTAATTATATAGTTTCACATTTTATCTTCTAAGTTGGTTTTTATCCTGATATTTAATTCTGTCATAATTATGCATTATATTGTTTGAATTATCAAGACAATGCATTATTTTTCCTGCCTTCTATTTAGCTTGAAGCACTTGGAAAGGAACAGGAATAAACAGAAATTTATAAGATAAGTTGCAGTCTAAGCCTGTCATCTGAAGTAGGCCAGCATTAAAATGGTCTAGGATTGATGAAGGAGAGCTGCATTAGATGAGAGTGGGAGGACTAAAAGTAATTTCTTTCGCTGTGACTTCAACAGTAATTCAACTTTTTTAGAAAACTCCCAATAAGATTGATTTTTCTAGTTCAGTTTACTCCAGAAAATATCTTTCCCTTCCTGCACATGCAATCTTAACATTTTAAAGGCAGATTAGATTTTTCTAAATTATTTTAGCACCCATCACATGTCAGATGAATTATACTGGGAACTGTAGCCACCACATAGGTGATATACAGGTAGTGGAATTTTGTGCTGCATTATACCCTACTGAGGGTGTATTGGAAAGGCCACAATAAATTATACCAATAAATTATACTATAGCCTCTGTATTCCTTTGAGATCTGTCTCTTAAGGTGACAAAGCCACTCCAGGGCTGCTGTGTTCTATGATTTCCATTTTTTCCATGAGTGGGGCTCAGTGCTTTTAAGCACTGCTCATCATGCCCCAGCAGTGGTGTTTTTACTGTAACCACCACCAGTGTGCTGACCTCCCCTGATGGATTTTGCCACAGGAATGAGGTGTCACAGAGCAGATTTTGCTCTGGTCAGCAACATGTCTGCATTGCATTAGGGGTAGCTAAGCTTTGCTGGTATGATACAAGAGACAACAGCACGCCAAGATCTGTTCCATGCTCTTGGCTCCCTCCTGCCTTGTCCTGTGTCCTGTGTGTAACCTCTTGTAACCAGGACATGGAGTGATCAATGAAGATGTCAAGGCTCCTGAAACTCATCCTAGATCTTGAAAAGCAGAGTTCAGGGAGGTTTGCATGTCTGTCCCTCCTGCACATAATTTAAAGTTGAGAATGGTATCTTTTAGGTCTGTAGCTCTCTGTCATGGTAATATTAATGGAAAAGCAGTGATTGTCGCTCTCCTGAGTGACTTGGCACTCTTCTGCACTAAGAAAATATGGATCTGAACCAAAAGAAAACGTCAGAAAGTTTTATCCCCAGAAACAAAATTGGGGAGAATGCAGAGGTTTCACAAGGTGAACTGTCACATGCAGGAAGTGTTTTAGCAAAGGGTACAATGGAACAAGACTGTGTCACATTAAGTCCCCTAACAGACGCCAAAGAAATGATACCATGGCAGTAAAAGATCTCCTTTGATTTTTGTTTCTTTCCTCTTTTACTGGGAAAGGTGGAGTAACCTGCCTGTACTGCTTAAAAACAGTCATGCACCTTTGCAGTTGTGTGTCAACCCGGCTTTAGAAATGATGGTTTAAGAAGCCTCAGTGCAAGAATTGTTAGAGGAGCGAGGAATTATTTTGATATATGTTTATTGTACATGTACTTCAATACAAGATTTGTCCTCAAGCTTCATTTATTGACTGCTGGTATACAAGGAACAGCTGTGGATTAGGAGCAAAGCTTCACAAACACCTGGATGAAATAAAAGCGCTTGGGCTAACCAGCATCCATGGGTTTTAAAGTCTATTTTTAACATGGGAGGGAAAAGGAAAAGGTAATAGTGAATAGTGGGGACAACCTTACTGAGGTATGGGAAAGTTGTGTGGAGAGATGGGAATACTGTGGCTGAGGGATTGACAGTGGCTTTCATGTTCACTTTCATGCTCACTTGAACCAGAGGCAGGTGTGTGAGTTTCAGTGGTCCTCTCCCTTCTGACATTTAATTTCAATTCAAAAATGTGATAATTCAAGAGTTTTACTCATTAAGCTGAAAAATGAAAAAGCAAGGATATCCAAAATCACACCACACACGTCATTTTAATTAAGTGTGAAGATTTTCTGCTGGGATTGGTACCTGAAAATTAAAAGGACAAACAGTTTTTTCCGAAAAATTAATGTAATTGCTCTTTTTCTTAATTAAAAACATCATTTTTGAAGTAAATATTTCAAAGACATTGCAAAAACTGTTGTAAAGTAGAAATAATCTATCAAAAGTAATTTAAAATTTATGCAGCAGAGAAACCTGGATCTTCAGATATTGAAGTTAGTGTTCATCTTTGATAATCTTTAGACTGAAATAATATGTCCCAATGTGATCAATAGATTCCTATTTCAGACAATTACATGGCAGCTTGCAAATAAAAGAAAACTTGTTTCCAGCTGTGTATCTAGCAGATTTTGTCTGTCATTTCTGGAATTCTCAAAAGGCAAAGGATTTCAGTGTTTATATACCAAAAGTATAAATGGAGTCAATTATTATTTCACATATGGATCAATTCCACATCACTGATGCAGGAAAAAAGTTTCAAATTTGTATGACAATGTAGATTCCAAGTGTTTTGTATAGGTAAGAAAAATTCTGAATAAAGCAGTAAGTGAATCTTTAATAGACAACACTGATTAAATATCCAGTTTCTGCACGTAAGTGAAAATTATGTGTTCTTGGAATGGGAATAATTGTAATTTGTATTCCCTTAAACCTACTTGCTGAGGAAACATTAAGGCATTTTTACACAAGTACAAAACAAACGACTTACTGAGGATTGAATTGGTAACAAATTGCTTTTGCAAATCCCAGGCATTGTACCATCATAAGACTTTGCATAGGAGAAAGCTACCTCAAAAATAATACCAGCTTCTGAAATTGCTGAGTGTAGAGGAAAAGGGTGAACAGCTTGAGCAGTTGACTGTGGGTGTTTGCTGTGTTCACCTATCCCCCCTTAGTTACTTGTAGCTGTGACAAAACATACTGCAGACAAAAAGGATTT
>PYHW01010582.1:1600583-1622168 GCA_013186435.1 Turdus rufiventris | reverse complement strand
ATAGTTTGCAGCTCATCCTAGGAGGTTTAATTGTTGCTCATGTTCTGTTTACATGGCAGCTGGATTTTGAAGGAAAGCAACTACAGGAATACAAAAAAATGCTTGCTTTCTTCTTCAATACATGTGATTTTTTTTCCTGCATGTCCAAGATCACTTGCAGCAAGTTGTACACATGCATATGGTCCTCAGGAGCATCTGCCTGCCTATGGAACTGTGAAAAGTAATTGTGTTTTGATGGGAGTTTTTTTCTTTATGTTCCTCAGAATGAAAGAAAAACTTAAGGTTTTTAGATAAGATCTCTAAGGAAAGAACATTGTAAGAATTTACTTTGGCTGCTTTTGTTCTGAGATCTAGAAGTCTATTTCCATTACTGGACAGGACTGGCAGATGAACTACAATTAAATGCACAAAAGCAAAAGATTAAACACAGGAATGACAACTGACAGTGTGGGCTTCCTTCAGTGCTTTTTGTTGCATACAAAGTGGAGCTCCCAGTCCTGCTCAGTTCACTGAAGCACCAGGTTTTAATGAACTGCTTTACACTGTTAACCTTGGGGTCTGGTTATCCTGAGTGAAGCATGAGCATTCCTCTGCCAAGTGAAAACTGTCATTTTTCCTTCTTCCCTACAGGAGGAGAGGTTCCATACACAACCCTGGCAACCCGGCTGATGATGGGAGCCTGGTGGCTTTTTGCTTTGATTGTCATCTCCTCCTACACGGCCAACCTAGCAGCTTTCCTCACCATCACACGCATTGAGAACTCCATCCAGTAAGTTGATAATGAATGATTCAAGGGAAAGGAGGGTGAACATAAATATACATGTAGAGGGATATAAATGCTCTACTTAAATGTGAGAACAGGAGTAAACTTTTATCCTCCTGAGTAGTTGGAAAGTTAGAAATATAACAATATACCATGGACTGTCAGTCTCCCTGGCGACACTCGGTTTTTAGCATTGGAATTGCTGGCCTCTAGCAGATGCTTTTCCCTGTGGCAGACATACATATGTATGTTTGCACACAGACATATTTTGAAAGAAGCAATTGAGTTTGAGATGACCACACATTATCAGTGTTTGAAATAGGAAAGCATAAATTGCTGCTGTGTTCTCCATCTCTGCTTTCCATTTGGATGTATTCCACAATACTTGAGTTCAGACATTTGGGTCAGGAAGAACCCAATGGTTCTTCAAAAAATGTATGGGGGCCCCAAAGCTGATTTCACCTATTCTTGCCAAGACGGAGATGCAACAAAGAGTAACAAACTCACTTGTAGTCATCTTTGCTCCTTCTGTTCCCAGGAGCTCTCTTAATACATAAACAGGTCATGTTGTTCTCTTCTTCCCATCTATTCATTTCTTTGCTTCATGCCCCCCAAGAATTAATGTCCTGGTCTTCTCCTGTCCCTTTTATGGTGAACTCTTTCTGTCACACCTTCCAGTCTTCTTCTGAAGATCACATCATCTTTCCATACCACAGGAATCTGTCTAGGTCTCCTACCTTCTCTCTCTGCCCTTTTGTACTCCAGTATCCTCTCCTTCAGCAAGCTGCATGCCGATTTATCCTTTCTCCCACTGCTCCAGTGACATCCTTCACCTTCAAAAGCTCACTCCTGGGTCAAAGCAGGGACTAGAAAATACAGTGAAGCATTAGCTAGCCGAGGACCACAGCTGGCCATTTTTTCATAGCAGGTTAATCTTGTGTCTACAAGTCTGTGAAAGTATGTGAGAGTGACAAAATTACCCTTTCCTATATATCCTTATTTGCAAAAATCACAGGGGGACTTTAAAAAAGGGAGACACATTTCACTGTATTTCTTCCTTCAGAAAGGTAAGAACTTGACCTTCAAGTCAGGCTCAATGCTGACCTTAGGGAAAATTCTGTTTTCCCAGTCCAGTCGTTGATTCAAATCCCTGACTTGTGTGTATCATCACCTAAAATCTTTCTGCCTCTAGTTCAGCTGCTTTCAAAATCTCTCTGAAATTCCCCTTGAGACAGCGAGCCACTGTCACAGACTGAGCAGGGAGAGCCGAGCCTTGGCCTCCTGTGAGTTCACAGGTCAGGATCCAGCATCACTGCATGCCAGCAGTCGCTGTGCTCCCACTGGGGTGCTTCTCCTCTAACTGAGGATTTTCTAAGTGCTAAAACCAATCCAGGTTTTCACACTGGCTGATAAACATCTGCAGTAGCAGACAAGTTTCGTTTGCAATTGAAGCCCAAGCTGGACCCAAGAGCAGAAGCAGCACTTAGCTCTGAGTGCATGGTTATGTCCTGACTCTGGGGTGATGAAGGTGGAGGGAGAAGTTGCTGTTCCATAGACCAAATTGCCCAGGCTTTACCAGTCCTTACATTCCAAACTGGAAATTTTCTATGGTTGTTATACTTCCTTTCTGAGGCAACAACCTCACGACTTTCATCAATTAGAGGGCTCCATACTCTAAGACAGAGATATATAAAACAGACTAAAGTCATGAGAAAATGAGAAAATTACTCCCTTGATACAGTTGTATTACCAGTTAGATCAAGTTACCATTTTCTTTTCTCCTCTGAATAACAGATTTTGATATGATGCAATGCTGCCAGGCTATTTTGACACAACCCAACTATTTGACTCTGTATCTCAATTAAAATCCCTTCAAAATTTATATAGGAGTAAAATTATATTCTGTGTCAATGTTTGTCAACATTGATCTTGATATTTTGATGGAAGTTGATTTGTTATTTTTTTTAAGTTTTAGAAGATTTAAATTCAAACAAGGACTTTGAAGAAACAACATGGGAATTTATACATGCAAAATAAATTATAATGATATATTCACTCATGAAATTTGTCCTTACAAGAATGAAATATGCTTCTGCATCCTGCTTTGAAATCATGTCCCTTCTAGTTTTGAAGTAGTAGAGAAAAATATTCAAATTACTGTGACAAATGTCTGTGTTTTCTTATCATGTATAAAGAAGAATAAAATATACCCAAGCTATAATTCAATACATCTTCAGCTTTTTCTTACAGTTTATTATGATGTCAGTAGAAAAGCCTCAGTGGAATTTTGAGGCTATTATGTACAGTTGGGACTACATTGGTCTTTGTGCTGTATTATTTATGGGCAGAGGCACTGAAAATGTTTTATTCAGTAGAAAGTGTTGCAGATGGAAAGCTCCTGGAATGAAAGAACAGACATTTTTCAACAGCACTTTCAGCTCAAAAGTAGAGTAATTAGATGTGTTTAGTATCCATTAGGGAATGAAGTTATCCTAACTATGGTGTGAGTATAAAACTTTAGTTTACAAAACTGCCAAAATTGGAACTTAAACCAGCACATAAGAGAGAGGATGTTTGTTTATCATGCTGAATTACTGCAAAGTGGAAAACATGAATAAGCAATAAAGAAAAAAGCTGATGTTCCTTTTTTCCTCTTTTTCTTTTTTTTTTTTTTTTTTTTAACAGTTCAAATTGTACCTTGGGGAGCCTTCAAGGCCAGAATGAAAATGAGTATAAGCATTTTTAAAAATAATCCAGATTCTGCTAGTAGTGCTTGTCAGCTTTAGACAAGAGAGAAAAAAAAGGAAAGAAATTTAAGTCAGTGGGTTTTCACAGATATAAAAAGTAGTTAATAGTTTTTCATTTCCGATTTCCAGCTAGCATCAGATATTACAGTGTGTTGTTGTAGGTATGGTCCTTGCGATATCTTTTACAAAGATAGGAGGATTCAAGCAGCCCACAGCACATTTCATTTCCATTAAACATTTGGTTGTTACTGCATTTCAGCTTTTGGATATGAAGCGAGTTTGTGTTCAGAGCTCTTGCAGTTTCCTCTGCTCAGCTGGTGTGAAGGCTGGGCCACTGCTCCTAGTCAGTGCCTCATGGTATCCAGAGCACTATTTTGAGTAGCAAAGCATGCAAAATTTTATCAGTCCATCCACTAAGGAGGGCCCTTAGAGAAATAAGTCTTCCCTTTCCCTACAGAGTTTCAAAGTAGATCTTTGCTGTATAACTTCACTTGATGGCATTTGTGCTCTGCCTCAATGTTCAATTTGAGTCAAATTTTTGTCATTTTAAAATTAATTTAGAGAAACTAGAAGAAAAAGAATGGGTGTTAAATCTGCTTTTCCAGAGAAGTGGCTGCTCTTAATACCTTTGGGAGCTCAGCTTTTCACCTTCTGCCAACACGCAATATCAAGAGCAGAGGCACTCAAGTTCTAAAGTAGTTCCTGGATGCATCTTTTGTTCACACTTGACCCACATTGCAGATGACATTTAAATCAAGAGAGTCAGCATTTCAAATGCCAAAACACTGTGGCAGCAAAGCATAATTTCTATGTGTTTTAAATCTTTAGATTGCTTTCTGAAATGCAACATAAATTAATAGTAATTAGGAGTGACTTTTCTTGGTAAATGCCAAATAAATTTGGAGATCATGAGCTGTTTCTAGGAGGTGCTCATGTTCTGAATTTCATCACTGACCTAGTGTCGACATTATTATGCTTTATGATTCCTTTAGGACCAAATTAGAGTCAATTGGCAAAGACTGATTTAATTCAAATTACTGGACTGTTTTTCTGGATTAGGAGAGGGTGTCACCACCTTCTCGTGGGCACAGACATTTTGCAGGAAGGTTGTGGGAATGCAGTGTACAAAGAAGTCAAAGGATTTGCCATTTGAAAACCTGGTGTTAGGTGGTTTCAAGTTTAATCCACTTCTAAAATGTGGAAGCATAAGAGTTTAGATTGCACATGTTGTGGGGAAGAATGTACATCTTTTGTCTTCTGTAAAATTAGTTCATGTTATGTTCTCCATCTTTTAACAAGTGTGTCTTGTTTGATAGGTGAGACCTCTGCCTCCAAAAATGGAGGCCTAGTGGGAAAGCAGGTCTTTCTTTCTTAGCCATTCTTTTCACAACATTTTGCTAAACCATGATTCACTTGAAGCTAAGAAGTCCTTAAAGCTTTATACAGCTCAGTGCTACTGACTGCAAGATTTCTGCAAGGGGGTTGTCCAGAACACAGTAATTAGAAATTGCCCAATGCATGAACATGAATCTTTTCTGTAACATGGTTCAGCCTGCAAGCAATATTACAGGTTTCTGCCACAGCTCATCCTGACAAGAGTCAAACCCCTTGGCTTAATGTGCCCTGTTCCCTAACCCTAAATCTTCTTGTGAATTAATCCTTACTGTCCTAGGAAAAAGAAAACCCAACCAATCAGACAAATGAACAAAATACCCACAAAAGCACTGGAAAGCATTATCTGAATTAGTCATAAATAAAGACTTCCGTGTATGCCATGACATTGGTTGTTTTTTGCTGAAAATTTAGTAAGTAGTTCTTGCAGACAGCTCTAAGCAGCACTCAAGTCTAGCACAGCTATCCTGAATTGATCTATAACCCAGGTTTACAAAGATGTGTTGGTGCCCAAAACACTGACCTCAGTGGTATTGTATCACCTAAAAAGAAATTCAGTTACTCCTTTATGAAGATGACTTTTTGCTTTTCAACATTTTTCTGTGTACTTTTTTAACACTTTTGGCTGACATGTTACCAATTTTGAGTCTAGGATTTTAATTTATAGAAAAGGGTATGCTCTGGAGAAAGAAACATATCCAAATCCTACTATGTTTTCTCTTCTAGCTGGTGAAAGAGATACATTTTTAAATTGCAAAGTGACTGATTTGTACTAAGCCATAAAATGAGAGTGACCTGACAACTGCTGCCGGATTAGGTGTAGAATACTAAACACAATCAACAAACTGAAAAATGCATCTCTCTGTTAATAACTTTTCCTCAAATGACTCAATTCCTCCTCAGAATAGCCCTATTAGCCTAGTTAATTTAGGATAATATTGATGCTGGGATAATATTGGTATTATCCCAGTAATTGCAATGAGGAAAAAAAACTTATCATAAAGGCCACACATAGTATTTTTCCCCATAATGCTGCATGAGTGAAAGACAAAAATAAGCTGAATGACCTGACTGCATGGTCACTTCTCTAGAAGTGAATTTGTTTGTATAAAAATTTGGTTAAAGATATATTATTTTTTAACATAATTTACAACTACATCTGCTTTTTTTATTGTAAACAATTTTTTATCCTTCATTACCTTATTGCTTCAAAACTAGAAATTCAAAGAGAAAAAAGTTTTAAAATGTGAAATTATCATTTGCTTACTCATGCTAATGAGTGCTTTTCTTTGCAGATAGTTAATCTGGGAACTATTGAAAAATTACATTTCACTGTGGGCAGTGGAATCACGATTTGGGCATCAAAGGATCCCTTGCAGAAATTAATTAGCTTGACAAATATTTTTTCCTTATTTTGAGATCTGGTGTGGCAGCTGTGTGGTGAACTTGGGCAACAGAGTGAGGCTGAGGATTTACGTGTCAGCTAAACGCATTTGTCTGAAAAGAAAATGAGTTGTTTAATCCAGGAACACAGGTACACCAACCAACGTGTAACCTATAAACCAGGCTGAAGGCAAAGCAGTTTCAAGCATTCTTTCTTCTGTAAAGGATCCTCAGTGGTTTAACAATTCTAGTAGTTTAATAATTCTAGTACTTGTCTCAAGGCTTGTAATTTTTCTTTGTTTTGCTGTACTTTGTTTTGTTGCAGCTTCCAGGTTGAGTGTCTCAGCAATAATCTGCAGAATTGTGAGTTATTAAGCAAACAGCTTCTGAAGGAGGTCACACATATTTTGATCCCGTTTTATGTGTTTTTGTGAGGGGAGGGAGCCACTGATGTGTGACGGGTCTTTGCTGCATTTGCAGCTTGTCTATGCAGCTGTATATACACATGTACACCTCCAAGGCTCCCAAGCTTCTTTCTTGCTCCTCAGCATAGGGTCAGGTGAACCAGAACTTTGGGTTTACTGCCAACAACAGCATTTAGCACAGCCATAGAGTTTACACTTGGATTTGTCTTGCTTTTGTCCTCTTGTCATCATTTTCCCTGCATGGAACCTCACCTGCAACTGTGAAAAGATGCAAGCAGGGCAGCTGAGAGGCATCCTGCATTTTAGGATAGCTCATCTAACAGTGAGGCACTGCAGACTCCAGTTAATGCCAGATGTGACAACTCCAATATGCCTTCCTGAAGGCATTGACATAATTCTTCTCCTTGTTATTTCCCTGCTGGTGGTGCTTTTGTGTGTGGTAGCACACTTGCTTCTCAGCCTTTTTGCTTCCCGTACCTGACTGTAGCACTCTTCGAGACTAAAGGCTCATGTCATGTGCTGGTTTGCCCTTCTGAAAATAACAAAGTTGCTTTTATAGCCACATGATATACACAGGAACTCTTTTTCTTTTGTGCTGTTTTTAACTGATTTGTGGCAGCAGCTACACCTGTCAATTGTATCCTGCTTAGCAATAATATATCTAAAAATGCTTTGCTGCTTGCTGTATTAGAAATTATATGGCTATACAGCGTCTTGTTAAGTAATGATTACAATTTTACTAAGTGTTGTCACTAGAAATTGGAGACTGGATAAATACTTTTTTGCACTTTAGAAAAGTACGACAAATAACAATTACAGGACGTTGCAGTGTGCATCTTGTGACAGCTCATTGCACTGCTGAGTGCTGCCAGTTGATTACAGGAATGTACGGGCAGCAGTAACAGAATGGATGAACACAGTATGCTGTATTTATCTAGTGCCTTTCATCAGTGATGCTTTTGACAGATAGACAGACTGTCAGCACTTTGCACAACACTTTGCCTAATGGTAAAATAAGGAGAAGCTCTCAGCAAGGCCCACTGCTGCCTACTAGGGTGCCTTTCTGCAGAGCTGTGCTCAACCTGCTTGTTGCAGGGTTTTATTCATCCCTAGAGCTTTGCATTTGTCCTCACAGCTTTCACACCCCATTCCTGCAGCCTTTCTAGGCCCATCTGAACTTCAGCCTGTCCTTGAGCAAGGGGCTGGTCCCTCCCTGTCATGTCATCTGCAAACTTGACAGGAGGGTGCTTGCTTACCTCCTCCATGTCATTGGTAGAGACATGGCCCAGGTTAGAGCTCTGGGGTACCTGTTAGCAGCCTGCAGGTGAGATATGCCCTGAGCATGACAATCCAATTGGGAATTTATCAAACCTTCTTTCCCACACAGCTGTACCTAAAGACCTCATTTGGATGCAAGAAATATTGTGGGAGGCAGGCAGACTGCCTTGCTAAAGTTAAGGCAAACTATGTATCTCCAGTCTTGTCCACAAATAAAGTAATTTTAGTGTAGAAGGCAACCAGATTGGTCAGGCATGACTTACTTTTGGTGAGTCAATGTAGAGTGCTGCCAGTCGGCTGCTTCTCCTTCATGTGCTCCAAAGTGTGCTGAGAGGACTCACTCCATGAGGCTGGACAACCAGCAGTAATTCCATGAATCACCTTTTTTCACTTCCTTTATATAGTCTGGATATTTTCTTTCTCCTGTGGCAAGGGATCTCCCTTATCTTCCTTCGCCTTTCAAAAATTAAAGCATGTGGCCTTGCAAGGGCAGCTTTCTCAGCACACTCTGACTTCTATGGCTCTAGTGATCTCAATCCCTGCCTTTTCTGGTTGGGATTTACCTGACCACCTGCTGCTCCTTGTTCACTGTCTTCTTGAACCCTGCCTTTAGTCACTCTCCTTGGTGAGGAAGAGTGAGGCAATGCAGGCATTGAGCACCTCAGCTTTAGCTGTGGCTGTTATCCCCATCCACAGGGGCACACTCTTCTTGTTCAACCTTTCAGTTCTGCAAAAACTATTCTTGTTACCCTTGAAATCCCTCAAGAGCATCCACTCTGACTGAATATTTCTAATGCTACCCAGAGTTGCTAGGAAATGTTTCTAAACTCCTCCTTTGAAGATTGTCCATGCTTCCACCATCTGTATATTGTTAGGTGAGAGGAAGGGATTTTTTAAAATTCTTAGGAGTTTTTTAGTAATTTCAAAGTGTTACATATGATTGACTCACTTTCCCTGGAGAAACCTACCTGGTGGCTATGTCTAGAATTCAGGACTGACTTTTAAAATTGTATTAATCCTTATTTCAGTATGTTTATTAAACTTAAGCACATGACCTAAGTAGCTTGCTTTTGTAATTCCCCTGACTGCAACATTTTAAAATATTTATTGCTTTCCTTTCACTCATTGGTTGTAAGAGGGTTTCACATTTTTGATTGCAGCTCAGCCATTTTGTATTTAATCTTTCAGAACTCACAGGTGTTTGTCTGGACTTGATATTTTTTTTTTACTATTCTGTGGCAAACTAACCACATTACTTATTGTCCTGATTCGTTAGTCTACCAGAATCTCGTATTTTTCCTCCTAGAATAGGACATGTCTTAGTCCTCTGGCAGAAGACCAATCCCCTTGGTTTCAGTAAATGTTACATGTAGCATCTGACCTCGGATGATTCCATGTGTGTACAGATTCTTGCAGGTTCCCCATTTAAAAGTAATGCAGTCTTGTTGAGAAAGTGAGATGATTTGAGGGTTTTTAATACCATTAGTTATTTAGTCCTCACAATTACATTTATCCCTTCCTTATAATTACTTTATGTAATCAGACTAGAATTATCTCTTGGTCAATGTTTTTCTAAGCCCTTATGTCTAAACTTGAAAGGATTTCTTTTTCACTTAACTAACATCTAAACCCTTGCCATTGATCTCTATTGATTTCTCCTTTTCCTGCTTTCTGTTTTGCTCATGACTGACATATCCTTTGAGCTGTAATTACTGTTTTCTTCAGTGCCATCCTCACAACACCTAATAATTTCATTTTTTCCAACCCCTGTCCCATAGGACCATTTTCACTAGTCTTCATATTTACATTTTTTAAAAATTCAGCTTGGAATTTGATGAGTTTCCTACGTTGCTGTTTGCATTATCTGTGTCTGCAATAAGTTTTTACAATTTGCTATTGCTTTCTTTAAGACAGCATTGAGCTCCTTGATTGTCCTTATGTGTCATCCACTAGATTTGTGCAGTTTATACACAGTTAATTTGTGCTGGGAAAGCTATAATGGGGTTTAAGCAGTAGACATATTGCAGTAGTTACTTTGAAACTTTAATGAGTGCCATTAAAGAATCAAAGGTATGGGAGAGCAATTCTACAGGAAAGGAAACCAAAGACCAAGAGGTAAGGAAAATTTAAACTGTTCCAATGTACAGTTTTTAAGTTCAAACCAAGTTTGACCAAACCCCATTTGGGATGCTTTGGGAACTTCTAAAATTATTTTCTTTTGGTTTATAGAGAAGGGTAAGACTTGTTAACAGGTAAAGCAGAACAAATGTATTAGAATAAATAACATGAACTGTGATAAATGAAAACATGATGAAAAAGTAGTTCATGAAACAGTACAACAGTAATATTCTTATTGCTGAAAATAATACAGGATGTGACCTTTGAGATGGATGCAGAATTTGGTGCAGAAACACCCCAACCAAGCTGCCCTGCACAGTATAACTCAGGAGCACACAGAAGTGCTCAGCCCAGGTGCTCTGGGCTAGATTTCATGAGTTCTGGTGCTGCCATCAGCTCCCCACAGCAGGGTGTGTGTTTGCACTGTCAGTGGATACCCAACAACCCATGATCCACAAATATTGCACATTCCAACACTCCCTGCCCAAAGGAGCTTGGTATTTCCCAGCATCCTCTTACTCCTCCTGTTCTTTTTTGCTTTATCTTTTAAGAAAAAAAAAAAAAAAAAAAAGGAAAAAAACCCAACAGAAAAAAGTGTTGTGACATTTGTCTTCCTCTGTGTTGCCTTTTGTTTGATTGAAAATGTGCCTTAAAGTGTCCCATGTCTGTCTCTTCCCCACCAACGAAGGTCTCTGCAGGATCTCTCGAGACAGACGGACATTCCCTACGGCACCGTGCTGGACTCGGCGGTGTATGAACACGTGCGTGTGAAAGGCATGAACCCCTTTGAGAGGGACAGCATGTACTCCCAGATGTGGCGCATGATCAACAGGAGCAACGGCTCCGAGAACAACGTCCTCGAGTCTGCCGCAGGCATTCAGAAGGTACTGGCACAACTCCCTGTGCTTCCCGCTGGCGATGCCGTGCCTTACGCAATGTTTGCTCAGCTGTTGCTTCTAGCTGAAAGGGATGTGTTTGCACCCAGGTAGTGATCATGCCTGGAATCAGTTCCTGAAAGGTCATTGCACTGGCACAGAGGAGTGGGACCTCTCAGGTCTGTGGCATTGAATAGCATTTTAGTATGTAAATACCTAGACTACTCCAAAAAGTATTTACAGGTGTTTTTATATGAGATGGCTGCATTTGTAAGGGTGCAAAATGGGAATAGGAACACTGGAGTCCCAGAACACAAGACATTGTCTTTTTTTTTTTTTGGAGTCTCCTGACACTGAAAATCCTGGTTTTCTGTTGTAACTCTGAGTCATATTTGTTTCGGGAGAGGAAGGCAGGAATGGATGATTTTACTTCAAAAAGTCTCACAAACATTCTGTAGTAGGTTTAGCAGTGGGAAAACATGTTGAGAGCTCTTTGTAGACACATTTGTGAATGCAATAGCTCCCTCCCAAATTCTGGCTGACAGCTGCAGCTTTTATAGAAACCTTTTTTACTGAAAGGATTCAGTGTAAGAGTCAATATAGGTTAATGAGTGACTGTATACAAGCTTTTCCCATACAATGCATTGTATCTTTATATTCAGACTTCTAAATCAAATCAAAGAGATATCATATTTTGCTGACTTTATTTTAAACCTCAATATGTGATGGTTTCTTACAGAAAATATCCATGAAATGTATGTTCATATTGTTACAATTTCAATTTAGAGACTTCTGAAAATCCAGATGAACTCTGCTTTTTTGTCTCCACCAAAATCCATTAGCCAGGAAAACCTTGCATTTCTGATGTTCTCACTCTAGGTAGTAACAAGAGAAAAGAGTATGTTAAGAAGAATGATGAAATCACTGGTGAGCTCTTGATAATAAAAGAACTAAAATATAACAAAGATTATTTGGAGTTTTAAAAATCTCCAATCCAACCTGTGGATAACCAATATGTTATTTTCTCCTCTGAAGGACTAAACAGCATAAAAGAAGAGGCAGGAGAGGTCCTGGGGAACTGCACTTTTGAAACCCTTTTAGATAAAGTCATAAGCTGAAAGAGCAAGAAAAAAGGTCTGAAGATTTTATTGGCTAGAGGAAATTGCTTTTTTGGAGAGAACATATTTTAGCTCAGTTTGTAAGTGGCTGATAAAGCTGGGATTTGCCTTTTGTATATATAAAAAAGCCCAAAGCCAAGAACCTTCCCTCCTTCTGGTTTCCCTCCCTAAGTTATAAAATGAGTTTCAGAAGGATCAAAAACCAGAGTACATCAAACACAGCTGTGCTCTCTAACAGCTTTTAGCTTGAAAAACCAACCAAACAGTCTATCCTGCTGGTAGGTAATTCCAGATTACAGTCATTGAGTTTTCATTCCTGGACACATGGCAGTTGCTGTCCTAAAACCTACAAAACCAGAAACATCCAAGTTCTTAATTTCACATGCTTTTACTCACCAGGAAGAGGTAAATGATGATGTTGAAAAACTAAATTGTGTCAAGTTGAGCAAGTCAGCCCCCTCCAGTTTTAAAAAATCAGAAGTCTTAGGTCTGAGTGTAATGAACATGCACATCTACCTGTGGGTGCACAGTTTCTCCCCTTCCTTCAGTGTGCAGGAAGAAATGACACAGAAAAAGATTATTTGCCAGCTGCTGTTCACCAGAAGCTTTTGGAAAGTTGTAGTTGGCCTGCTTGGGAAGAGAGTTGCATGAAGAAAGTGATGTTAAAAGCTTATCTTAAGCAAGGAAAACTAATATTTTAAAAGGAATCTTGTAAAAATCAGAGATTATAAACTCCGTAACATATTTCAAAAAAATGAAAATATTTCAGAAAGAATTCATGAGTCTCCCTGGCCTATTTATATGCTTCATAATGCTCCTGAGGATCTTTAATGAATTTAACTGGGCACATCAGAGCTATTAACCTGATTATAACCCTGGGCAAGATACACCAACAGATCTTCCTCTGTGCCTCATTATGTTTCCCCCATACATCAGTAAAGTGTGACTGAAGAGCAGTTTGTCCAGGCTCTGTGAGAGCATCACCTCAGCAGATATTTCTGGAGTGCCAGGTGAGACAGCAGAGACTCAGTGATGCTCCAAACAGGTACAGGGAAAGGGACTCCCACTGAGCTGAGTAATGAGACCCTGAAGGGGTTGGGATAGGAGGGACCACCACGGGAGAGAGGTGTGCAGGGATGCAGTGGGCACTCCCATCTTTAACAGCACCCCTTTCTGCACCACCTCATGAGGTTTGCAAGGAGCCTTCACAGAAGGCACTTCCCAAAATATTTTTGTGAAATCCTAAAAGTTCTTTAGTTTTGTGTTGCTTTTATTCTGACAACTCCAGTGGAGCTGGCGTTATTTTATTGTGAGGAAAGTAGCAGTCTAATGTTAATATATATATAAACAGGGGAAAGAAGAGAGGGCCAACCACTGATTCACTCAGCACCTCGCCCCTCTCACTCAGCAGGACTGCCTGCTTGCTGTACCAGTGTCTTTGTGGGGAGTGGCACCTGTGGGAGTGCAAATACAATACAGCCAAATGACAGTGATTGCACAGTCCCACTTTAAATCAGGCATTCTGCTGCTTTGACCTGCTCTTCCTGGCAGGAGGGCAGGGCAGGCAAGAGAAATAAGATGGGAAGATGATGCCATTGTAAGTTTTCAGGTTTTGATATTTATTGGTCGTGTTCCTCTCATAAATCAGATGCATACATATCACTGTGTTCCATCCACAGCGAACAGCTATAAATACCACAGGTCCAGCTAGAGAGCAGCTGGATTGATTACCCTGAAGAGAGAGCAGTTTTAAATACCTCAAACAGGAGACAGCCTGAAAAGCACAGGCACTTTAGATATTTTCTTCCACTTATTGTCTCTTCCTTTCTCAAAAAGCAGCAGAAAGCTGTTGAAGGTCTGAATTTAAGGTGGGGAAGCACTCAGTTGTTTGTCTTCCCGCACTGTCAAATCAAAATGGATGGGGAGGTAGCTGTATTTTTATATAAGCCTGGATTATTCTGGAGAACATTCACTTCTTTCTTCCCTTTTTCTTTATTATTCCTAAGTGTTTCATGTGTCTCAAATTGGTTTTCCTTTTTTTGCATAGGTTATGAAATATGCATCTCATTCTGTCCTAGGAATCTCTATTTTTGCGGAAGTTATTTATTCAGAGAGGATTTACAGAGGCCCAAGTCATGCCTGCTTAAACATTCATTGAGGACTCCAAGAAAAATCATTTAGGCTTAAAGATATCACATTACATACCTCTTTATGTCTTCTTAAAAAGCACATTACCCTGCTTAATCCTTTACAAGCACCACAGGCTTTCCTATCCTTGGAACTATTCCCATTTAAAATATAATGAAGTGCCTCTATTGTGCCCCTGTCTGCTCTTTCTTCCCTGGAGTATAATAGTGCCTAATGCCCTATCCTACCCACCTTGTTCCTCTGAACATGACACCATAGCCTACAGCCTCTTCATTTTCCTCAGTAGTGCAGAGTGGAAAATTCCTTTCCCAGGCAGAATCTGAATGCATTTGAAACCTCTTCTGCCTATTTAACTCTATCTGCAAAATATTTAGCTGCTAGGAAACTTGTGAATTATTGTCAAGTGGAATAATGCTTCTGGATGGTTCATTAAGAGAAACTCCTTGTAGTACTTCCTTGTCAACTTGCTCACAGTATCAAAAGGAATTTGGTCTTGAGATTTGGATTTCCTTGTGATCCTAATTGCAATGCCAGTGGAAGAATACGAGCCCTTTTTTTCCCCCTGGACACTGTGGATGTCACTTTTACCCTCCTGAAAATACTATAATAGTAAAAATATTTATGAATAAACCACAAAAAAAGCTCTTCTAATGTTGTTTGTATGGAGAAGAAAGGAGTGACAATAATTTGCAATTCTATGCTAGGACAAATTGTTAATAACTGGCCATGGGTATGCTTAATTTGTTTACAGCAGCAGCAACATCCCGAAGACTTGATGGGCCAAAACCCCTCCTGAATTAATTAATTTTCCTGATCCACTTACAATTTTTTTAAATTGGAATTGCCTTTCTTGTGGCAGATTCACTGATTGCACCACAAAAAATCTGGTTAATGTATGGTAGTCCACACATCTTTCTTGTGAGCATTTCTGGCCATGGAACTGCCCAATAAAAAGACACTGAAAACAAAAGAGAACCAAGACGGACCTTTGGGATACTGGATGTGCACTATGATTCAGCAGTTTTGCAGTGGCTAAGAAAGGGGGAGGAAGCAGAAAAGATGAGAGCATATAAAAGTGCTGGGACAGTTCTCCAGTGTATGTCAATTCATGACCAGGGGATCAGCTGCCCTGTGAACATGTTGGTTAGAAGGCTAATTATCAACCCAGACACCAGCTTCCTGATTCCTCTCTGCCTCTGGAGCCGAGACTTCTTGGTCAGATGAGATGTCCTGTGTCTGCTGTATGAGAAAAAAAAGTTGACAAGTACTCTTAAGAGCTTGATGTGTTCAGTCCCACACCTGAAGGTACAGTTTGCCCTATTTTGCCATTACTATCTCTTGCACAGTCCATGATTTGGAGCTGACAGCTGCCTTGCAGTACCAAAGGCACTGGCTGCCCTTACTTTGTATTATCATGGATGGTCTGGCTTTTTTTTTTATTTCCCTATAATTCTGTGTATCTTTACTGCCGTATCTGAGTCTTTAAAAAACTTACAGCAGTGATAAAAATTAAAATCCTGAGCAGAAAGCACTACAAACACAGTGTGGTGTTACTGTCAGGCATTATCAAAAGGCTAATAGTTATCTGGATTAGCTCAGGAGTTCAGTGTGTTTGGGAGGTGCAATAACTGGTCTGTGACAGTTAACAGAGCATGAAGATTCTGTGCATATCTTTAAAAACTAAATGCAGAACTTTACCTACCACTGTATTTTCTCAGAATTCAGAGTATGTGTAACAAAAGGCTTGCTTTCCCTCACCAAAACTTCTGCGTATATTGTAAAGTCTGATTTAACTTTGACTTTCTAGAGAGTTTCACAGGTTTTATCTAGAGTAGAACACCTGTAAAAGTTATTTTCTGCAGAGTTGGCTTTATTCAAAAGAGTAAGTAAAAATTTGAGTTAGCCTACACATCAAGAAATGGATCTACATGGACTTCTTCATTCAGCAACTAAGCAAGCAAACTAGTGTTGTATTCCTTTGTCTCCAGATTTTTCTGGAAGGTTTTTCTGAGTTCAACTTCTCCTGTTCCATTCTACATGCTACTGAATGTATCTCACCATTTTTTCCCTCCTTGAAATGCCACCCAAGTCACTCCTGACTTCTGTTCAAAGGTCAGTCTGTGCCCAAGTCCCTTTAACAACCTGACTGCTGTCTGACTGCTGTCCTGCTGTGGTGCTCTGCCATTCTACCCTCCATGCAGAAGGAAGGTAGAATGTCTTTGCTTTCTCTCTCTCTCATCTCTCAGGTTTTTTGGAGAACTTTCCAGAGCTGTTCTGAAATTTTTGTGGGCCATCCTACATCCAGGACCATAGTCTTTTCTATCCACAGTTTATCCCTGTCCCTTAAGCTCAACAAGTTTGCTCTACAGAAACTTGAAGTTTCACTACTCTTGAGCTGAGATGAGTTTCTTTCATCTGAAATAAAATTTGTGAGTTTTCCTTTGCTGTCTGTTCATAACTGACCACTAACTTAGTTCAACCTGAAGTCTACAGAAGCTGACTTCATCATCTTAAATATTCTTTCTGTTGCTGGTGTGTCCAGTTAAATCTTGCCAATTTACTTTCCATACCATGTCTATGATTTAGCCATATGACCTCCAGCCTGTCACTTCAGTAGCTTCCATTATTATTTTCTGGGGCCTCTATAAAGGATTCTCTTTGCATTTAGTTTCACTGAAAATGCTCCTGGGTTTAAAAAAAAAAAAAAAAGAAAGGAAAAAAAAAAAGTTGCCTTGACTTTCAAGGCCTTTCATGGTGAATTCTGACTCTTCCTGCAGCTTTCTCATTTGTGTGAGCTACCAGTGCAACTCCTTTTTCAAGCAAAATACCCTTATGCTTTCTCTAAGGACCCTTCTGTAAGGTATGTTTTCCCTCAAGACTGTAGTTGTGTCTTTCCTTCAAACTCCTTAACGCTCCCCTTTGTTATTACACTAACAAAAACCTTGACAACCAGGTCTCTGGTGGGCTATGATTGCTACCCACCAGCTGAGCAGCTCTGTTTTGTTGCTTCTTTATGCTCTTTCCCTCCCTTTGGTTTATTTTATAGCTGCCAAATCAGAGGGGAGAGACAAACACACATGATAATCATCTGAATACTGGCATAGATGGGATACGGGGCAAACCAAAGAACTGCTGTACCCCAGAATGAACTAAATTAATGAACACCACCATTATCAGATGAATAGTATTTCTCAAAAAACAGCCTCTCTGTACCTGACCTTTCAGCCTTCATCCTCAAAGGAAAGCTATAGCCTAACTTCAAAAGATGAGCATGGGAAGTAAAAGTTCTTTAAAGTCTGATACAATATAAAAAAATGTGGAAAATAATATTTTATTGGGCAATTTCTCCTTGTTATTTCTCAGTTTCTCTAGATTCAATGGTGCCAGCTATGTATTTTTTTGAATGTTCTCATTCATTAACAACAACATCATTGCATTAATCTCAGAGGAAGTTTTCTAATTTTGACGTTTTCTGCTTGTTTTCAGATGCTTGTTTGCCTGAAAAGTTGGTTATTTAGTGCTCTCCCCACAGATATATTCCATCTTCTCTTCAAAGACAATTCTCTCTTGAAACCTTGCTTCATCTTGATCTGTCAATGGCTATAAATATGCCCTAATCATGTGTACCTTGAGGTGTCTAATTTAGGTGTGCAAGTTTCTTTCTTTGCTGTTGTAGACAGGCAGTTTTCTTCTCTGGGGAGTGGACAGGAGTGTCTAAGACAGAAATCTATTTTTCTTGGTGGCTTATTTTGTACAGTACCTACCAAAGTAAGATCATATTCCATGACTAGAGATGGCAATAAAAATAAGAAACAGCAAAATATACTCTGAGGAACTAATTTTGCTTCAGTCCTGTAGAATTGCATTTTGCAGAGAGCTGAGTCCAGACTTTTCAGCTGGAGAAAGGACAGACGACAGCCCTTTGAGGAGTGAGCATGGGATGGGGGAGTGAGTCCCATCCTTCTTTCTGATGGCCAAATGCAAAGCTCAGTACTTCACACCTTAGCCTGTGTCTAACCCTGTAGTCATCTTTTTATAGGGCAAAACAGTCCAGAGAGGAAACTGGTTCCTTTGTGAGTAGAGGTTTTCAGTGGATGCAGAACTGGACTAATTAAGATGGACTGATGAACGAAATGTCCCTGTCCTGATGGCAGGAGCACAGCTCTGTAGGAGTGCAGGGCCAGCTGCCACCATCAGGGTGCCCAGGGTGCACTGCCAGCCATTTGGTCTGAAATAGTCCTCAGGCACGTGCAAAAAGTAGAACTTTTTGTGTGTTAGTAGAACTAATTGTGTGTGAAATAGCCCCCAGTCTCCAGCTGTTGAGATATCAAATAGGAGTTTGTTTTTGTATTTGGTGTGGTTGGTTGGTTGGTTGGTTGGTTGGTTGGTTGGTTGGTTTTTTGGTTATTTCTGGAGAAGTTTGGGTGTGTCTGATAGTTAGGGAAGGTGGGAACATGACACTCTGATGGTGAGTGCACCTCATTTGGTTCCTGTTTCTCATGCTGAACACTTTGGGAATTTGAGTATTATCCCTATTTGTTTCCATGGCCCTATCACAATTGAATACCATAATCCCAAGCATTATATGTGGCAGACTTTAAATTTCTGAATAACTAAGCAGCATGAATGCTGCTTTCATTTGCACTGGCAGGTGATTAATTGTAGAAATTCTGAGTTCTGTCCTGAAGCTGGGATTTTTACAGGATCAAAAAATTTGGAAGGTATCAGGGAGTAAGAAAACTGACAATTAGGAAATTTAAGAAAAAGGGTTTGCATTTTCAGTCAGTGATTGCAAAAGCTGAGCATGAGCATGTCAGGATAATGCTCACAGTAATTTTTTTTTTGCTAGTATTATTTGTTACCTAATTTTTCTGAGCTGGTCACCCTCTATTAGGGAGGCGCCTGTTAGAAAGGATGGTATAAACAGAAAAGAACACTGAACCCACCCTACAAATGAGTAGCTGATTTTGTGCATATTTACATCTAACAGAGCAATGCTGTTGTCATATTCTGTAAAAGAAAAGGTTTGTGACTATTTAGGAGGTGATGAGTGCATTTATTATGCATTAGCATGGGAGAGGTCTGAAAGAGAAACAGCTCTCCTGGGTGCTGTTACAAACCATCTCCTGAGCAGCACAAGGATTTATTAAAGAGCACAAGACTGGAAATGTCTTCACAGATATATTTGTAGCAAAATGGAAGTTCTGCTGCTTGTTGCTCTCTCAATTAAAACCAAAGTCTATCTGCTGCAGGAGCCAGGAAAGGTTTGGGAGATGCAGAAAGATACTGAGAGGTCAGTTTTGTAAGGTCTCAGTTGTTATTTGGGCCCTGCTGCTAGAGTGATGCCGATTCTGGTGTGGCATCTTACAGTGAAAACATGCTGGATACACATAAGGAAAAAGCAGTGCAAGGAAACTTTTGCTAGATAATAAATGTTTGTAACTTTTTCCAACCCATAAATATACCCCTAATACTGTTGCTAGAATTTTATATTCTACCTTCCCAGGCTCTTCAATCTATAGCATTGCCTCGGAAAAAAAGGTTATGACCAGCAGCTTTAAATGACCCAAAGCCGTATGATGAGGGATGAGCAAGGTGTGCTGGGGTGCCCCAGTGCAGTGAACCTCCTCCTGTGTCAGCAGCTTGTGGAGGGATATTTCCTTCTCTAGGTTTGTGAGTAGTGTGCATGTTGCTTTTTATTAAAGCAGAGGGTCTCCTGATGGAAGGCACCAACTCCCAGACATGTTTTCCTAGTCTGGTCACATCAGACACAGGTCGTGTCTGTGCAACCTGAAGGGGAGCAAAGCTTGGGATGAGCAAAATGTACTACTTGAAGTTATTCTTTTACTTCTTGCAGACATTTTCCTACGGGAGGGTAACAAAAAAGATTTGAATTTGTGCAGTTTAACAACCACACATTTTCTTTTGTGTCTGAATCTAGTTCCAGATCCCTTTTTTAAAAGCATCCATGGAAAAATTCTGTCAAAAATTGCTACGTCATTTTGCATTCTTGTTATCCTAAGAAAGAAAAACTCTACAAAATGCCTGACAAAGAAGAGAAGTTTGGCATTTGGAGCACTCTGCTTGGCTACAGGGGACACATAAGTTATCAGGCATCTGTTATTCTGGTCCTGTGAGGTCTTATTTCTCCATTTTATCTCCATTAACTTAGTGCTTTTCCTGCAGAGGTTCTGTAACATTTCTAGGTTCATGAAGATTAATAACACCACCCTCCCATGAGTGTCTGGGGACTGCACAGACTCCTACACAGCTCAGGCAACCTCTGCTTGTTCTTTTCCTTCTGAATTCTCACTTCACTTTGTTTCCTCCCTCTTACTTTTTCATTGGTCTGCTTTTTGACCCTTTGTCCCTTCTGTTTGGATAACAGCTACTCCAGCTTTTCCCCAGCTCTCTAATTCCTTTCTTCTTCCCACCCCTCACCCCCCCGCAGTGTTACACATCCCCTTTGTTATCTCCATGGGTTTGCAATGTTGTTCTGTGTTGATCTGTGCAACAATTTCCCTTTGCAATCAGCTGAAGCATTCCCAAACTCGGGCTGCCGCTTTGAAGCCCAGCTGCAGGCTCCTAGCGTGGTGGGCTGCTCTGGGGATGGATCACTCACAGAGGAGGAAAATGCAGACTCTGTCTCATGATCAATAGATGGAGGCAGGAGAACACACTCTTGCTCCAGGCACAGAACTCAGTGCTGTATTTGCTTTCTTGCTTAAATGTTTCCAGAGATCATTTTTGTGTATTAACATATTTTAATAATACCCAAATACAGTAATTTCACGACTATAAGGCGCACCCTTTTGACTAAAATTTCCCCCCAAACCCGGAAGTGCGCCTTATAGTCTGGTGTGCCTTATATGAAGTACAAAGTTGCAACATTTGCCACCGCGGAAGTGCCGTGAGCCGTGGGGGGGGGCCAGCAGTGCCGTGGCAGCCGGGTGGAGGCGGGCCCCAGGAGGCCGCGGCACCGCCCCTGTCAGGTCCGGGAGGGCCAATGGCTGCCGAGTGGAGGCGGGGCTGGGTGCCCACGGCACCGCCCTTGTCAGGTCTGGGGAGGCCCAGGGGCCCATGGCTGCCAGATGGTAGTTGGTACGGGGGCCCGCGCCACCCCCCTCCTGGGTCCATGTGGGTCCGGGCGGGCTCGGGGGCCTGAGGCACCGCCCCTCCTGGGTCCATGTGGGCTCGGGGGCCAATGGCTGCCGAGTGGAGGCAGGCCCGAAGGCCCGCGGCGCCACCCCGTCAGGTCCGGGAGGGCCAATGGCTGCCGAGTGGAGGCGGGGCTGGGTGCCCACGGCACCGCCCCTGTCGGGTCTGGGGAGGCCCAGG
>PYHW01010582.1:1524459-1590497 GCA_013186435.1 Turdus rufiventris | reverse complement strand
TCTGATCTACATGTTGCAAATTTTGCTGACTCCTGGCGGGTGCGCCTTATAGTCCGGTGCGCCTTATGGTCGTGAAATTACTGTAATTCTTATTCTGGATGAATTAGAAGTTCTGCCCAGTAGACCAAGTGAACATGTGACCATGAGGCTTTTCCCAAGAAACTGATAGCAGGTTGCATATGAGGAATTAATGCTTTTCCTGATTAAGTTTTAAGTGTAACAAATAGACACGCCATTCAAGCTGATACGGCACTGTAATGATGAAAGACAAACTTCATACTGAAGTGGAGGTGAGGCTGGCATTTCTATCCTCTTCTTTCGTCCCCTAAGCTTTCAGGTGTTTCATTTTCCTGCTGCTGTTTTCTCTGGGCTCAATCATGCTTTTAGAAACTATTCCACACTTTCTGTTTGGATAAGTACAAAGAACACATGTCCATTTTTTTGCAAATAGTGGCCCTTGAATTTAAATAACTTTCTATAGATCCTGCAAAATCACATATTAAAGGTGGTAGTAGCAGTAGTAATAGTAGTAGCTGGTTGCCATGATGACTGAATAGAGTTTTACAGAGTTTTATATCTATACATACATACACACACACACACACAAACACACACATACATATATATATGTATAAGAATTTTAATTCTGTGCTCTAACACCACCATGGGAACCCAGCTCCTATCTTGCACTGCAAAGAGCTGTCAGCCAGATTCAGACTCCCTGATTGCATGACTGCATTTCACTCTTAAGTTCTGCAGGTCAGCCACATGTGCTGTCCTGCAAGAATGTGAGGCAAGAAGTGCCAAAATTGTACTTTGCATGCATAGAAGGATTTGCTTTTGTAATTCAGTGGGGTCTATTCAACCAAGCTGAAATGTAAGGGTTTATTTCACTGGGATCCAAATAGAAGTCATCTAGATTTGTGCCCTTTGTGAACAAAACCAATACTTGAAACCTTGGTCCCCCGAGGAAAACAAATTAGCAAATAAGAATTTCTCTGAAGGCAGATCTGACTTCTGCTGCAGTTTGATAAGCAGCAACTTTATTGGCCTCTTACAAGAGGATTATGGAAAGTGTTTCCATTCCCTTCTGCTGAAAAAAGCCCCTCTCTTGTGAATGCCATCAAACTGTTTACCAACATCTGAAAATCTAGATTTAGGCTTCCGCCTCAGATTTCATCTTTTCCTTTGCCCATTTTGGAGTACAATATCCACATTACCTATACCAGCTCTCGCTCATCTATTTGCAAATGTCCATTCAATTTTTTCCCTTCTCCTTCATTCCTTGTGTAATAGCAGCCCTGGCAAGGCTGTTTTAGAGATGAGCAAGCCCTCTGCAGGCTGTAGCTGCTGCACACCTTGCTGAACATTGCAAGAGTGTATAAAAAAATTGATTTATGTGTTCATATATGCCAAAGTCTCACCTCCACACTGACAGGCATAGGTCTAGCCAGCAGCACTGGATGCTGTTTTTTCCTCTGTGTAGTCATGGCAGTGGAATGGCCTGTTTTGGATAACAGGATCCTCAAAGTGCTGCAGGTAATTAATCAGTGTCTTTGATTGGGTTTAGGTCAGCGCTGAAGCTGCTGCTGCTATGCTGCTGAGAAGGCTGCTTCTGTTTTTGGCTAAAATACAACAAATACTACAGCTGACAACTTCATAGGCAGGGAAAGGTGTTCAGCAGTTGGCACTGAAAAGGGAAAGGAGTAGGAAAAGCACCACCACTGTGTCTCAGGGTTGTAGGCACAGGGTGTACAGAAAATGGGCTTCATCAACATTATCTAATAATTTTCAGATTCACTTCTAGAAAATTAGCATAATTTTAATTAGTTTAAACTTAAGATTCCCTGGCCTTATGAGTTCTGGTTTTTTTAACAGTTAACACATTTTATGTATGATGAAATATTTAGAAGAGGTCTGCAGGAAAAATAACGACCAGTTCTTTTTAACCTGCAATCTATTCTGTATTTTTTTTTCTTTCATGAGGATTCTTTGTATTTCTTTTATAGAGGACTTCAAAGTACAGAAAAGATATTATCCAAGAATACAAGTATTAAAAACTGCAGCAATTGGTTGTTTTTTACTCACAATTATTTTTTCTGAATTTTAACATTTGCTAGACCTAAAACTGTGCTTTTAGAATGCCAGAGTTGTACACAAATACATTATTCAACTTACTCTGCATGAGTGGGTTAGCTGTAACAAGAAATACTATCCACATCCCTCTTGGCATAAAATATGTGCATATGCAACAGTGTAATGGCTTTAGATGTTTTCCACTTATAACTCAATGGGTTTTTGGTGGAGTCATCCAGGATAAATTTTAGCTAATATCTCCAGACAGGGCTGCAGCAAAGAAAAATGTTTAAGTGTTCAGTGATAGAAAATAGAAATATAACAGCCTTATAGAAATAGTTTTAATATCCATGTGCTGATGACTCCTGTTCTGAGTAACAACCCTTTTTACAGCAACTCCTGAACTGGTCACAGAACCATGAAGTCAAGTCAGGCATTTCTGTGTGGCACCACACCTCCCAGTTTCACTTAATGACCATTGTAGGGCATGAGTTCAAAATACCCTGATGATTAGCTAGCAGTTTCAATTTTGCCTAGTTTTGTTGTTGGGTTTTTTTCCTATGACAATAAATATCAGATAGTCGAAAAGTCTTTTTAGCCTTTGCCATAGTGACAGGCAGGAAGCCACAGGGAAGGAGAGTGAAGTGGCAGTTCTCCATGCCCTGGTAGACTGGAGAGCTGGGGTCACTGCAGAGTGATAATGTGCTGCCCTCCTACAAACGCCTCCCTGGTGATCCAGGGCTGCATGGCCACGTGTGAGCAGCATCCAGATCTGCCACCACCCTGAGATGTCGTTCTCTCTACACAAAAGGCCAATATAATCATGAGGAAATTATTCAGTTCTTCTGCAAGTAGTGAGTTGCATGTGTTGCAAGGATCCTTTTTTTTTTTTTCCCCAAGGAGATTTGGCTTTAATTTAGCTCCCATAATTGGCTGAAAGTAAGTTCCTTAACTTTTTTCTCATAATACAGAGCTGGAATTTTTGCCGTTGATTTTGAGGGCCAAAGTAGAAGTCTTCTGCATAGCTATTGAAGAGCTGCAAAATACGTTCTTCCCTTGGTAAGAGGGACAGAAGGATGAAAATTTTTAATTGGCAGTTTATTCTGAAATTCCCTTGTCCTTTCACAGAGAGCATCATGTCCTCTTTCCATAGTGTAGGTGCAAGTCTGTGAAATATCAGCAGTGTTCCAGGTACTCTGTACTCTAGCAAAATTTTATTCTTAGTCCTTTAAGCTGAAACCAGTCTTGAGCTGTGTGAAAGATCCCTGGACAAGGAGTTTAGATGGATTCTCAGAAGAAGAGTACGCTAAAAAGGAAATCCTATAGCTCCAGAACTGACAGATAACTGATTCTCTCTTAGTGAAATAGGTGTTTCTCCCATGCATAAAAATTAAGAATTGGAGACAGCTCAAAAGTAGTGTCACTGCTAAGGGGAGGGCCGAACTGATAGATTTGTAAGGAGAGATTAAAGAAAGCTATATCCAGCTCAGCTGATAACAGAAAGATCCATCAATAATTGAAAGGTGTCAGCCCCAAAGTGTGAGTGAGAATTTAGAACTGCAGAGCAAAAATACCTAGGAATGACATGAGGAAGTTATGTATAAAAAATAGGTAGTAACAAATAGGATTTTAAGCATGACAATTACAACTTAGGTTTGCTCCACGGTTTTGAATTCCTCAGTTTTGTAAGTGAATAGGGGAAAATGCTAAAAGGATGTATTTTAATGCATGCAGCAATCATGTGTTGAAGGTAGGTGATGGGAATGATCCCTTCTGGCTCTTCAATCTCTTTTGTGCCCCATGCATTTTAACTGAGGCTCACTGTGATCTTATCTATGGAAAGTAATATCTTCGTGGGAACCTGAACTGTGATATTATCAGCTCTGCTCTGAGGATCTTATACATACCACTTCATCACAGATATTATTGACAGTAAGTGCTTTTACCACTTTTATATATTCTCTTTGTGAGTTGTTTTACAGCAAGGCAGCTAAATCAAGAGAATTTTTCCTGACCAGCTGAGCAGCTAATAAGTCTCCTTGCAAGCACTTAGGTGAATTCAATGCACTAGGATGATAAAAAGGCAGGTTAGGACAAAAGCAGGTGTCAAAACATAACCCTCTGCTCTTTCCATCACCTCAAAGGTTATGTCCCACATGTAAAATTACTTGGGTTTTGAACCCCACTTTTCCTTAATTCTTTTGTTCAGAAAGTCTATCTGATCCTTTTCAGGATTCATTTGCCCACTTCTGATCCTCTGCTTTTGTCTCCTGTTTCTCTCCCTTGCTCTCTGCACATCATGATCCTTTTTCAGGCTGAGTCATTATCCTGTTAAATTCTCCTAGGAAGGGCTTTTTTCTCAGTCATGCTATTTCTTACTCAAGTGGTGCCTGTAGGAAGATCAGAACAACCCATGCTAGGAAGAGCTCTGTGAGCGGCAGTACCTATAGGACAAGCATACAAGTTGTATTGTTTGTTAACTGCAAATTCACTTCTATCCCTTATCCCCTGCCTGTTTAGACAGACCTAAAACTCCACTGGGAGGAGAGAAAAAATATTCTTGACAATTTGCAGAGCCTGAAGATTAAAACTGGCCCAGTCATGTGCTCTGTGTGTGTGCACTTTGAAAAGAATTTTCTTTATCCTGCAGGTCCTGTGGAGTTCACAGATAATATGGCTCCCTTTCTGCTCCAAAATCTGCACAAATCCTCCCCCTGCCATGCCTACAGATGGAAGGAAATAGGAAATATTCCCTTGCCAGGCCTGCAGTAAAAAAGAATGTGTCCCAAATGCAATCGTTCCTTGTGCACTACATCTTGTGAGCAAGCAGACGGTGTGGCTTGCTTCAGTAACTTTTATATGTAAACAGTCTTTAAAAACATAATCTACATTGTCAAAGCCTAATCTACATGATGTACTGACATTGCTTACTTTGATATGCTGACTTGGTTTTGAATTCTCTCTGGATTGCCTGGCCCCACATGGCCTTTTTGTGTTTTGTTTACTTTTCACTTAGCTGTCACGTATTTATTCCCATTAGATGTACAAAGTCAATGGAGTCAGCCTAGTTTTACAGCTTAGTTGCCTAATACAGCACAGGGAAAAAGCTAAATGAAGCCAAGCAGAGGGGCAGGAAAAAAGCAGAGGGATTCTTCAGGTCTGACACAGAGGCCAAAGAAACAGAAAGCCAGCAAAAGATCTGGGTCTGGTAGAGCAGCTAGAGATTACTGTTTTTTCAGAAAAATACGTTATGTCTGGAAAGCAGAAATTATATGATTCATATAGACTGAGTTTCTGCTATTAAAAGCTTGCTCCTGAATAAAAGCCTAAATTTTGTATACATCACATATTTTTAATTTTTTTAAAATCTGGATTTGTTTCAAATGTGAAAGTCTTTGAAGATATGTGAAAATGTCTCATGCTGAGAGAAGTAATCCCAAAAGATCTACTTGGTGTGATCTTGTCCACAGAGCCCATAAGACAAATGGGTCTTTGTGAAGTCTGCCACAACTTGAAGAACGACTGAAATGTGGACCATCCTGAACACTGTCTTCCCTCTGGATAGCCATGCCTGCCCTGCCATGCTTCTCCCAATGGGAATGCCTACCCTCCCTCCAAATGGTTGTTTTTACAGCTCACAGAAAAAACTGGGGGATTTCATTTGGAATTTAGTGTTGGGGGAGAGAGCGCGGTGTTCCCTCTGTTCCCTGAAAAGGGACAATCCGTATTTCCTCCATGGCACTGTGTCAGTGGTTGGCATGTTGTTTTCAGGTCACATTTCTTCAGTTTCAGCCAAGGTGCTCAGCCCAAGCTCCTCACAGCACCAGTGTCTGGGCACCTTTGGTGCTGGCAGCAGTTGGGCACCAAAACCTCACTTCCTTTAAAGAGCTGAAACTGCCCCATTTCCAGGAGCACTGACCTCCTTCTGGATTTGAAAGTCCTTAGCCTGAGCTTTTCCTCTGCTTGGCACAGGTGAAACACGGGAACTACGCCTTTGTGTGGGACGCAGCGGTGCTGGAGTACGTGGCCATCAACGATGCGGAGTGCTCCTTCTACACGGTCGGCAACACTGTCGCGGACAGAGGCTACGGGATCGCCCTGCAGCACGGCAGCCCCTACCGAGACGTCTTCTCACAAAGGTAAGCCTTTGCAGTAGCGGGAGTAGGTACTGAGTGAAGGTTTCTCTCAGTTCTGGACCCTTCTTTCAATTTAATTTTGGGCAAAGGAAAAACATCTTGTATTTGCAATCCACTTCATTGCTTGCATACGCATTCATTTTTCTCCGAGACACTGAATTATTCACTTTTCTAGAAACTGCATTAAAAACACTGTGTGTTGCTCTTGTTTGAATTGTTCTTGTTTCTTCTGAAAAACATTAATGAGATAAACTCAACTTCATTAGCAGGAAAATGAGGAAAGAGTTGCTTCATTTGTTACAGAGAGTCAGCATAACTCAACCCTTCCTATTACAGAAGCTGAAAAAGAAAGTGAATTTGGACACTGATGGGAAGACTAAAAGGGATGAACAAGAACATTTGATGTTTTTGTGGAAAGACCCCTATTAGTACCCAAAAGCATAGGTGTTTATCCCCCTACTAATCAATCTCTTGGGTTACAAAAGTGACATCTCTAGAGATGCTACTCGTATGGTGTTTCTATTAGGATTGGAAATACTAAATTAATTGTATGTATTGTGCCTTTGCAGTATTTGTGCTTCACTCCAGTATTGATTCCTAAATCAGGATGTATGTCAAATGTAAAAAAAAAGAAAAAAAAAAAGAGTAAACTTAAACTTGTAAAAAGTGTAATAGCTGCAGTTTGGCTCTGCAGTTTGGCGCTTAGGAGAAGACACAAGCTAGTCTCCTGATCTTTAATTTCATTCTGAATCTGGTCTCTCAGCCTGGTTTCTGTTGGTTTGGGTTATGTGTATGAAGCAAAATTTTACAGTTGCTGCAATGGGATTTCTATTGTGTGGCTGCCAGGTAAACATACAAAATATGCTTAATTTGGGCTGTTGCCTTTGACTTTGTCCAAAGACTGCCGTGGGGGAGAAGGTAGCCAGTAAGTAACACTGTGCAGATCCAGAGCAATCAGTCTCTGCTCACACCTTCTACATGAACAGAGGAGACTTGGGCTCTTTGCATCTGTTCCACTTTGGGATTGATATTGCTGAATCTTGTGCTAATTTAGCAGCAACATAGTAAAAAAATTTCACAGGATCAACAAAAAAATTAATTTTAATGAAACATGTATGTGTCCTGTATATTACAAAGAGGCAAATATTTACCAAATACTGTAATACTCTCATATTCCAGCTGTGATCAGGCTGGCTCTGCTTAAAATCTCTGGCTCTCTACTGTTCGGGGTCTCTATGCAAAACAAAGGAGTAGAATTCCTTCCTGTAATCTTTTGAAGAAATTTTTCCACCTGTTAGAGTTCTCAGGTGCTTGTCAAGGTGTTAAGTCATCTCTCCATAGCCTTATCCATGTAAGCCTGAATACAAAAACTGGAAGACATTAGGGAATTTCACAGTCTGTGTCTTTATTACTAAACAAAGTGTAACCACCAAGTGACACAGCACAGCTCACACCTGCATTCTTCATGCCCACCACTGCTGCTCTGCAAGTCAAGGTGGGTGCATCCAAAGTGCCCTCGGAGACTGCTTGGGACAGGGTTTATGGACTGGGTTTAGCTCTTGGCATAGGGGGAAAGTGATTGTGGCTCGTTCTGGTATGAGAGTTTCTTCTTGGTCGCAGCATTCAGCACGTGGAGCGGCTGGGTTACAGCTTCTTCTGATACACTGCCTTCAGCAGTGCATCACTGGATCATTGGGCTGTGCAGGCATGACATTTCCAAGTACAATTTTATTTCATAAGAAAATTTTGGCTTTTCAGTGTATTATTATATCTTGGAGCTATAGGAAAGCAGAAGGAAGCATAAAAATTTGCACATATATAGGTATTTTTATCTGAGAATCTTTGAAGCAATACTTAAATATTAGCATTTCTCAGGAAAGCAAATGCTATTTCCACTTTATGCTTAGGGAATCCATAGCATCAGGAGACATAATGAAATCCCAAGGTCATATGTTGTCCCCTGGTGGAATCAGGGATCATAGGCACTCATTTTTGATTTCCTGCTAAAGTTGTCAGAGTTCAGGTAGATGAAGAAAGGGATTATTTGTCAGATATTGGGCCACGGGAGGATCTGGATGGATATTCAGAACTTAGCACTGGTGAGAAAATAACTCATTACATTAGGAGGAATAATGGCTGGACAGAGAAATTGGAATTTGCTTAGAGTGACACTCCCTCGTGCAAAATTTAGAGAGCCTAAGATACATATTCTGAAAATGCGTGAGCTGCTGTGCTTATATTCTTATTTCTGTATTATGAGAGCATATTATATAGCATTTCTAATTATGTCCATAAATATAAATTTGCAATTTAAAGCAGTGAAAGACCACATGGGAACAAACATAGGAAAGAGAAATCATGCTTTCTAGGTAGCTTACAAGTTTTGTGCTTAACACCCTTCTGTACTGTTCCTTAAGTTCACATCTATGTGATTTTTACACATCATCCTTACATTTCTTCCTAATGAAAAGGCTCAACAACCTTCAGCAGCTGCAGTCTGCATGCTAAATAGAGAGAGGAATAGCTTCATTGTATAGGATTAGCAAATGTTCACATGAATATTTCACATTTTTAATGCAGTCGGGAACTGGTTTAAAATATATTGGCACTTCTTGATCTTTCCCAAAATAAATATATTTATGTGAAAATACAGGCCCTTTTAAGAAATTTCATATAAAGCCATAAGCTGCACAGTGTTAAATCCCTAGGGTGCAGCTGTGAAAGGTCTGGCAAGCTTACAGGAGATTTTGTTCTCTGTGGAAGTAAAGGCACGCGTTTAAAGCTTTTCAGTACCTTTTCCAAACATTCAGGTGATTCCCAGAGAAACAGGAAAAGAGACAGAGAGGTGTAAACACTCACCACTTCTCTCTAAAGCTATGCAGCATTAGCTGCAGTCAAGGTAACACTGTTGGTAAAATTTACCAACAGGAAGCAGTGTTTAAAAAAAGGGTCTTTGAGACCCTTCCTTTTCACACGTGTAAAAATCCAAAACAAAGACACGATGGCAGTGAATGCCTGACTGCAGTATGAGATTGACTTTCTGCTGCACAGGCATGGCAAAGCAGCCAGCTGGGGTCACACACAGCATCTGTGAGCAGCCCTGCCCTGTGCCTTCTCTGAAAATAGAAGCTTTGGGTCCATCCTGAAAATAGATATGTGTCTGTAACACAAATAATACAAAAAATGGACCTGTCGTAGCCATCCTGATGACATCGTTCACGTTGGAAATGTTATCAAACACAACTGGCCATGGCATGAGGCAGCCAGGTGATCTGCTCAGGTAGATTGCTGTCTTCTTTCCTTCACCACTATGACTTAACCTTCTGAGCACCAGCAGCATGTCAGTTTTCCCTCTCTATATTTTTCTTTCAAGGTAATGACAGGGGCTGTAATAATAGGAACTGCCAAATTTCCTAGGAGAGCTTGAAAAGAATGTGGCTTTTGGTTCATGAGGAGCTGTGTGGTGACACTAAATTTGACACCTGTTAGGAATTATTTTCAACTTTAAACTTTAAAACTTCATTGCACCCCTAGGAGGTATAAATATAATTACAGATGCTTTTCAGAGTATTTTGTAGGACGTTTGCGCTTCCTGCAGTGCTGCAGCAATGGCTCAGGTGCTGTGCTGGTGGCTGGCTTTTGGTGGGGGTCAAGGAGGGGTGGCAGCAAAGGGCTGGAATCATGCTCATGTCCCTACTTTCTCTGCTGTTTCTCTCCCTTCTCCAGCACTACAATCCCAGCTGCACAGCACACCAGAGGCAAAGGGACAGGAAGCACTAATTCTGTGCCCAGCAGAGGCCAGCAGCCAGCTTTTTGCTTAAGTAAATGGAACCTGTCAACACCCAAAACCACTGAAAAAATAGAGCCATAGTTGTTCTGCACCCCTCATACTGCAAAGATCATCCATGTGTGTTCTGCCCCTCTAGGTAAAAGGAAACAGTGACAACAGGAAGAATAAAAAGAAAAGGCAAGCCTGCCTTTAGAGCCCACAGAGTGGGACTCTTTCTTGTTCATCAGCTGTGCTTCCACAATTGCCCCAGCCAAGCACAAGCTCATGGACACCTAAAGTTATCTGTGTGCCAAGAGAAGCAGCAACACCTCCAAAATTCCTGGTGGTTGTCTGTGGGAAGGGGATATGTGAGGCCAAAATGTATGGAAGGTACAACACCCATAAAGCTTCTGCAGAAACCCCAGTCTGAATTTTACATTATTCACAAAAATTCACAGCAAATTTGTGCTGTTGCTAGAGAATTAAATCACATTTTTTGTCCTAAGGGGGAAAAGAAATGGACACTTACAATGATTTCCTCATAACAAGCCCAAAGACACCTCACTAGCAGCAAGTGGAGTGCTATCAGATATCCAAAACTTTGGAGGGAAAGAAGAGAGCCATCCTATGGCATTTCAGACTGCCCCTTAGCAAATCATTAGCCCACTGCTTTAAATAAATGGTATGGATATTCTCCTGTCCTTTTTACATCTCATCAGCAAAATCCTGAGTCTTAGAAAGTTCCTGCCCTGAGCCATAAATATGTGTTCTTCCTGTCTCCTCACCATTAATTCTCTCTTCTTAAATTTTCATTCTGTGTCTTGGAGGTCACTTATGTCCAAAGGTGCAAGGAAAATTACTTTGTTCCTAACTACCTTGATTTCTTTTTCTCTACCCTTAGGACTATGTACCCCTTTCTCAGAGAAGATCCTCCTATTTTATTTTTTCTTTTTAATATTCTTTTAATGAAAGCCCAAGAAAGTGGCACTTATTCTCTGACTTATCTTTTACCAGCTATATGAAAAGTAAGAGTTTTGGATCATACCCTAAGCCTGCAGAGTACTGACAATAATGATGTAATTGGATTTTTCATTATTAAATATGGTGATCATCTGCAGAATAGTGGATGCCTTAGTAGGAGATCAGCTTTGTTTTGTCTCAGTAGTTTGCTAAGAATTGAAATCCTATTCTGAGCTGTATATATAACACTCTGAAACATACTGTGGACAAACTAGCAAAATCTACCTAAATCCACCCAAAGCACTATTTTTTCTAATAATTACATAAAATTAAGAAACTGAAAATTGGAATAATTACTCGACTTCAAGCAAACCCCTGAATTTAAATAGAAGAATTTAATTTTGAGAGCCTGCTCTTAGATCATGTCACAAGTTCGTATAACTGAAATTACTTTAGTGAGAGGAAAAAAAAAAACAAAATTAATTCCAGGTTTCTGGGCAATCTGACATGAGAATCCAGTCTTAATTTATTCAGATATAGTCATTGTTAATGAAAGCCTTAAATTCAGATGTAGTAGTTTTTCAGATAACCAGGATGCTAAATACACCCAAGTTAATATTTCTTGACCATCCAAAATAACCAATCTATCCTATGTTTTGCTGTCTATGTGAAACTTGAAGGGGTAAAACTGGAACTGCACCAGGCCCTAGGTCTCAAAACACATCTATCTTCCTTTTTGCTGACCCAGGTCCTCCAAGCCATACTGCAGTTGCCCTTCATGCCAGGAAACTCACCTTGGGCAGTGCTGCTCAGCCAGCTGCCTGCCCCGCTGGGGCTGCAGGGTGCTCACACCCTGCACACCTTACTCTGCCCACTGCAAACGGGCTGAAGAGCTGTAACATCAAATGGATTCTAAGAAAAGATGTAGCTTCATTCTGATTTTTTCAAAAATGGCATCCATTACTTAATGAGAAAGCCCTAACAGAAATATTTTGTCCCTCTGCTGTTCTCCTTTTTTCTACCAAGCCCATGAGCATCTGATCCAGGCTTACAGAGCTCTGCAATCCTGTCTGAGCACATTGCTAACAGCTTTGCCCAAAGGCCTGATGATCTGACACTGTCCCTCTGCATCCTCTTCCACTAACTGCCTAGTGCAGAGCTGCAGGTTCTGAAGATTCCTGCACTGTCATCAGAAGCGTTTCCTGCCTTTATTACCCATCCCCATCTCGCTTGCTCGCAGGAGCTGCTGGCTCTGGGACTGCATAAAACCTGTGGCTCCCACACATCACGTTGGGAGAACAGGAGAAATGGCTTTATTGATTCCTGGTGGTCTGCACCTGGTGCTTGCAGGTCTCACTGTAAATTCATGACTAGGAGCTGAAAAGGATGGAGATGCCTACAGAAACACAGACTTTAGCAACTCCTTAATCTCCCATGATATTAACTGGTGATATAGGTTAAAGGACTCTGCAGCACAACTGGAGTGTATTACAGACACATAGTGAAATATTACTCAATCAAAACATATAAAGCCAGTGAGCAGATTAGGGCTTTTAAAATATACCATAACATTAATTGATGGGGTAAGTTAAAGAATCATGAGGTAGCAGCACTGACAAGAAGCATGAGAAAGAAAATCATAAGGAAAGGCATTAGATCTTCTTGCATTCTCACACATAGAGCTGTGAGTAACAGAGAGCTGCCTGACTGCTTCACTGCAAAGGCACCTCTGCATCCAAGCAGTGCTGTGGTAAAGGAAAACTTTCCAACATTGCCCTGTATTGGGAAAAAGGTACCATGAAAAAGGCAACTTCATTCTTTCTCTTTTCACTAATCAATGCTCACTTTCAGAAAGGGCCCAGTTCAACAGAGGCAAGCCAGGTAAGGGTATGCTTTTGCATATTAATTCCCCATCATTACCCATGAACCACCCCAAAGAAAACAGTCTAATCGGGATGTGTTAAATTACCAGTAGAGAACTTTGGGAGTCTTACTACTTGCTATTTCTTACTACTTTCTATCCACTTCTCTAGCCTTAGGCACTCAGACTTGGCGTGTAAAATGGCCAGATATTACCCAGTGAGGTGTGCAGTACAGTCAGTGGAAACAGTGTTGCTCATCCAACTATATGGAAGCGACATTTATTGTAGGCTGAGTTGTTCATGCGTTTTAAAGTTTTATGGAGTGAGTAAGTGCATGGCTGCAGCATTTGAAACTGCTTGGTTATAAATCTGATGACAGTAAAGCTAAAAGAAGTCTCAGTGAGTGGTTTCCCTCCAAAAACTTGCCTTTTATGAATTCCTGAAGCAGAGATTAGGTTTACCATCAGTGCACACTGTCCTGTAGCACGGTTCTTTCCTTTCTGGCTTTCTTCTCTCTCTTTCTTCTCTTCTCATCAGTCTTGAGAGGAACAAGTGTAACTATTCACTCTGGCTCAGCTGAGCAGCAGCATTGCCCTTGAAGTGGGGTGGAAAATTAGTGCAAAACTTTCCCTGGAAAAAGGAAGGATCCAGTCATGCAGCTGCCTTGATGACAGAACCATAATAAACCACAAGCAAGGGTTTAGCCCACCTACCCCACACCAGCATTACCTGCCAAAGGTTCCCAGCTCTTAGCCTCAGCTCTCAAAACACTGGTCGGCCTATTTCAATCAAAATTATCAAGAGCAGCAAAAGAGCAAAGAGTACGAGATCTTTGCTAACTCGTTTTGTTGCCTTGAAAAGTAATTAACTTTTAGCTGGACCATAAATCTTGTTTTCAGCTGGTCCTGTTTTCCAGATAAAAATAAAAGGCCTGAAAATAAAGTCTGTTTTCAAAGCTGAAATGAACTCGATGGAATTACAGCTGGAAGGATTTATCCATATCTGAGCAAAGAGTTTTGCTTCCACCAGTAGAACTGCTGCAGCAGTGGCCACCTCAGACTGCAGGGATTTGCCCTGCTGTGAAACATGTGAAACACCAATCTCCTCTTTGTCACCCATTCTTGAATCATCAGTCAGCAAAGAAGGTGCTAACCTTGGTTATGACTTCAGCCAAGTTCAGGGGTAGGAAAAGGGAAAAAGAGTATGTGGAAAGTCTCCAGAATGTAGAGCCAAGGAAGAGTAGTAGCAGGTTTGCTAGCAGAGTTGTCTTCCCTTGCTGAAATAGGATATGAGGAAGAAGAATTGTTGGAGGAACAGAGGGAGTGACAGGAGAGGCAGTGAGAATGGGGAGGAGCTGAGTGCTCCTCAGTGATTATTGAAGGGTGAATAGATGAAGCCTTCCTTATTGCTCAGCTCCATGCAGGAGGAGATCAACAACGTGAGAAATCTAAAAATTTATAAATTTTAAAAATTTCTTTAAAAAAAAAAAAAACTATGCAGAGAAGTCTTCTGCTGTGTCTCAGAGCAATCATATGGGGTAGGTTGCTGCAGGCAGCTCCCCAAAGAAATAATGAGGAAACTGGAAGGAGAAGCCAGACAGTTTGTCACAGTGCAGTGGATAGAGAGGTTTGGAATAGTTTGAAGATGAAGATGGGGTGGGCAAGCCTTTGCTCTCAGACTCCTCTGGAGTCTTGAGGAAAAAATGCTCTGGTGAAGAGCTATCACAAAATTGGTAAGAAGACTTGGTGGTGGCAGAGAGGCTTTGCAGGGTCAAAGCAGATGGAAGCATTTGCTGACATGAACCAGCTGGATCATGCTGGAGACTCTTGCTTGCACAGTGTGCAACAACATGGTTTATATTCTGCTTTAGTGCCAGTTGTGTTAGGTTAGCCCAAAGTAAAACAGAGCCCTGATCCCAGCCATCATAGCTTTGATGACTGTCCTAAAAATCAAATGCCTTTCCAGACCCAAGTTTTCCACTTAAACAGGGTGTGCAAGCATTCAGAAATGATGATATGGCCAAGAAAAAACTGTGTTTGTCCTTTTATTCATAAAAAGTACATTTAGTAATTTGCCATTGTAACTACCTGCACAGAGAACTTTCAGGGCAGAGCTCTGACACTGTATTTTGTTCATACTTTGACTGCTCAGCTAAAACTTCAATTTCTATGCATTTATTCTGCTTCACATATTATGTTATCAGTTGCTTTCAATATTTCAAAGTCACAGCAGTCCTTTTCTGACATGCGTTTTTCAGAATGAACTGCCTTGACTGCTGTTATTACAGACTGCAGTTCCTGACTAAGGGAAAAGTCTTATATAGAACTAGAATATTGAAATTTCTCAGGAAAAACAATAGATAAAACAGAATAAAATTAGAGTCAATGAACAGAAATATATGCTTTAAATGACTAACCTTTTTTTTTTTTTTAAAGGAGGAGAGAATGGGAAGGCAGGATTTATTACCTGATATAAAAGAATTAATCTGGAAAAGTTTTCTCTTTCAATATGCACGGTATTGATAATGGCACTTTTCAGCTGTCTGGTAGTAAATCAGAAAAGTACATCATATACTTGGACTTCCTCTCAATCAAATACTTTATAATATTCCTCTAGTGATCACCCTCAATAGAGGGATTTTAATAATAAATATTATAGTCACAGAAAAACATCACAAGGGGTTTTGGCCTACCTGGAATGTGCTTACATTCCTGATTAAGTCCTAGTGGCAATAATTTGTCATGGCCCATGAGCACATCTCCCTCTTGCATGTGCTAAACAGCATGCACTGGCTTTGCCAGTTCACTCTGAAAGCCCTCACAGTTAAGGGCTGAGCCAGGGGAAGTAAACTTGTTTGGAAAGGTTGTGATCCTTTCATTCTTACTGCAATTGAAAAATATATTTTTTCCTTCTATTTGCTGCTTTTGTCTTCAGCTGAAAGAATAGCCTAGCAGCTGAATTTCCAAAGCAGTGAAGAAAAGCTGCCACCTAATTACCTGGCTTTGTCGATAAGTACATGCTCCAGCTGCTCCTCCCAAAGCAGAAAGGATTCAGCTGGTGACTAGCATTAAAAGTAAAAATAACTGTATTGGCTGCATTTTCATAGGTGGGATGCCTTTACAGGACCAAAGCGATCATCAGTATCTCAAAGACATCAGATTCCTACAGAAAGCTGATAAGATGGATAAGCTATATTAGGATTTGTTTGTTTATTTAATTAAAATTCAATTATTTTTTAATTACAAAAGAACAAACAAACTCCATTACAGTAATATTTGGAGAGAAAAGCAGCAGAGTCATTAGCACTGTTTTGCAGCCTTGAGAGCAGGGATTAGAAGTTCCTGGCCCAGAATTGATTTTTCTTGGCTTTGTCTGTGGTATTCCTACAGCAACACGAGAGAAACCATGAAAAACTGAGCCTCGAGGTAACTGAGAAATAGATACTTTATTTTTAATATTGTTTGGTTGTACTAATTTCCTTGGGTTTGGGGGGATTTAGTTAATTAGCAGTGGATCTTCAGATCATAGAATTACCAGATTTATACTGGTTTAGCTGATAGGAGAATTTAATCCTATAATATGCCTTTGGCATAATTTAGATGTAAGGCTCAAGATTAAGGTCCCCATGAAACAGGGAATTTATGTTCATTTCTTTTTCTTATGCTGTGAAGTGCTATGCAAAGCTACAGAAACATGTCAGCTCTGACAGTTACACTTGGGCAGCAATCAGGGCTTTCAAAAAGCCATTGGGCTTCACCCTCAGCATCAAATTCCCCTGTTTTCTTCCATTTTATATCAATCTGGAGGAAACTGTAAAATCCATAGAAGCAAAGCAATTGAAAAAGAAGCATGGTTAAAGCCCTGAGGCAATGAAAGTTTCTTGATCTTCTTCATGTTAAAAACACCTAAACCACTAATTTTTTATTTTTTTAAGAGTGGCAGTCTTGCGCCAGATTAAACATGCAGGGCCTCTTGAAAATACAAGGTTTAGAAAGAATTACTGACAGGTGTTTAACACAAGAAGAAATATATCCACGGTTGCATATGTAACTAGGTATATAAGCTGTGCTGGCAGCAGTGGCTATGTTTTGTTCTTAGCCCAAAAATGAAATATTTGTGTGTGTGGCTGGGCTGGTAGAGAGAGCAGAGCAGTGTGTAGTGATTCCCTCTCCTTCTGCTTGGCTTTGCAAGTGAAGGGTCTGTCACTCCAGCTTGCTGCAGGACACTCAGCTCAGGGGGATGAACAAAAGTCCAAGCTGACCCCACAAATCACTTGGATGCCGAGCAAAGCCCTTGCTTCTCCCGTTAGCTGTTTTCTTCCCATTTTCTCAACTTTTACCAGTGGTTTACTGCTTACTAGCTCTGAAGCCTTCTTTGACAGAAGAAACCCAGAGTGGCTTTGGTGTTGGAGTGTTTTTGAGGACTGAGTTTAGAAGCAGACTCTCTGTTTTCATGGGAAGCTGCAGTAGCCAATATGAAGGGAGGCAGCAGGGCTGCACAGACACATCTCCCTTCCTCCTGCTCCTGCCAGCTTTATTCCAAATTACCTGGTGCCTTGGCACCACTGCCTGTTTCCCTTTTTCTGCCCAAAGTGTTTTCCTAGTGCTGCCTCACCTAACACAGATCCTTTTGGCTGCTTCAGTGCTGGCTAGCAGCCAAACAGGGGTCATGGGCTGTGGGCACCCTGTGGGTGAAGCCCTGGGTGGGGGCAGGGGAGTGACCCACAGGGTCACACTGGGCACACTCTGGGGTCAGGAGATGCCCAGAGGGCTCCAAGAGCCTGTCCTGGGGCAGTGGTCTCCAAACCTCCTCAGAAACAAAACTGGTGTTTGGGGTCACTACTGTTGCTCATTGTGAAAGAGGGAGGCTTTTTTATTTCCTTTTTTACCCCCATTTTTCAGAGATGTAAGTGGTTTGTCTGTTCATGAGGCTGAACTCTCATCATCTTTTTGCTTGGAAATAAAGCCTGGGTAAAGACTCTCCCCAGGAGATTCTGTCCCTGACTGGCAGGACTGGGAGCAGACCATGCTGTGTGCCTTTCAGCCTATTGCAATTTAAGATGATTCCCACAGTGCTGCATTTAAGGTTCAGCTCTGAAGATTTGCTTGCTCACAGAGAAGCTTTCTCATCCCCCACAGGCTTGCATACCCACTGATATCTTTTTCTGAATTGAGGAAAAAGGGGAGATGCCAGTGTTTCGTCTTGCCTAGGCAATGATAAGCTCCTTGCTAAATTTTTTAAATGTTACATCCCTTTAGATCACTAATCTAGCCTATCCCACACAGCTGGAATTATCACAGGGCTGAATCTTAATAGTAATGGTGAGGGTTATCTCTGTGTAAATAGTGCCAGATCTTTATTCAGCAGGAGAAATGCTGCAGGCCTGCACTGATATATTGATCTGGATAAACAAGATAGTTTGTTCCTATCTGGAGGCGCTGTCTTAAAGTTCAGTTTGTGATGCTTGCAGGTAAAACTGATGGTTTAATGTTCCTGGATATGGTGTAATACCTGGTGTGCTGCCTACCAACCACATGATTTTTCTCTGCAGGCCTGATGCTGGACTTGCTGAGCCTCTTGCTGTACTGCCAGCACTAATATAAACATTGCAGCTAAGAAGAAAGGGTCTTTATTTCTGTTTGCTGTTCTCTCTGGCAGTCTGCATCACTTCCATTTGGGCTTAGTTAGTGGTGCTTGCCTTGAGTCACTGTGCCCTGACAGCAAGGCTGCAGGAAGCTTTCTTGGCAGCATTTGTTTTCCTAGAGAATTGTTTCCTAGCTGGGCGTTTATTGCCTGCTCTGAACTTGAGTTTTCTCAAACAAATTTCAGGCTTGGTTTTAACAAAATGGAGTCATTTATGGTTGAAGGGGGGAATTTTATGATATTCAGGGATTATTTTTTTACTCAAAATAGGAAAAAAATTTAAAAAGCCTTGTCAGTCAGAACTGCTCCTCTTAGCACACCGCTTCTCCTGAGCTAGGCTGTCTGCTCCATGCTAACACAGTGGTTAGCTTAATTAGCTGGAGTCAGCTGGATACTTGAATGTCATTAGAAACTGAAATCTTTGTTAGAGTTGAAAGTGAAAAGCTTATTATTTGATAGGAAGAAATAAGAAAGAATGCTTATAATAACTCCAGAATCAGTCATTATAAAATGATGAAAGTCTGAATTAAAATTCCACATCAAAGAAACCTGAAGGTAAGGGATGCAGTTAATTCAGTCATGCAACTCCAAATCAGCCTGATAATGATGTCATGCAGTTAACCTATGCTTATAATTAAGGCATTTCCTTAGTTATTAGAACTTGAGTAGATAAAAACAGATGTGCTTTTTTTTCTTTTCAATTTTGTTAGAACTTGTTAGAATTTTGTCTTCAGATGATGGGAAGGCAAATAAACTGGAAACTTAGGAAGTTGAAAATGCATCGGAGGAAGGTGTCTAATCCTGATTTGTGTTCTGAAAATTTTCCTCTGTCTTTTCCTACGTCAGTGTGACATTCTTTGTAGGCTGTGTTATAATGGCCTTTCCAGCCCCACTGGCTGCAAATCTCCTCATTTCATTTTAAACCACCCTTCTCTGACACCACCCTGGCCTTTCTCCTCCAAGCTTGTAATTTCCTCCTTTGCAGCATCTCTTCCTCCCATGCAGGGCACTAAGGTCACCCTCAGCAGCACATGAGAATACTCCAGGCTGGGACATGGATAGCCCTGGGACACTGGAGGGATGCTCCAGATTGCTCACTCTCCATACCATGAAACCACAACTAGCTTCCCGTGATCTGTTTGACTTCATTACGTTGCTTATTGAATTTTGCTGGCGGTATTGTCTTTTGTCCTCTTGGGACCAGCATCAGTTGTCATGGCAATTACTGTCAGATGGTTGCAGCTGGTGTGCTTGGAGGAGCATAGGAAAGCTGATGGCCAAAAGAAGTCGCAGTTCAAAGAAGCATAAAATGTCAGTCATTAATACTGCTTAGGGACCAAAATTTGGGAGGCTGCAGCAGTTGGTAGAGAGTTTGATTTCTATCAACATCCTGTGTGTCTTTCAGTTTAGCTCCAAGATGAATGTTATTGGTTTGGTTTTTAATAATCATGATGACATTTGAAATGACTGATGAAAGTCATTCTCTTTGAAGTTGTTCTTCAGGTTGCTGTAGTATTCATACATCTGCCCCTCTTGCATAGAGTTTGGCCATTTGGTACAAGGAAATAATTTACAAAGGAGTCCCAAGAACATGTTTGGAAAAACAGGGAACCTTTTAAATGTCCCTTAGCTCGTGTTCCTAAGCCTATGCTTAGCCCTAGTATCCCTGGTGCTCTGGGAAAGAAAGATGGCAGAAGTGGAGGCCAACTGGACATCTCCTGCCATCTGTGTTACACTGGGGGCAGTGCCCACAGGCAGGAATTTCCATCCCAGTGCTTCTGGACTTCAGGCCTGCCTATTGTCACTTCTAACATGGATTGGTTGAGTTGATTTATTAACTCAGTCTGAAAACTTCTTTGCATAAGCTTGAAGAAGATCCATGTGTGATAAGTATGGAAATTTTGTCTGTATTGACTGAGGAAGCCGAAGTTCCTTGTAAACAGACATAAATTGATAGGCAAAATGCAAGATAAAGGAAATTATGTAAACACACCAGGTGCTCATAAGAGTAATCAATCAATGCTCTTTTCTGTAAAACAATAACAGAGAAAATTAGTAGAGTGGGGCCTTGGAGCAGTATTACATTATATACCAATCCAAATATGCTCTCCTGGGACCTTTTCTTAAAATGACTAAACTCCCCTTCCATGCAAAACAAGTCTGGAAAGAAGTGTGTATTAAATTTGCTCAGTTTATAGCTTCATGGATCAAATTAATTTCTTACAAAAGCTGGAGAAAATGTTTTGCAGCCCTTTCAAGATAGATATTTCCTAATGGGAAAAACTGTCTCTGGCACATCATGCTATGAATTTATCATCTTGCTGAGCAACTTGATACAAGTAGAGATGTTTTTAAATATCCTGGACTGCTTGATGGTCAGTTTCGACAAAGAGGAGCAGAAGAATCTTTAGGTCATTGATTGGCAAAAGTCTGGACAAGCATCATCTACTTCTGTATTGGGAGCGAAAAGCAGCAGAGACTTTACACACATGGTTATCACATATGGATCAGTTTTGCAGCGAGGAGGCTCTGTCACATCCTGCTGAAGTCACAAAGCCACTTTTCCAGCCCCTTTCTCAACCACAGGCTTTGGAAAGGCACAAAGGTTTTTTGCCATATGTTAGGTAGTGTTTTAAAGCCTCTCAACAGGGGATGTATCAATATTGATCTTGTGCTAGAGACTGCATTTCTTGATGATTCACTCTTTTGTACCAGACCCCTTTAGAGGAGAAAATGGGCTAATAATACTCATTTCACCAGGGTCTCAGGAGAATGGAAGCAGGTTTTTTTGTTGCACTTCAGCTGACAGTTTTCTGATTGATGGCGTTTATAGGAAGTTGAAAGAGGATTAAAGTCTCATGATGCTGGTTTATTTCAAGAACATGACATGTTCAATATGATAATAAAGTGGGATTTTTTCTTCTGTGGCTTTTATGAGCTCGGGGTTGTTCAGGATGAAATTATGGATAAAGCTGTAGCTGAAGTCAGCAGTATGTGTTTCTGAGGCCATCGGGGCCAAGGTGACAGGAGCCATTATAAAACCCTTGGCAGTTTTTTGCTACAGAGAACTTGACAGCGAAGCCAAAAGGAAACTTAATACTGTTATGATTCATTCCATGTGGGAGGCCAAAACTTTTAACAGTGTTGGAAGGCATTTTGCCATAACATGCTTTAATTTCATAGTTGTGCTGACATGGTATATCAAGGATTATTATCACCAAAAGGCACTAGAGACTGGTTTGAAATTACAAGTATTTAGAGGGCTGGTGAACTGAGAGTTAATCTTCTATTCCTTTGTGGACATGTAATGAGTGAAAGGAAAGAAATTGCTTCCCTGTATCACAAATTAGCACAGTAAAGAGTGTAAAATCTTTACAGAAAGGAGGGGTGAACCATTCATCCATAAAACATTTGAATTCTACCTTCAAGCTCATTAGTATATGTGTTTTACCCACTAATTATATAGCCAGAGTAATAGTGTTATAAGTCCTCTGTATTAAAAGTAGGTTGCTGTAAATAAATCTCTGTTGGATCAATGTATTTTTACTAAGAAAACCTTAAGTTTTGAGTAGAGTCTTCAGGGTCTCACCAGAGTGAAGTTATCATTATTAATATCCCCTGTGGAGGTCTGAAATATATTTGCATTTACTTAGCTATTTATATGCTTATTGATGATAATATTTAAGCAAGTTTGGTTGGCATTAATAAAGTTATGGTTCATTAATATTACATGGACATTTTTATTTAGAAAGACCACTTACTCTAGGCTATTGAAAGCTAAACTGCTTTCAAAAGCCAGCAGCTTTCTAAAGGCAGCTGTGCACTGCACAAGGATCTCCAGAGGTTACTTTGCTGCTCCAGATTGCCTCGGATGTAGTCTTTGGGCAGATCCCTTCGGCATCTTGGCTGTAACACAGAGTGAGGCTTGGGGTTTGCTTGCAGCTGGACAAGCCAGGTGCCCCAAACCAGGTTTCCCAGGCAGGCCCAGGGAGGGGAAGCACCAAGGGGCACTGGCAGGAGGAGGACAGAGCAGAGACCAGGGGCGCAAGGAGATGAGAGGTCTGGTGTCCTTCATCCACCACTGTCCATCTCCCACTGCACTGGGGAACATCAGTGGGACATGCTAAAACCTGCAGCTGTTGCACTGGGGTGTATGTTTCAGATCTGCAGCCCAAGATCCTCATTTGTCTGATAGATGGCCCAAGTGACAAAGATACAGGCAATTTGCTTTATGGCTGTTATATGACCATAAGAATCAGAGGGGTCTGCTGGGTCACCGAATCCATTATCCTGCTATGATCAGCAAGCACACCACATGGGTCCTTTCATAACTTCATCAAGAACCATATCAACACCAGGCTGAGGGATTTTTGTTCACTTGAGTGTTTTCTCCTGGGAGGTCTGTTGTTTTTCTGATGTTGTTCCTGCTGGGAAGCTTTTCCTTCTCTCTATTACTCCCAGGGACATTCTTTATAGTCAGATTTCTTCAGCCAGTATGTAACTGTGAGCTTTTGTTAATATTGGCATTTCCCTCACATTGCTCTTCTCTGCTTCTGCCTTCTTTGACTCTCAGTTCTCCTTTTCCATGTGTCTCAGCAAGGCTTTTTACCTCCTAAAATAAGAGCTTTGTTCTCCAGTTCATTGCTGTATCTCTCATCTGCACTGATTCTGGTTTCGTGGAGGTGGGTAAGGCCAGTTGTGCAGAGTGTGATGGATGAGATTGCACGTGTACTTGCCAGAAAATGAATCAGAAATGCCGTGGCTGGTGCACTCTGGCACAGCATTTACCCACACTGCAGCTCTGTTGTGCTGGTGGCTGTTGGTCGCTATCACACCTCAGCCTCTGCTGCCCTCACTCAGGTCCAAGCAGTGAATGCCTGGCTGGCATGGTGTGCTGTTCTTCATCAGCTGTGCTCACCAGCCCTCAAAATGGGGTACATGCATTTTAATTGAACCTCAGTTAAAAATTATAAACATAGAAGGTATAACTATGGGGGGTGTTATAGTTTGTTGTTACTTTATTTTTTCTGAGATTGAAGATGGCCTTACATAGAAAAATACCCATCATTTACTTAAAGAGCAATGTAGTAATTCCAGTTTGTTTATTTATGGAAGGAAAGATCTGATGTAAATGTACTGCAGTTCAGGGAAAGAAAACCTTCATTTGATTATTTTGAGGGGGCACTTTTGAGAGAGTTCTATTCCATTGACTTTTCTCACACCCACACAAGTTCAGCATAAAGGCAATGGTGGCACAGAAGAAAACTCCACTGTTGTAAGCTAAAGCCTGCATTTCTTCCAAGCAAGTCTCTATTCTTGGCAAACCTGGAGAATAATAAATGCAGATTTCATCAGAGACATAACTGATAATAATAACATGTTTGGTCACTGATTATTCGTTGTAGTAGGACAATTACAAGAATCTTGAATTTTTCTATGGTGCTGCTGAGATTTACCACACTTCATTGTAAAAAAAAAAAAAAAATGCCGAACAGCCCTGGTAAAATTTGAAAAAGTCTATTTTTCTCTTTTTCTTAGAGGTATTTTTGATTGCCACCAAGAGACTGGTTTCATATAAAAGCTGTGAGATGAAAACCAGATTTTCTCAATCCTCTTCACCTGGATCCTGAGCCATGATTTTTGAGTCTCCAACAAAAGCCAAACTCCAGTGCATTTCCCGTGGATTGAAATTTTATTGCAAGTATTTTGCACTAGTGCTACTGTTATTTCTGCATGAGAGATAAATTTATTGTGCTTTCTGATGGATTTTTACATCTTAAATAACATAAAATATGGTTGTTATTTGACAGGGATAGGCTATTGGAAAGTAATAAATGTAGTCAAACAGGGACATTTTCTTCCCTAAACACTTTCTTTGGATCGACAACTGTGTGTTTTCATTTCAATAACTGGAAGTTTCCAATGCAGGTATACTGCTATATCTGTAGGAGAGATTTGATCTGTGCACATTGAGACATAGTTCATTTTTTGGCTAGTACTAGTAAAAATAATTGCAATGTCAGTTCTGTACCTGAATTACTTGTGATAGATAGACTTCTGGATTAGGTAGTTTGCACTTGGAAATAATGAGAAATGTCAGGTTTTGGTTAAAAAATGAGCAGTGAAATATCTCTGCAGGTTATTATCACTTTGAAGGATTGTGGTTCCTCTCCATTATTCCCTCCACTATTGTTGAATTGTCCAATTTAAGTGAATAACAGCACATTCTTTCTAGAAACTGTTGGTGGGAGCCAAGGAAATAAAATGTGTTAGAGGGCTCTATTACATAAAGGATACCTGCATATAATAGCCATTGGCAAAGTTGAGAGACAAGAGCCAGGAATCAAATTCACCAAGTGAAGAAGGTTTTCTGCTTTGTTTTTCAAAAGTCTGAGCTACACATACTGAGCAACCCAGTCCTACTAGAAAATTCCTGCTTTTGTACCATCCCTGCCAATTTTCTTAACACTCTCACAGGCTGGACACCTTCTGCTTTCATTAAAACTCATAAAGCTGCTATTTGAATCTTTTGTAATCATGCATGAGCAGCTACAGAAAGCATTTAACATCATGCAGTGTCACATTTGCAAAAAGGAGAGTTGTATTGGAATTTTCCAGAATTCACAATTATCCATATGTCCTGCTAAATCAGATTTAATTTCTGCCCCTTTTCTAAAACAGTGTTTTAAAGCATGTCCTTCTAGACTGACTGGATAAAAGGCAGGGATAAATCAGAATTTTACAAGTCTTTTCTCATATCTGTTTTCATTGACTTGCTCCCTGAGAGAGATATGGGTGCAGCACGCTCTTTTTCTTTTTCTTTTTTTTCTTTTTCTTTTTTTTTTTTTGGTGCACTTTGTTACTGAAGAAACTACTTGCTGAAATTGATACTTGTCTTGGACAGCCACTTCTGTAGTGAGAAATATGCTCAAATTTCATTTTTAGTTAGCAGTATGCAGGTTCTGGCTATATTAAAACTAGAACTTTTATATTGGTCAGCACAGGGGATGTTTGTAAAAAAAAAATCTTTGTTCTGGGTAGCCTATTCCTTCAAGATTTCTTGCCTTTTGGCATACATCTGTTCCAGCATGCCAAGCATCTTTTCTGTGGGAAGAAAAATGTCAGATCCTTCAAAAACTGTTGGGAAAGTAAATCAAACAAGGACTGTCCTATCTGGACAGGAGGAGGGATCTGTGGAGCTCTTATTCTGTCTCAGCAACATCTCAGAGATTCCTCCCCTCACCCCTGTGCAAGCTCTGCTAGGGTTGAATTACCCACCTGACCCAGTGGAAATAGAAAACTGCTTTATAGGCTTCAACAGCTTTAGGCCAGTTCTGACTGCCTATTTGGATGAAGGGTAATAGGGAGATTTAAGACAGCAAACTCTCTTTTTAATGATGTCTATTCTGTATGCCATGGAACTCGTTTAAATACCTGGAGCAATTAATCACTTGCCAGGTTTCGTTGCTCAGGTTCCAGCTGCCGTTGTGACACATGAAGGCAGTATATTTCTAAATGAGGAACAACCTCCTTTTCTCACTGTAAGACAGGCCAGACTGTCATGCTTAATTCATCCTTAATGAAAATATATTTATTTGTTTGCATTTTGTAAGTGAATTTAGGTCTTGGTCTGTACAGGGAGAAGAAAGGAAAACAGCAACTATTTTTGGGGCTAAGACTTTCTTGTGCTGTCTGCCAAGTTGTGCTATTAAGCTTTTTTTTTTTTTACTTATGGCCACATTTCAAAGCCTTGTGTAGCAGACATTATAATAGAAATCATTCCAAGGGGGTCTATGTGTTTGGTGTCACTATTGTATGGAATTTAATTTTTTCTCATCCAGTCGCATATTGCTGCAGTCTGTTCTGTATGTCTTCCTGATTCACATGAACAAATTTCAGAACAGCTGAACTATGCAGCCAAGCTGAGATGAACAGGAAATATCATCCAGCACCTTCCACACTCTGCACTGTCTTTTTGTGTGTTATGTCCTACAGGTATGGCTGCTGCTCTGTTAAATAGGCTCTCAGTCATTCCTAGTGCTTTTTCATTCTACTTTACTCAATGATCCATGTCAGCAAGTAGATCCCTGTTTAGAACAAAGCAAAATAAAATTGATTTTCCCAGTTGTATTAAATTTCTTTCACAACATTAAAGTTACCAATTTGGTTCTTAGCTGGAGCAGTAAAGGCTGTGCTGGTATTTGGGTAGAGATCCTACATCTGACACCCTCCAAGATGAAGCAAGGGTGCAGGTTAGCAGATTGCTGTGCCTTTAGCCTTGCAAGAAAGAGGCCAGGAAAATTCCCCTAGTGTGCTTTTTTCCATATTGCCCTGCCTGGGGAAGTTCTTCAAACTGCGCTTAACACAGAAACAGGAATTGGATATGGAATTGTTAGATCATGCCATTTACTTCCCTGACAAAGCAGATCTATTCTCTGTCTTTCCCAGTGCTTCATCTGTCCTCTGAATTTCCCTGTGCTTCGGCTGTCTTGGGTTTTTTTTCCAAAGTGGAATGAACCAAGTACTTTATCTATCTATTAAGAAGAGAAACTTCACTCTCCTGTGGCACTCCTGTCTTTCTTGCTGCAGAAAATACTGTATTATTGGTTTATCCAGATTTCAGTGTATTGTACTCCCTAATAGTAGTCTTTTAGGCAGCAACTACCTAATTTATATTAGATGAGTACTATCCATTTGTATGGTGCTCATCACTGTGCTGTCAAGCACCAAAGTGACAGCTTTCTTTTCCCTTTCTGTATGCACAGTGAGCTGCCATGATATATGACTGTCAGCTGCATTCTTAATACTTAAACTCATGTGTGGGGATGTGTTCAGTTAAACAAGTAGCAGCATTTTACAGAACTTCCTGATTTTAGCCTGAACAAGAATTTTGGGGTTTAAGATAAGACAGTCTTTTCTGTAAGTTCCTAGATTCCCAGGATTTTTTTTTTTTAAACGAACAACAACCAACCCATATAAATGCAACTGGGCATTGTGGTTACAGAGAAACCCAGCTTTGCCTGGTGCTAAGACTGCTCCTCCGTCTGCTCTGCATGAGATCCCAGCAAGAGCAAAGCACCTGTGAGCTGGAAAGTTCCTGTCCTGGAAGCCCCAAAGTCTAGGGTTTGTGGTGGGCTGGTGTGGCTTTGCCTGCCTTGCTGCTTGCCTCATCCCAGCTGGAGGCTCCTGAGCCAGGGCAGAGCTGATTGCTGCTGCATTTGTTCCTCTCTCGATTCTGCTTAATGGTGGTTAACAGGAACACCTCAGATTGCTAATGCTCTACTTACTGCAGTCTAAATGTTTTTTCTTATTTCAACTTTAATATCCTCACTGTTGAAAACCATCCCAAATTAGCACAGGAGATTTTTCCAGCCTACAGAGGTTTGTTGGTATAATGTTTACTGTCAATATGCAGACTCCTTTGGCTCACTAAGTATATCACATACAAAAATGTCATCTCTGATTCCCTGCAAAATGTCTGTTTTCTGTGAGAAGTTAATTACTAATTTCAAACCAGCTGGAATGAGGCCTAATGATGGCCTTCTCTTAATTTTTGACAACTGATGGCTTGGTTTGGACTAAGTTTACATAGCTTCAAATGTGAAATCTGGTTGCAACACCTTTTTATTTCTTCAATTCCTCCAAAGACAGCGCCAGAGAGCAATTTAATTCCTGGACCTTTAACCACATAGAAATCACAAGGCTAGAGAAATGCAAACGGAGGTATTTTGAAAACTCTCAGTCTGCATCTGAAGCAGCAGGACTGTGCAGCAATAACCTTCACACCTGCCATCCAGGCAAAAGCAAGGCAAGACAAGTGATGCTGGGGCAGGGCTGAAGCAAGCAGCAGGCAGGAGTGATGCTGATGGGAAGCTGAGCTTGCATATGTTAGCTAAGCCAAGCTTCAGAGGGTTTTTTTCTATTATGGCTGCTGTTAAGATGACTGAACAAGGGGGGAAGGTCATTTTCCTTGCCCCAGTGGCTGGATAATAGAAGCATGGCGGCTGCATGAATTTGGGGTGGTTTTGCTCCAGTGGGCACACTTACACCTTCCCATGCTCCCCAGGTCAGCAAAGACCGAGCAGGGATTTATTTATTTATTCTGCCTGGTTCAGCACATCCCTGCAGTTCCCTCGTCTCCCTCTAGGTGCACTTCATGGGAGCTGCTGAGGGCTCAGGCTCCATCCTTCCTAAAGTGCAGGCACATGGAGCTGTGCCTGCACTCCTCCTCCCCTCTCTGCTTTTGGGGAGATTAGTGCTGCAGCCTTGGTCTCGCAAGGCTCAGTTCAGCACCACTGCTGTACAGTGAAGCACTTTACAGACTTGTCCATTTTCAGCAGCAGGAGCTGTTTTCTGGCTTAAAGGGTGATTTCAGATGTCTCAGTTATTTTGTGGGCATAGCAGATATTCCTAGCCATTCACGCATGAAGCCATCAGTTACACTATTATTTCTTTGTCTTGCCTTCAGCATCTTGATGGAAGGGTTGTGTTTTATTTTATCTTTTATTTTCCTTATTTTTCATTTTGCACATGACCTTAATACTTGATTAAATTAAACATGCTTTGTCTTACCAAGTTTTTTCAAACTCAGCAGGATTAGGCCTTTAGTGAGTTATTACAGAAGCAAAGCCTTTACCTCAGAGTGATTTCCTACCATTCTGTGTTTTCCTGCCAGAAGCAATGAAAAAAGCCACAAGAGACAAGAAAAATGCAGTCATATTTAGTGAGCGTCAAACGTAGAGCCTGTGTTATTTACACTCTATCTTATTAAACTGAACTGAATGTTTGCTTGACATCTACCTTTGTGTACCAGGCTTTATTCTGATGGCAGAAAGCAAATAGAAAAACCCTGGAAATTCAGAGAACAGACTTACAAATTGGTTGGACCTAGGCACTAGTGCTAGTCCAGATCCTGCTTTTCTTCTCTAAAACTTTGGTGGTGCCTTTGCATTGAGCTCTCCACAGCACATATTTTGGTTTGAATGAGAAAGATTCAAGTTAGTGCAAACTTCTGTTCTTCACCATTCCAAAAGTGTCATTCCCCTGGGATTCAAAATGTGCTCTTTCTCCTCATCTGATGTCTGTATGTGGGTTTCCCATCACCTACCCAATGTCTGCCAGTGGCCCAAAGAATCATGTCTTCCTGAAGTTTCCCAGCAGGTCATTTTCCTCATCTTCCTTCAGGAATGTCCCTGCCTCTACCACTTCCCCCAGCAAGATTGCTCACCTGTAAATTAGAGGTGATGAAGTACATCTTGCCAAGCTAAGACTGGTCCTTCCTCCTCTGCTTCACTATCCCAGCCTGCCCCCAGCTGCTGTTCCTCAAGCAGATCTCTGATGGTCACTGCTGCAACTCCTCTCCTAGGCTGCAGGAGAAGCAGCCAGAGCCCTAAGGATCAGGGAAGCAGAGTTCATTGCACACCTCACAGCATTATAGGGACACATTTACAGTCATTTCAAGTCATTAGAAAAGGAACCAGGAAAGAGGAGCAGCAAAGAAGGCCCAGAGATGTCAAAGAAAACTGTGTGTTTACCCTTCTAGCTCAAACCATAAAACCGTAAGGTGAGATGTTTGATCATATTAGGCTATATTTAAGTCAGAATGTCATTGTAAAATCTTTTAGAGACTGATGCCACTAGGGAAGCATGTGCTTAATGTGGAATTCAGATTCGTAGCAGATTTTTCCAATTTCACTGGTTTTCCTTTCATTTCAAAGGCTTGCTGTCTATCATTTCACTGAGTGTTTATTTAATGTTTAAAATTCTGACATATCCTTATGCATTTGATCTATGAAGACTTATTCTCTTCCCCATCCACAAACACAGCTGTTGGCTGCCAAGGAAGGCTCTGTCATAGATAAATTGGCAGATTTCCCTCCCATTTTGTCTGTATGAAGGTCTCCACTGAGAAAATCGCCTCTAAATCAAAACTGACCACTCTCCCTTTTGACTGCAGATGAAGACCACATCAGCTTTGCACCTCCCTGGTCACCCTCAGAGAGAGATTTCTCTGCATGTCCCTGCATTCTGCATCTGCATTGCAGTCCCTTCATACCTGGGACACTGCAGATCCCTGCAGTCCCTGCTGGATGGGCAGCAGTGGGTCACCATCCCACAGGATGGGAGCAGCATGTCCAAGCAGTCTTTCCCACCTGTGAAGGAGCCACCAGAGGGAGTTTTTTGAGTTTTTTGGACCAGACCCTTTTTGGTACCTTTTCTGCACTGACAAGGTGTTCCCACGTGGTAAACCAACATGAGTTCCCTCCTGGTTACCTCCTATTTAACTGCTCTTTCCTTCTTCCCTTTTCTGAAACCAGTAGATTTGCCAGAGCCCTCTCATCCTCGAGTCACATTTATGATTTTGGAGAGGTGGGACAGGGAGAAAAAGAAGCAGCAATTGAACTCCAGATGGATCCTGCATTTCTTGGGCTGTTTTCACCTGATTTCATCAGCCCTGTGGCTGCTCACGTGTCTCTACCCTGATGCCTCCCCACTCAAAGGGGTTTGATATTTGATAAGCCCAAGGGTTTTCTCTTTGTAATTTGCTCTTCACTTCAAACCTCGTGAAGGATAGACAGCATGTCTCTGAGCTGGGTCTGAATGGTGCACAAGCCTTTGAATCTCTAACAAGCAGCTGGCTGCAGCTCTGAATGTGATCTAATAGGGAGCAACATGCCCAGCAAACTCCTGCCACATTCACTTGAAGCTGGAGAGATTTGTACGTACACGCTTTTGCTGAAAGACTAGATTATGCAGAGCATGCAAAGTATCGACTGCTATCCATTTTTGGAGCCTTTGTTAAACAGAAAATTAGCATTGCCGAAGAGACAGTGGGAGATTTTTCCTTCTCCCCTCCCCTCCCTCCCCTGGTACAGTGTCTTTATTCTGTTTTCTCGAGTTCCCTTTGTCTTACTGGCATACTGGTCTGCTAATCACCCTTTGTTTCATTTATATTGAAATCAGCTGGCAGAAGACAAAGTTCACAGTGTATATTTAGAGCCCGTGTTTTTGAGACCCCTAATTACTATTTTCCTCCATCTTTCCTGGGAAGCCGCTAGTGATTTGTTTTCAGGTTCATTTCATGAGTGTTTACTGTCATTTACTCTGAACTCTGGTCTTTTCCTTTCTCTGCCTGTCCCTCAGAATGCTGACCACATGCTGGCTCTACTTTGCATTTCTGTATCTGAGTTTGTATTTTAATATTCATTAGGTATTTGTACTGACAGCCCATCAATACATTAAATTAGTATATATGCAGCTAACAAGTATGGTACATGCTTAACTGACTTATAACAACATTAAAACAGACAGACACAACAGATTGCCTCAGCAGGGTTTAATAAACTGTACTTATTCACAGTCCCTCTGAAAAACAGACACACAACTGCAATATACAGTGCTCCCTGGAATAATGAGATAAACGGCAAACACACTAAGCTAAACATGTTTTGTTCCTCTGATGAGAAAATTAAACTTTCTTCCCTCATAGAAAGCTACTTCTGTGGCTTCTATTCTTTTAAACAACTGGGCTTTCAGCTATCAAGTGCCATGCATTTTAATTCCAGAAAAGACTTAATGAGCATCAAATAGTACTGGAGCTGATAAAAGGCATGCACAGTTATGCATTACTCTATTCATTCTCATGCAATGCTTTGAAGGTATTGAGAGCTCTGCAAGCAATTAGTATCATCATTAGAATATCAAATTTTTCTGCTAATTAATGCTAATGTGATTAAAATGGAAGGGTTTTTTTTATAAGAGGTATTTTCTCTATACAAGCAAGAAAGCTGCTCTTCTAAAACAGAAGAAAGGCCGAAAATTATGTCAGGTGATAGAAGAAGAGTTTCTCAGTTTGTTCCTTTGCAAATGTGACTGCCTCCCATCCAGAAATTTCCAGAATAAATCTTCTGCCTTGCCTCTTGGAGAGAGAACAGACCACATATTTCATTACATGCATCAGAGTTGTCTTTTTAATATTTTAAATGTAAAATCAAAGTGTAATAGATTTTAGTTATCCTGTACATTTTAGAGACTGTCTCTACTCAAAAACTGTGATTACATACACACTAAAGTACTATAACAGACAACAGCCACTTAAAAAAAAAAAAAAATAAAACATGAGTGGAAGGCGTTTTCAAATACAGTATTTATCTAATATTTTTCAGCTTTGTCCTGAAGCATGTGCTTGTGTAATTAACTTTTCTGATGTGAATCATTCTTTAACACCAGCAGGGTGCTAAAGAAGCCTCTTCTGTATTAGGGCATTAGAAGTGCTCACACTCCCATCAGTGATGCCATGATGGTCCCTCTCCAATCACTATATTCCCATCAGGCTCAGGACCTGAGCGTGGGCGCAATCCCTGCCCTGATGAGACATGCTTGGGATGGGTTTTGCAAAAAGCACGGAGCTTGAGACAATTCCTAGGCAGCACTGCCCTTCACATTCCCTTGGATGGCCCATCAGTCAGCTGCAGCCCCCAGGAGCACAGAGCAAACAGTGCAGTGCCAGGAGGGAAGCCAGGTTACTGCACTTACACAGGCAAGAATAAACACAGAGAGCTTGCAAGTGTGGTCCAGGTAACAAGTCTCCAGGCTGCGAGGCACCCAGGCACTAGAGCTGCAAGCATCCTCCATGAGGGCTTGGGGAGTTACCCCTGGAGCTGGGAAAATACTTAGAAACAGATGTAAGCATGCTTTTTAAAATAATAACTTCTGTTAATTGTTGTCATCATTGCTATTTCCACTTGTTCTCGCTGTATCTGTTTGTGGTAGAGAGTTGTTGGCTAAAAATATTCAAACTATTTAAACTTTTTCTCTCTGTCAATAAATAATATAAAGCATATGGAAAACTAGCACTGGATGCAGCAGCAGTAGCTCAGCAATGTCAGATGACTCTTTAACATCAGATTCTGCTCATTTTCATAAGGATGGAAGAACCAGCAGCACTTGAGCTGTTCTTGCATAGGTAATGCCATTGTGATCCATTTGAGGCATCTTCTCTGATAGAGAGAGTGAAAAGCTGCCTCTTAGAAATCACAGGTAATTTCTCATGACATGACCAGACTTTCTATTCCTTGCATTTACATTTATTTACAGTTTTTGAAAGGAGATGAGAAGAGACCCTGACTGTTAGCTTTCTCCTCAGATTTGTTTCTCTGGGGCCTCCTCCCAGCCCTGCACCATCATCTCTCCTTTCCAAGCCACATCCAGTCTTGCTGACACCCAAATCCAGGGCTATGGAGGTGAGACACTCCCAATGGGATGGGGGTTCTCAGGAGAAAATTATTATCTTATTAGCAATACCTCTGCTTTTTTACTGATAACAGTATTCCCACCTAAGAACATAAAGGTAACTTGGATGGTCTACAATTGCTGTTGCTTTTATGAACCTTTAAGAGCATTCCAGTCTTTTCTCCCTGTGGTTTTTATTTCCTGTGGATAGTCTGCAAATTTATAGGCAGGTAGCACCTAAGAGTCCAAGCTCTGGGCCAAGCAGTAATTTTCTTTCTCATAAACTGTCTCTTACAGACCAACCTCCATAAAAGATATACAGGTCTGGGAGTGCTGGGGTTTTAGTTCATTAGAAGATGGATTTAATTTCTGATGTGGCATTAAAAATTACCCCAGAAAATAAAAGTCATTAAGAGATGGCTGTTTAATAATCTTCTTATCATTTATCCATGCTAGGATGTAAAACTCAATGTGAATAGAATATGTAAGTGGGGAAACTGCCCCAGAACTGGAGAAGTCTGACAGCTGAACAAAGCCAATATTCTTGCAATAGAGATATTGCAGATATCTCTGGTTCAGGCTTTCTCCACAAGTTTGAACTGAAATGCAAACAAAGTGGCCTCAAACTTTTATCATTAAGAGGTGATGGCTCCAGGAGCAGTGTTATATCACAGAGCTGCCAAAACATGCCTTACTCCTTTTTATTAACTACTTTGCCAATAACCACACAGGTAGTTTGGTGCCTGCCCCATCTCAGCTATTGTGAGAGCAAATTCTTAGAAACATACCTTCAGGACCACTCATTTGTTGCCACACATTGCAAGGGGTCCCTCTGAGCCAGCAGGAGGAGCACACTGTGGCTTTTCACACTTCCCCTTCATTTTCCCCATTTTCCTCTGCAGCAGTTCAGAGGCAGCAAATGAGCTGAGCAGGGCTCTCTTGAGCTGTGCCTGGCTCCACTGCAATTTTTCTGGTCTGGAAAGGTCTAAAACCTTCTCTAAAGGTGGGAAATGCCCATTCCTCATTTCCCAACCAGAAGATGATGACAAACAGTAATGAAGTTTGTGTGTTGGAGAAGGCAGTCTGGGCAGACATTTCCCTTTCCAGGGTGTGGGTTTTCCTCATGGGTGTTGTGTCCAGGTTAGCACACTGCTATAGAGATGTCCTGTTCCAGAGGGGAAGTTTTCACTTGCAGTTTTTCTAGCCAGCCCCTAGAACTGATTTTCTTTTTAATTGTTAACCCCAAACCTATGTTCTTGCTCTCTTTCAATCTGCAGAATCAGAGCTGCTTTTTTTCTGTTAACTTTAAGCAAAACCTCGCGTTGCTTCTAGTACTGGTTTTAAAAACTAATAGTATCAGAAACCTGGATTTGCTACACTCATTAAGTTCCTTTCAATGGCTTTGGTGCTGCTCTTTCTGTCATATGCATACAGTGATTTCCCTCATGCTGTTTTTCTGCAGAGCTTTAATACATGATTTGGGAGGAAGAACCGTATCATGCTCTTTAAGCAAATGTGGCTTTAGGGCTGCTGTGTGTTCCTCCAGTGAGCTATAATCACCCTGACTGTGTCACAAAGCCTGTCTGATTGGGGCTGGGGGGCTCAGTAATGAATCTTGAATTTTCTTTATCTTTGAATGAGTCCAGATGCTTTGTTAGATACCAGTTCTGTTCTCCCTCCTTTCCCTTTTTATTTTTTCTTTTTTTAATCTTCTTTTTTTTTAATGTCAGAATGAATTGATCCCAGGCTGCTCCTCTGTACTCTGACACTCCCGAATATGGAAGTGTCACTGTAAAATGAACCATAGCAAATTGTTAATAAGCTACCTTCAGAGAGAGTTATAGTTTTTGACATTTAGTTATAGATTTATCCCTTGTGCAGGAAGCCTCATTCATTTCATGCATGCTAACCATGGTGGGGAAAAGGCATTATGAAGTATTTTTTCATACTTTAGTGTATTGAACAGCCAGATCACATGCAGTGCCAGGCTCTAGCAGGCAGCAAGAGCAGGAAATGGAAGGAAGAACAGAAGAAATGTCAACACTGTGTGAAAACCTATGGGCCAAAATCCTTTCAAAGGATAGTTTTAGGGTGCCTGTCCCACTATACTGGCTTGGTATCGGTGCTGCACATCCAGAAAGAGTCTGTCAGTTATCAGGGTGTATTGATTCAGGTTAGAACATGGTTCTGCACTGAATGCCATGAACACAGCCCCGATAGCAGCTAATTCTGCTGATAACAAATAATAACTGTTACTTTTCCCTTTTTTTTAAGTTTTCATGTCATGTATTTTAATATAATGCTGAGGTACTAAAATTCTGCTTATAAATCCCCAATATTCTGGTAACTGAGATAAATGCCTGGAAACAATACCGCTATGATCACCCATTCTGTTTTTGAAGTGATACTGGGCACAGAAATTTTAAATTGATGCTTTGGACCCGATTTTAAAAAAAAGAAAACACCTATTTATTATTTTGTTCCCTTTGATAGCTCCAACACTAAATAATCATTGTAAATAAAACCCATCTAAAAGGGGAAAAAGCTGTTCCTTTTCCAAGGAGCATGACTGGGAAAACCTGTGACTATTTTCCCCCAGTAAGAAGCTTAAAAATATGTTCACAAGGTGCACTGCCCAGTGTAATATTAGCTGTGCTCACTTTTTGTTCTTAGCAGCGAGCAAATCTCACTTAGAAAATTGCAAAATCTCTCTTCCAACTTACAATTAAAGGAATGGCTGCAACTTCAGATAATGATTTTTCTTTTTTCTTTGTATCAACTCTCTCTCTTTTTCAAAGTTATTATACTTTACTTTGGATTTTCAAAATCAGGTGTAGCAGGGTATTTGCAGAAGTGGCACCAAGGCTTATATAAAGCAATGTACAGGTAAGATAAAATAATAACCCTGAAAAATGAGGGAGAGATCCAAAACACACAAAAGTCAATTATTCCTTCCCAGGAATTTAACAGACATTGGCTTAGTCCCCCATCACCTGTAGCTCCTTTGCTGGTATTTTTTTCTCCTTTAGGAGAACAAAAAATGTGTTTTTGAAAATAAAGGGAGAGCAGCATTCTTCCCTGCTGGGGGCTGACCTCCCCTTTCAGCTCTGGGTTCCCAAAGGAAAACTGCCACCAGTGCAATTCTAGGTCTTGACCCCCATGTAGGCACAGTGGACAACATCATGACATGCAGAGAGACTGATTTTGGCATGCAGTCAGATCCCTGGGTGTCCATCCAACACCTCCTGTGTTTACATGAAGGTACCTGCCCTCCAGGAGCAAGCCTGGTGCCAAACACCTGCCAGGAATGGCCACAGCAGCATCAGACTTTGAAAACCTAACCATAAAAGTTAAGTAGAGCTGTTACTCATGTCCCCAGATAAAGATAATGTGATGAAATACAAGGCTGAGTTGAATTTTTAAAAGGAAAAACTTCCTAATTGCATAATTAGACTTGCAGGAGATGAAAGGGCAATGCCAAGCCAAGCATAGCTAAGTTAGAAAAAAAAATTGATGAAGTGCTTACCTACCTGAGAAATAAGATTGAAGGATCAGTGTGTTGCAGGGAAATACAAGTTTATTAGTATTAATAAAGACATAAATATTAATGGCATTGAGTTAGGAAAAAATAAAGTATTGTCACCATCATAATTTTAATGCTGCTTTCTAGATTTCTGTTGGTGCCCTGGCATTAATTCCTCATTTTATCCTGTGAGTTAATTTTAGAAATTCTGTGTGACAATTTGGAGTGGTTGCAGTAATTTTCAGGTAGATACTTATTTTATTGACCTTTTGGGAAGTTTAATCCACTCTCAACTAAAATCAGTTGCTAGGTATTTATCATCTTCAACCACAGTAGCTTCTTACCAGACATGATCCTGACCATTGCTTGTGTGTATTTATTGTACCCTAAATGTACCCTAACAGAGATGCACTTAAGATAATGCTTGTCCTGCATCTCACAGGAGTGTAGGTTAGAGCAAAACTGATTAGTTTAAGGGAAAGAGTTCTGCCAAGCTCCAGCATACATTGCAGATGGATACTGAAGCTGTCTGGGGCCTGGACACATTAGGAAAAGTCTCAGCAAAGATAGAGATTTAGGGCTGGATTCTTTGAAGAGGTGAAAAAATCAATTTAAAAGTCAATCTGAGTCTCTAGACTTTGATGCTACAGAAGTAGTGTTATAATGGGGCTACAGTTCATCTAGGGGGGAGGATATGTAAGTAAGCATGTGCATTCTGGCCCAAGAAAAACACCTATGTTTTGCACAAAATAGGGTGTTCTTAATGTAAGGATTTTAGTTAGGATCTAAAGGAGATATAAAGATCTTCCACCCCTCTTTTACAAGGTCAGTGTTTTATCCTACCCTGCCTTTGTTATACAATCTACTGGTAACCAGATCTTCTCTGTGTCCCCAGTGGTGTCCTGAGCAGCCTGAATGATTTCTGAAAAGGTGCTGGTTCTGCACAGGTTTATCCCAGGGTGGTGGGTGGCCCTGCAGGATGTGTGCTCAGGCCTCTTGCCAGGTGTTAGTAAAGTGAGAGTGCTGCTCCAGGACACTCAGTCAAAATACAAAATGGTGATTTGGGGCTCCAAAGGGGAGCAGGGGAAGGAGGAAGAGAGGCTTGGGCAGTCCTTCCTTCTGGGGACTTCCATTCTTGCTGTCCCATTATTATTCACCTCTTGTTTTAAAAAAAAAAAAAAAATTCCGGTGTTCAAGTCATCTTTTACATATTCAGGGCCAGAGAGCCCCAAGTCTGGGAACTCCACTAATACAAAGAAAACACAAGTTTTTCAAACCAAGAAAACCCAGCTTTTCAACTCATGGGTAACAGGTGCGTTTTATTTAAAAATTATAACAAAAACCCTAAATGTTTTATCTGAGGCATTCATTAAAGAGGCTGTGTGTTTCCAGCTATGGAAATTGGGTACTCACTGAAGTTGCTTTCCCTACAAGCCTGTGCAGACTGATGCCTTTCTCTCCCTCCTTAAAAGGCCTAATTATGGCATAGGCAGCCACCTTGTTCTGTTCAGTCTCGTATTCTGACACATTACCATTAGAAGCAGAAGGAACTAATTAAATAAGTATACTAAATGACTATTTTCTCATTCATTTATTCTCTGTCCAATCTCATTGTGTATTCTCTTTCAGTCAGGGGATAGATTGAGGACGGCAGGCCCTCTCTTTGCATTGGTTCTCAAGGGTTTACGCTGCCATTAGGATACTGCAGTTATATATAGGTTATTTTTCAATTCCTTCTGCATTCTCAGATTGAAATCCACCCCCTTGGTATATACTGTCTTCTGCATAAAGGCATCAGAGGAAGCCAAAATGTAATCCTGCTTAACTCCTACTTTGTTTCAACACATCAAAATTTCAGGTGTAAAAGAACACTGAGATACTTTAATAAAGACATATTGGGACAACCCAGCCTCAGCAGCCTATTGAGGGTCATTCTTGCAGTGGCTGACGCTTTGTGGATTTGTACTGCTTTTCTGTGGGAAGAAAAGGAGCTGTAGACAACAGCAGACATCCCTTTTCCCCTGCCTCCTGTTTCTCTCCTTAGGCCAGGGAGGGAGAATGAACATCAAGCTGTGAAAGGAAAGACCCTTTGGCAAGGAGAAGGCTTCCATGAGCTCTCCCATGGGCATTCCCGTTCTGCCTCATGTCTGAGCAAAGGACAGCTCATATTGTTGTAAGCCTCCCTTGGGATGTCAGAGCAGAAGGTAGATGATACCCATCAAGACATTAGGACCCAGGACTCCACGCTCTGTGTAAAACACAGTTCTGAAAGCTATATAATTTATCAGGCAGATGTAATTCCATCGAGGGGTTCTGGCAATGGTGCAAACCACATCATCCAGTTATAGCCTGGAAATTCAGTTACGGTGCCTGCAGGAGCAAACACTGCCCTTACATCCTATAGTGTGATTCTGCAAATCTTATTTGGGGGGAAGTAGTGCTGCCCTCCTCTCCCTTAGTGCTGTTGCAGAAGTATTTGTGGGATGCATTTTGGTGGAATACAGGCCATATTAAAAATGCTACTGGCTTATGCCACAAAAGGCTAAGGTGAGTGGGGTGCAATTTTTCCCTCATGAGCTCTTCACTAAAATTTCATTGTCATGGGTTTAGTGCTCAGTTCAGAGCAATCAGAGCAACGCAGCCAGAAAAGCAGAAGGGTTAATTAGGTACACTATGCTGGCTTTAGTACAAAATACACAGAGCTTGACTAGTTTAAGTAAGCATTTGTGTTTGATTAGGGTCTGCATGTCCTAATAGAGGGAGACTGTGTTGCAATAGAAAAGATGATAAAGATTGGATTTATGTCTTTTTTAATAGGAATGAGAAGTGTGGAATTATCCTAAGATTATCCTGTCCTCCTATGGGTGAGACTAGAGTTTGTTTTAGGTTTGTTTTATAGTGTAGTGTGAAGGGTTTTGCTGGATTTGCTGTTAATGTGTTATTCCAAAGGAAATATTAATGCTCTAAGGAACAACTTCTAATATGCAAAAACAACTCCCAAAGTATTCATTTGGCATTACACAAGAGTCATACTTAATCTCTAGAGCACATGGTATTTTGTTAAGATTGCACGTATTGACAAATGTTATCAAACCTGTAAAATATGAATTTATTTTTATGCAATATATTTATTTTTATATCATTGACATAATCAACATCTGTATAGTCTGTGAAAATGCTATGTCTGGCTTTTCAATAGTAAAACTCCTTTGTTTTGGTCATAAACCTGTCAGTCCTGATAGCTGAACTGAAGGCAGTTTGTGTTTTATAATATCTGTGTCTTCCCATGAGCTGTCACCACTCTGCTCAGGTCATTGAAGATCCTTTTGTATTTGCCTTAAGTCCAGGAGGCAGTCTAGAGGTCAAAGCCAAATTTTCCTCTTATCTTGGAAGCTGGATGCTCTTCAGAAATCCCTACCATTCTGATTTTTATGGATACCCCAGAGTGCTTCCAGATGTATGCCCTTTCAGGAAAAGAATAACAGCCTGGTTGTCTTCTGTGGTACTAAACCATAACACACCACTTGCCCCATCAGGCCCCACACAACTTTCTTACCTTTAGTTTCATGAGATGAATAAAATGGATGGGGTTTAGTTGTAATTGGCTTGTGTGCAGCTTTTTTAGATGTCAGACCTTGCACTCGCCTACTGAGCTTTACAGTTGTGTGTTGAGATTTTAGGCTAAAATAGTAACTTTTTTCCCCTGAACTTCTGCATGTTTCAGTTGCAAGTATTTGAGCGAGGCAATGAAGGTTTGGTCATAGCTGAGGATGTAGAAAATGTAGAAACCTTGGCTGAAGTAGTTTTAGAACTTTACAGGACTCCAAATCCAGTTTAATGGCAGAGAGACTGCTGCTTTTGGAAAGCTATCCTGGGTGCTAAATGCTCTGTTAAAGTACAAAGCTCCTCCCAAACAAAATATTTAATAAAAGATAATTTCAATTTTGCGGCATTTTTTACAAGCACTGCAGTGTATGGCACCCTCAGTGGTTTTACAGCCTCCATGTCATTGCCTTGAGTTTACTGGCCATGGTGATATTTATGGACAGTGCAGACACTGCTCTGAACAGGGTCTGTTCACCAGCATCAAGGATGATTCACAGGAACAATTTTTTTTATGTGATGGGATTTTATAGTAAAACAGAACTTATATTGTTTATTAGTCACAATTTTTCACACTCTGAACCATTCCCGTCAGCTCTTTTTGTGTCACTAAAACTTTATTCAGAATTATTTTTGCTTGTTGGTGTTTCAGCTGACCTGGTATTTTGAAATAAAGATTTTGGCTCATTGTTGCCTTTTACAAGAGTGTTTATCCCTCTGTAGCAGATGTAGTTCTTCTACCCCATTCTCCCATGGAAAAGTCAGCTCTGAAGATCTAAGGTGAGGATGTGGGGAGAGGGAAGAAAATTAATTAATTTTATATGACAAGGCAAATAATTTAATAAACACCAACATGCAGCATAGCTGCCCTTCCTGTGCTATTTCAGACAGTCTGCCTATCAGCTGGTGTTGGCAGGAGGATAGAAGGAAGTGTGCAGGAAGAGAAGAGAGCTGTCGTACCAGGGGCTCCATCCCAAAGGACAGAAAGGAAGAGGGCTCCTCAGCAGTCTGCAAGTGCTGCAGTCTCATGCTCACCATTTTACTCCTTGAAATTCTGCCCTGGTTAGCTTGGCCACCTCCCTCTTGCCTGGCTTCTCTCTGCTTGTCCCCTCCTTAGAGCCTGCCTTAGTGATGAGGTGCAATTTCAGGAACAAAAGTGGAAGCAGCTGGGAAGAAAAGATTAACTCCTTTTTTCCTTCAGTGCTTTGGTGCAGGGACACAAAATCTCACTTAGACCCTGCTTTTGGTCACCTATTAGGCTGATTTTTAGTCTCATTACCCTGTGGAGAGTATAATAACTTCTCACATGACATTGCAGCAAACTCCACAGGTCAGGACCAACTCCACTTCTGCATGTTTTATTTCTGTGCATGGTTATTGCTTCTGGCCTGTGTGGAAACCTGCTGTGTGTCAGAAACCAGCTTTGGCCTTTCTCCAAAAACACTTCAGATGTTGTTTAACTTCACTTTCACACTGATAAAATGGTGGAAACTCTTTGCATCCTTCCTTCCCACATCAAGCATCCCTCTGTCTTTGTCAAAACCTGATCACAACTGAAGATTGTCCCCCACAGAGGACCTCTGTATAATGATAGCAACTCCATGAGCCGCTCATGGTCACACTGCAGAGCTGCTTGTTGGGCAGCATGGCTTTTCTTGCTCAGAGGGGGCACCTGCAAGTGTATTTTCCTTCTCTGTAATGAAAACAGGACAAAAGCACATTCAAGGTTCATGATTGCTGTTTCTTGGACATGTGATTACTTTAAAAACCAGACAGACTGGAAGAATGGTCAGAATAATGTGAATGAGTGGGGAAATGCAATTTCCAAACACAGCAGTTACATTGCAAAAGCAGCTGATGATTCATGAGCATTAACAAAGAGTTTTGACTATCTTTTCAAATTACATTAATATTGTTATTGCTCTTGCAGTGGCTGAGAACCTTTTATTGCATTCATTACCCTTTTAAAAAGTAATACTAAGGCTGTTTTGCGGAATGGTAACCATGTATATCACAGCTGTGGTTCTGACACTAAAATAGTTCTGTGAGATATGTTGGCTTATTCCAGCATTGACTGCTGTGTATTAGCTCTCTGAAAATTAACTATAAAATTACACCCCTAGGTCCAGAGTTCATAGTTTTTAAAATTTTCAAATCAGTGTCACTCACGTTTTGAGCAGGTCTGTTTCTTTGCTTCCCTAGCTGCCAGCTGCTGCAGCTCAGTGCTAGCTTAGCATCACAATTGATAAACTTTCTCCAAACTGCACCTTGTATTGAGTGACCCAGGGCCCTCTTCTTTTCTTCTGGCAATACTGGGCCCCTGCTTTCAGGTTGCTACAATCCACCTTCATCTAAACAACTGCATGTGTAAAGATTATTTCTCAAAATGTTTTGTGTTCTTACCTGGCTTGGTTCACTCTGAAGAGGATTGGAGTACACAGAAGAAATGAGACCTTTGCAGTCATTGTGGCTCAGTTTTGCACTTTGCCTTAACCCAAATTTGCCCTCAGAGAAATTGTTGAGATAATTTCAGAAAGGAAAAGAAGACAAAAAAAGCTGGGATGGTGACATAAACTTCTTTTTCACTCAGAAACTGGGCCAAGAAAGGAATGGTAAATATTTACATAAAAATTTGAATAACAATTTTTTTCTATCCAAAATTAATTTTAAACATAGCTGTTTTTTATTTCACCTTAAAAACCAAAAGTCCTTTGGTGCTTAAATCTGTAACAAAGCATTTTGCTCTAGGCCAGATTAAATATTTTGTTAGAAATTAAATTATCTTTTTCTATTACAAACAGGCCCTAAAACTAATTATTTGTAGAGTCCCGAGGAGAAATAATGGACATTGAATACACAAGTTTGTTGCTACAGTGCAGGAAAAATAGGAATTTTTGTATCTGTATGCAACACTGGTGGTATTTTTATTGGTCATTAATACTAAGTTCATTTCTGCTACAGATACATCATAAAAATTCAGAGCTGCATAAGCAGCCTGGAATCTGAGAAACATGATTATCATGAACAATGCTAGAAGCCCAAGCTACTCCGCTTATCAAAATGAGAGAGAAATGAGTGGGTTTATGATACTTCACCCTGGCCTGGCCCAGCCGCTCCTCACCTACTCTGCAGAACTGGCCTAGGGTGCTGTATCATGAGAATAGATAAATATCAGAGGCTCTTACCCCAGGGATATTATTCTTCAGTTTATTCTTGTGGCTTCCATGTGGCAGAGCAGGGAAAAAGAGAGCTAGGAAAGGGTGTCAGGGGGTTTTAAGGGTCAGGGAATGGGAGGGGTCATTTGGCTTCTTGCCAATCCCTCGCAGGGGGTCAGTCCATAGGTCTTGAAGGGGTTACAGGGTTAAAGGAACATACCATTCTTAAAGCATTGGGGTTTACAGGGTACATCAGGGTACAGGGTTACAACAGGTTTAGGTTACTCTAGAACAGAAAGAAAGCAAGTACAGTAATTTCACACGTATAAGGCGCACCCTTTTGACTAAAATTTTGGTCCGAACCTGGAAGTGCGCCTTATGCTCCAGAGCGCCTTATATATGGACAAAGTTCAGAAATTTGCCAACATGGAAGTGTGAGCCCGCCCAGCCCTGAGCTGAGCCAGTAAACCCCGCAATCGCGCAATTCCGTTACTAACTGGTTACTTTGTTGTGTGCGGATCCTCACTGCAAAAAAAAAAATGTGCACCTTATATGCCAGTGCACCTTATATATGGACAAAGTTTGGAAATTTGCTGACACCCGGAAGTGCACCTTATACTCCAGCGCGCCTTATACTCGTGAAATTACTGTTTTTATGTCAACTTTATACAGACCTTATTTTAGTTTCCATGGCTTGGAAACAAATTTCTACAATTGAGTGTCAGGTTTTGCAGTATCCCTTAGACAAAGGTTTCTTGAGGAAACACTTTCCATAATGGTATTTATGGATCAAGACAGGAGAGTAGATATAGCCCATGTGGTTGTTTGTTGTATCTGAATGAGGGCATAGGAATTCTGAAAGGAATTAAGTTTTTGTAGTGGAAATACTTTTTTTTTTTCCTGGCTGCACAGAATAAAAGATCGATTTGTTACTTTGCATTATTTTGTCTGCACTTCAACAGGGCTGCAAATGAGGCTCTCTATATGAGGGTGGCTGTTCCCTGGCAAACGAATTGAATCTGTTTTGGCTGGTTATTACCTCTGAATCTTTAACAAGGCGACAGCTTTTCTACACATGGTAATGCTCAAAAATATTACAGCTATCCCTAGAAAAGTGTTGCAAAAAAGTCACGACTGGAAGTCCATGAAGAAAAATGGGAATTGCATGAACAAATCTATTTGAACTAAAAAAGGAATTGCAAGTCTGAGCATTCTCATTTAAGTGATGTTCTACAAGCCACCCTGATGAATAAGGGCATTAAAATTATCAAAAATTCAGCCAAACTCCTTTCTTGGAAATAGACAATTTTATAAGCTGGGTGCTGAAAATAAAATTGGTATATTTGTGGGTTTGTTTTGTTGGATTTTTTTTTTTTTTACCATTGTAAGACTTAACTTTCAAGCATTTTTTTTTTAAAGTTCAGCTTGCATAGCTCAAATTTGGACTTGCAGTTGATTGTAATTTTTCCACATAAAGTAGATCAGCTACTGGCTCACTTGAATCAATGGTGGTTTGTGTATTTGGACCATGAGCAGTAAATCCTACCTTCATTGTCACAGCTGACACTCCACATTGTGTAGGATCACAATATTTAGCATGTCTTGATATTTGCATGGAATATTTATATTTCCTGATTATTTTGCACTACATATGGCTTTCATCAAAAAGAATCTTGAACAGATGTTACGCAGGTTGTTTAACAGGGTTTTTTACGTAGATAAATTAAGAGAATTGCAACTAGTTTCCCAAGTGGTTCTTAAGATCAAAAATAAATCCTGTTATGCTTTGTCCATATCAATAATGGGTCCATAGTGGGTGATGAATTCTTGACAGAAAAGGAAATTACTTTGTCATAAGTTGTTTCATGAACTTGAAGTAGACCACTGAGAGAAAAACCTAATTAATGAAAATTGACTGGAAAAGCGCCTTTGGGCTTTACTTTTCTTGTTGGGTTCAGGAGGTGCACTTTTTCAACACTTCTCCAAACTGTGTGAAGGTGGAAATCGCATTTCTGTTATCTCTTAGGGTCTGCCAGAGATGAGTGACCTGAGATTCTGGTATGTGATCTCTGCCTATGACAGTGCCATGCTCGTGCCTTTCATGTGTTCCTGTTGAGAAATGCTTTTCCGAGCTGGGTGACCCTGCCTTGCATCTTCCACAAGTCTGAAAGCCTCCAGGATGTTCCCAGGAGTCCCAATGTTCTTTCTTGACAATAGCTTCAGGCAGCAATGTTGGGATGATCCATCCGGCATCCTCCCACCAGCATAACCCCAGAACATCGGATCCGTGCTTCAGCCCTCACTTCATTTTGATAGACATTTTTCAGGAGCACTTGGGGCAAATAAAGAAATACTTCCCAGGTACAAGGAGGACTGATGTCCTTCAACTTCCTGGGATAACCCTGGGAAGTTGTGGGTCTCTACTCTAGTACATGTTCTTTTCTGTCCCATCTACATCCAGGCAAGTAGTAGGAATGTGGTCTGGGCCAGCTAAAGTCTGCTGCAGGCTGAGAGCTTTTTGATGATGCTAATTACCAGACTAAACTGATGGCAACAGAATAGCTTTTCCAGCCTGTGAAGTGCTCAGAATCTTCAAGCAGCTTCCTATTTTTAAGTCATTTCAGTTTTCTTCAGGAATTTTCATAGCTGTCACGTCTCATTCTAATCACGAATGCAAGTTTTCACACTCCTGGTAGACAAGGGTTCCTCAAAGTTTTTGTGCACTCCAGTCTTTTATAAAAGGAGCTGCCTTTGTACCTTTCAAGAGCAACTGTTGATCAGGAGCACCTCCTGTGGAAAGACCTCAGGTTAAGGCTTGCATGAATCTTCTGTCCTGTATCTCCTCTATAAGATTTATGAGACGGCCTTAATGAGAATTAATCTGATGCTCTCCAAGTCTTGACTCTCACCCAGGAGAAACTAGTTTCATCCAAAATCTGAAAAGGACAGGTTCTTCTTCTTCTAAAAGCATAACCCTGATAGAGAATTTGACTATTTGCAACACTGCAGGAAGAAAACGTACCAAACAAATGCTTTTAATTCTGTTTCTGTTAAGAAATGTGCTGTGTAAAATAGGACTGTATCTTCAGAATGTGCTACAGATCTTGGCCAGAGACACTTCAGCATCCAACATGTTAGGATGCCCTCAGTGGATTTCTGAGCATGCAAAGCAAGAGCTTTGTTCTAAGTTCTGTGACTTCAGCTGATGGGATTTTTCAGAATTAACATCTTGATCGGTTGCCAATGGGAGGGTGCAGTGCAATACCCAGAATCAGCAAGGGGTTACCTTGCAATTACCTTAAATAAGGGGGCTTTATTTTTCCTGTTTTGCTGGAAGCAAGAAGACAAAAGCACCATCACAGGACAAAGGGTTATTTGCCAATAACTCCTTTCCAGCAGTCTCTTATGGAGCAGGCACCCACAGTAAATTCAGCATTCAGCTTTACCTTGGAGATGGACACAATAATAGAGGATGGGAGAGAGTAATGAGAGAGCAAAAAACAAAAAACAAACCAAACTGCAACCCTACAAACCCACTGGGTAAAATATAACTTCTATTGATTTATTTCGTGGAACATCATGGGATGTTTAGTTCCATAATAGGGGAGAATGGCAACATGGATCTGCAGTTCCAGGGGGGAAAAAAATGGGGTGGTTTTTCTACACTAGTACAATTCTGAAATGCAATAAATACAAGTTGTGAGGGGTTAGAAGTTCACTGCAGCGTGCAAACCATAGTCCTATTTGAAGTGCATCCTCCATTACAGCAATGCTGTCCTGTGGAAAAACTACCTTCCCTTTGAAGGACAAAGCTGCAGTATAATTAAGATAATTACTTTTTTCAATGGATGCATTTTATCTTATTTTTCTAGCTGGTTTTGGGCTTTTTAACTTTTTAACTTTTCTTATTAGAAGTTGCTAATAAGAAAAGACTGAGCAACTTTTGGCTGCTGAGATGAGTCAGCTGAGGGGTGTTTTTGCTAAACTTGGCCCAGTGGGAACAGATAATAATCTAGTGTATAAGAAAGACTCCATTTTTAACGAAGTGTCTGTGCTGGAGACCTTTTCTGAACCAGGTTTTATCAGATGCAAACCATAAAGGCACCAGCTAGACAAGGTAGCTATGGCTGCACTACTTTTTATCTCTGCACAGTGAGTCCTGTGTGTTGAAGGAAAATCTGATGCTGTCAGTACAGCTTCACATGGCTGCCCTTCCCATCTGCCCCTTGTAACCAGGAGGGAGCAGGGGAGTAATTCTGGATTTTCTGTCAGGATCAGTCATGTCCTGGAGCTCATGCTGTATGAGCACCACGAGACAGGGACCTCTCTCAGAGCCTCTCAAAAGCTTCACGTGTGTTAAATTCTTCCTCTAAGCCACGGCAGCCTAATTAAGAGCTTTTTGTGCCATGTCATATTTGATGGTTGCTGAGGTGAGGGCATCACACCTGGCAGCATTTCAGTGGGGTGGGGTGTGGAGGGGCAGTGCTGTGCAGGTTAAGAAGTGCTGTTGTAAGTAATTACAAGGAGGAAAATAGCTTTGCTGCTTGGCTGCTACGTGTATCATTGCATGCTCCATAAAGATGATGGGATTTGCCTGCTGCTCTGTTCTGACAGGGCTCTGTGCCTGGGTCTGGTGCCCTCAGTGCTGAGATCTCTCAAATTGTACCAGAGCAAAAAGCTCTTGTGCAGGAAACGTTCACCTCTCTTTAAGCAACACCTGCATGTGAGGAAATGTTGTAACATATACTCCTTGTGGTCAAATTGCACTCCCCTTGAGGTGCTCATGATCCCCAAACCTGCTGCTGCTCCACTGGGATATTGCTAAAAAAAAGAGAGAAAAAAAATGTACGAAATAGGGATTCAGTGAACTCAGTGACAGGCAGCACTTGTTCCATAGTGGTTAGGGGTGGATTGGGTGCCCCTTAAAATGTGTCAAGAACGGTGAAATTGCCCAAACCTATGGTATATTTTTACAAAATATTGAGATGCTTATGTTTTTTAGCTGCTTTGGAAAACATTGCCTGAAATTCTCACCTTGGGAGATAATGTACTGTTGCTACATGCTGTGTGTCAGTATGAAATTAAACTAATTACATTTTAAGGCCCAGTGATTAGCAAGTTTTGAGCCATTTTTACATGTCTCTGCAGAGCACATGAGCACCTGTCTCTCCAGTGCCACTTAACAGGTAACTCTGATTTTTATCAGACTGTCAAAAAAGCCCTCATCTGGGATTTACTGTGATAAAAGGTAGGGAGACTAAAATTAGTCCATTTACTTTCCTCAGCCACTTACCCATATTGCCCCTGCTCCCTCTCTAGTCAAATGAGGTCAATCAGCTTGCCAGCCCCATCCCCTCCACTAAACCTTTTGTTGAGGAGAGCAGCTCCAGCAAGGCACAGAAGGTCAAAATCTTGACAGAGAATTAGGCACTAAATGTCCATGGGGCTGTGTGCCCTAGTTAGGGAAGGATTTGCTGTTGGCTCTGCCAGCACCATGTCAGTGCACCCACCAACCCAAGGACATCTCCCTCAGCTAAGAGAGCCTTTTCCTCCCTGTTCTGGGTTAAACATCCTGTCTCAGCTCAGCCACTCTGCTACCTCCACCAGGCTGACCACATCTGCCTCCTCTCAGGTATTTCCCATTTCTGCCTCTCTTTTCTTAGCGTACGATTGCTCATCTTGGCCTCAGTTCATTACCCCTTTTTCTCCTAATCTTCCTTGCCTTTGTGTATGATCTATTTTGCCTCCACTTAGCCTTGTGATCTACAAAGCAGAAGTCAGCTGGCATCATGAGGTAAACAGGAGTGTATTACATCCCCATGTCTGCAGGTTGAAAGGAAACAGTGATTCTCTAGAGCACCACACAACCCAAAGTTGTGAGTCAGAGCCCCCAAAACTAGAGATTAGCTTTTCAAAAGGGATACATTTAGAGAAAAGGAAATGCATTTTTCATTTTCCTCTCTGGTTTTCAAGCATCTCAGAGTTACACTCTGGGGTTCTACCCCACAGCAATGCACACTGTAAGCAATGAAGAGAGCAGCCAAAAAAATTAAAACCTGAAATTTTCATTGGCCTTCCTCAGCATGTACTTTAGGGAGAAGGCTTCATTACAAGAGGTGAAAATGTTGCCAATGCAAAAGATCAGTGTGCCCAAGAAGCATGCAGTTCTCTCCATGTGTTTTCTGGGCATCAGACCTCAAGCAATTGTGTGACCTTAATCTCTGTCTTGAAAGCAGAGCCTGGCTTAAAAATCTAAGCAGGTAAACAAAGCTTAGGTATCCCAGAAGCCACTGTAATGTGGCCATTTTTCCAGTAAAGTCTCTTCCTAGCCCCAGGAGCTTGCACAGCACTGGGAAGACAGATAACAGAGGTAAATATAAAACAGGTTCATGTCCTCTGAAGGAAAATTACAAAAGAGGAATCTTAAAAGTGTCCTAAAAATCATTTTTAAATTAAATGTGAATTTCTATTTTAACTGAACCCCCTCCAGCAGCTCATGAGTCTTCACATGGCATTTATTTTTCTCTGTTTAGTTAAGAAAAATATTTTAAAAGAAAGCAGCAATTTTGAACCTCATTCTTAACTCTAAAGGATTTCACTTAAAACCTGGTTAGAGTCAATGCTTGCACTAAAAATAAGCTTGGAAAAATCAAGTTTACAATGTTAAATATTAATTCAATTTGCAAATATGTGCACAGTCTTAAGGAGCTTATCTATCGTGGACAAGACTTAAAGCCTGACTTCTCTTGTAGATGTGAAAAGAACCAACTGCCCTAAAGTAAAACAAGAATAGGAAGAAAATCAGCCAGTATAAGTTATCCTTTTGCCTGCAAAACTTTCTGTGCTGGGCTGCCTGGCCCGGTTTCCCTCTCTGCCAGGAGTGGCAATAAAACAAAGCATGCCTCCTGTCCCTGTTACAGGAGTGGCTGCCTTGGGTCTCCAGCAAAGGGGAAAATTCTGCTGCCCTATTCTGCAGCTGGCTCCCTTTCCTTGGGTGCCGCTCCCTTGCAATTGGAAGCACACACTCAGAATCCCTGTTTAGAGGCAGCCTGGGCAGCAGGAGCGGGGTCAGTCCCACACTGTGAGCATGGCTGGCTGGGATGTCTCTGCTGCAGCACTCTGCTGGTCTGAGGGGATGGGGATGGAGAGAAGGTGAGTGTCAGAGGGTTTGCTGTGACTTCTGCAAAGCAGGCAGTGCTGCTGCTGGCCCTCCATTATCTTTTAACTGGTACAAAGAGCTTTTCTTGAGCAGGCAGTGTGGGTGAGCTTTGGCTTTTCACATCCACCTTTGCCAAAGAGGGTGAGTGCCTGTGCAGGCTTTGGTCCAGCAGCCCTGCAGCTGAAGGTGCCTCTCTCCAACAGAGAAATGCTGTGCTGGGATTTAATTCCAGTTTTTCAAAGAGCTGACTGGAAAACAAACATTCTGTTTCAAAGGAGGGAAAATAAGAAGAAGCCTAAGCTTCAGTATCTGATTTTTTTCCAGAAGTTTACAGCTTCTCTTAATGCCGGCAGATTCCCATATCTGATTTTCCTGCCCCCTGCAGTAGCTTCCTAAAGTAAAGACTTCCTTGCAGGGGCAAGAGACTCTTATCTCTGTCTCTGGCATGACTTCTCCACCTGATAACCTCTGTTAGAAAGGAGATCTCACTTTCAGTCCTCACTTTGAACCAGGCAAGAAGGATAGGAGCCCAGCCTGCCACATCCTGTATGTGCATATTGCTCTCTGAAAAATTTGGTCAGAATATCCAGTTTGATCTGAAACACCCACCAAAAAGACAAGATTGGAAGGGGAAAAAAAACCACTAATCTTCTTAGTTGATCATTAAATGAGAATTAGAAACTAATCTTAAAAAAAATAAAAAAAAATAAAAAAATAAAAAAAACCCCAAGCAAACCTCACTGGAATCTGCCCAGCCTTAAATAGCCACAGAACAATCTCCATGTAAAGCTCCTTCTACAATCACAATCTTCACAATCAATCACAGCCACGTGTTTATATCTGAATGTTCCTTGTGTCTTTTTTGGTTTTTTGTTGTTTGTTTTTTGGGTTTTTTAACCAATTGTCAGAGTTCAAATACATCTTTATCCAAAAAAGATATTTACAGAACTAGAAAAAGCCCCTGCTCCTACTTTTTTTTTGTCAAGCAGGAAAGGAATGAATCTGACATTACCTCAGGATTTTATCTATTTAGCCCCATCTGCAGGCTGTGTCCATGAGGTGTGCAATAATACCCTTGATGTCTGTCTTCAATCAAGCACTCCCAGGGAGAGAGGTATCCCCTGGAGCTTGTCTGACCCAAATTGGGTGGAGAAATTGCACTTAAGGACAGCTGTGTGATCCAAGGTCTGAATGGCGCAGAGCTGAAGATGCCAAAGTGGTGCTGAAAAGGGCTGGGAAATGCTGCAGCTTTGCTGGCAATGTAGAGAAGGATCTCAGTTCTTTCTTCCACCATCCCCTTATGTTCCTGGCTGCTGGTGCTGCTCTAATCCCTTGGCAGCTGGAGAGGGGCTGTGGTACTCCCCATCTGCCACGAGGACTATGTCCCTTCCAGTCCCCTAGGGATCACTGCTTTGGAGCTCCGCTCCAGGCCAGTCCTGCCCAGAGGCCTTGCTGCAACCCCAAGGCTGTGGCTGTGTTTGGGAAATGCCTGTGGCCAGCAAGAGAGAGGCTGTGCTGCAGCACAAGCCTTCAGAGCTGTCAGTGATGTAGAGACTGAGCAATAGAGTCAGCCAGCTGCTTGCTTGGGAAGTCATGGCTAATACACTTCCACCTCTTCAACCTTTTCCACCTGTCATGTAGGCAGCCAAACTGCTCTTTTCCCTTGCCTTCTCTTCCCTCCACACTTCTCAGACAAATACACCAACTGCAAAAAGGAACAGAGAGACCAGGAACTGGGTTCAGCCGCTGCTTTCACCACTTACCTGAGGTTTGATCTTTCCATTCTTGCTTCATGGCTTCCAACTCAGCTTTCTGCTCTGTACAAGCTGAGTGGTAATACTTGCTGTTAATGAAAATACTTTTAAGATTGGATACTTCTAGAGCATTAACATAGGGCATTCCTGAAATTTGTCAAAAGTTGTGACAACCTCATTTAGAAATTCTCCTGTGGAAGAAAAGAGACAAATATTTTGAGAGGCTTACAAGTTAATGTGATGATAAATGCCAAGATCTTATTTTCCAGACTGTTCTGGTTTAAATTCTCTCTGTTCCCTACCTGGGGGTTGCATTACAGCTTTGCTCCCAACAGTTGCAGGCAGCTGCTGTTTGCAGGGGGGGAACTCCTGTGGCATTATTTATGGCAGCTCTCAGTGAGAGGACAGTGATTTACTGTGTGCCATCTTCTACAGCTGTGAATTTGCCCCACAGTGACAGGGACATTCAGTGGAATCCTGATTTTCGGTCTGACACAGTGGTAGAGAAAGGTGAAGTAGCTGGGTAAAAAAGAAAGCCTGTTAGTATCCTCCTTTGGCCTCCACAAATAGACTTTTACTTTCTGGAGTTGGGAAATTGGGGTTGCAAATACCCTGGCATTTGTGCTTCATCTCTCCTGCCAGACAACTTTTTCAAGAGAAGTCAGGATACTCTTGATTCTTCCTCTAAAATTGGGTGACCTTTGCTTTCCTCCAAACCCTACATCTGACTGCATCGACTCTACTTCTGAGCCCCCTTACTGAGGAAACTCTGATGAATTTGTCACCAAAGTTGCCCTATGGGCTGAGCTGCACAACATACAGTGTGACAGCAAAAGGAGCCCTGGCCCAGGAGTTCTCAGGTCTGCCTCTGCCTGCAAAAAGGAGCTCACTTCGCTATGCTGCCAAAAAGAGCTGTAGAATTTGATTTCATGACCTTGATCTTGAAAAGATGCACAGATCAACTGAGCAGGCTCATGGGCTTATCCAAATTGAATCTCAGTGCCAAGTCTCCTGGTTTTGACCTATGCTATAAAAGTGTTAAATTTCCTACAAAGCCATTGGCATTCTGCACAGGGAAAATGATAGAATAACACCTGGGAATGCCTTGTATTTTATTTCTTGGATTATTTCTTTAGACCACAGTTTATCTGGCACAATGCACAGGAAAATGATGGGATGTGTTTTGTAACATTACACAGGAAATCCTGGCATTGCCTTCTCTCAGTAGCAGTGAACCATGCCAGTCAGCTGTGGCATGGTGTCACGGGACAATGAGCAAGCCCAGCTTAGTGGCCCCTGTGGGAAGCTGCATGGGAAGCTGCTTCATGAGCTGTGTCTGCTGGAGAGGGAGTAAAGGGAGAAGGAGGGAAAGGTTCATTTATCTGCTGCCAAAATTCTTCCTCTGAGGTTCGCATGGTGGAAATTGCAAAACTGCAAGTAGGATTATTAATTCCATAAAAGATGTGACTAGGTACAATAATGGAGGGCATGCGAGCCCATTATCTGGTCTGGCTGACTATGAAAGATTTTTGCTCCAAGGCATCTGCTGTAATTGAAGATTTGGTGGGTCAAGCTGTAGAATACTTGTAGGATACAAGTGATGTGTGCTGTCATTGCTATGCAAGCTTATGTTTCCTTTCTCCTATTATCCTGAGCTGAATAGAATATAACCTTCAGGTCACTAATCAATGTGTGAATAATATGGACCTATATTTCAGAGGAAAAAGGTATGAGGTGAAATGCAAAACTTCAGATCTTCCTGCTAGTTCCTTTCTGCTCTGCTTCCTCCAGCAGCAAAAGTAATGGTAGGTCTTGACTGCTCTGCATTGTTCCAAAGCACAAAAATCCAGAGCCAAAAAACAAACAAACAAACAAACAAAAAAATAAAATTAACATTACACACATGAACAGGTACAGCCCTTGCTTCTTAAAATGCAGAGGGGACCAGGGGACCTGATTAGGCAAATTTTGTGAGACAAAAATACAGCCAAGCTCCTGAAAAACAGCAACATTACCAGGGAGATGCCTTTATTAACAGAATAAACACTCAGTCCTCCTGCAGATTGTTACCCAGATTTGGTTCTTATGAAGACACTTCTTCATAACATGAAGTCTCAGGTAGTGTGATCCTTCCAGCAAACACCATGCTGCTTAAAGCCTGATTCCTATCATGCAAAGAAGCCTGCCTCCCCTCTGGACACACACCACAGTGGAAGGCAGGCAATAAACCATCAGTTCTTAACTTTCCTAAGCACCAGCAGCTAGCAGGGTTTTTGTACCAGGCTTTTTCACCTCTCCACATTGCTGGTAGCCCTGAGAGAGCATGGGAAGGGATTTAGATCACTAGGAAGTTTTCACGTTGGCAGAAAACCTGCAGGCATAGAGGTGGCAGCGTGGCATGCTGATGCCTTCCTGAAAGTAATCACTCAGTCTGGTGAAGAGGAACAAGTTCCTACCTTATCTCCCCATCCAAAAGAGCAGCAGGGCTGCAAAAGGCAGCAGCAGCACAGCCCATGGGTTTGTGCTGTGTGCAGACTGAGCAGAGCCCTGGCAGCTCTTTGCTCACAAAGTTGTACTACTTTATCTTTCAGAATCTTCTTTTAGGAGAGGTCAAAACCCTCCTTTGGGAGATATTAAAGGATTTGAATGCTCATGGAGGTAGAGACATTAATGATCTCATGTCTTTGAGGAAGTCTAACCTGATGTAGGTTGGAAGGGAAAGTAGGCAGAGCAAGCCCCAAGCCAGCCAAGGTGCCTTAAGCAATATTTCCAGGGTGTCCATCTCAGGCAGATCTGTTTGTAACCTGGGCCAGCTTGTTTCAAAAGTGTGGTTTGTTACACGTTTACCTTTAACTGCAGAAGTCGAATTCCTCAAACCTCAAGGTGCAGAATAAGAAATGCCATTTTTTTAAAGTGTAGTCCAATCCACTCTTCAGTGCCTCTGGTAGATTCGGCAGTAACTCTTACAATTTCCAGGCAGAACTGTGGCCCTGGATAACTTCTCTACTGCTGTGTGTATTTGAAGAGTATTCATTGGTACGATCTGAGAAAGGCTTTAAAGAAGGAATGTATTTCAGGGTATCACTAGAAATGTTTCCTCCATGAAATGCTTTTCCTTGGGAGAACAAAGCAAAGTTATGAATTAAATTTTGGAGCAATAATATATCCTATACAGTAATCTTAAACATTTTTACTTTCATTGTCCCAAGGATTGCCTGGAGAGTCTCCTCAGTATATGACCAAATGTATAACGTTGGTTATTGCAGTGTTCATGTACAGAATTAGTGGTTTCAAACCTTAGTGTGTTTAAAACCATGTATGGGGATGAATCTGGGAAGCTTTCACTACTGTAACCAAGTGCCAAGAAGATAAAAGCATTTGAGGTATTTTTAAATGTCAGATTTCAGACACAAAGCGTATTACTGTGATTTGATCTTCAGACTCTGTATTTATCTGTCTAGCCTCTCCTATTCTATCAGCAACTGTTCACTGTGGAGATAGTGATAAGCTATTGATTTGGGGTCTCTAAAATCCAAATTATTATATTTAAGTCAAGGTATGTAAATCATTCATTTAAACACTATCAAAAAGGAAATTTTGAAGATTTTGCTTTTAAAGGGCTTTTAAAAAGCGCTGTATGAACAGTTCAAAACATGAGAGAATGATCAGCCAAATATTTTTGTCATATTTGCTTAGGTAAATAGCAGATAAATGTCAAATATGCAAGGGCCACTTAGAGCTCTTACTTTCATAAAGAGCTGTTCTGGACTGTCACTTCAAGGGACTTAGTGTAGCTGATGTGTCTTCTGTTTCTCAAGATATAGATGCAGGTAGTTTGGATAAGAATGAGGCTTTGCACTGCCCAAAGCAAACATGATCATTTCCAGGTTCTTACACTGAAATGAAAGATCTTTTCCTGCACCCAATAACCCAAATATCACAGTGTGCTTAATGATGCTGCTGACATTTTCAAAGACCACCCAAGATGTTGCCTTTCTGACTGCAGATATGCTCTGGGTCTCCATGGGCTCCCTGCCTTTTCCTTTCCAGCTCTCCCACGTCTCTTCTGCTTGCTTTCATTCTGCCTCATCAGGTCTTTGGAGTGCAGTTTTGATATAAGCAAATACCATATTGTCATAGCTGGAATAAGTGCTTGCCTTTCAAAGGTAGCCTAATCGTGTAGAATATAAAAAATATTGAAGTTCACTAGTTGCCACAATTCTTAAGATGCTAATAATTTTATTTTTAATGTACTTGCCTCTTAGCTGAAGACAAGGCTTGTGTATTCATCCAGTGCTAGGTCAGGTTCAGTGAACTGATTTATTTATATTTCTCACAGCACATCTGCAGAGGGTCTCAACAGATAAGTTAAAGCTATTCCTTTATGATCTAATTAAAAATAATTCCTTAAAAGAAAAGACAAATATTTTAGTATTTTATTTTAGTGGTTTCTTAATGCAAGCTTTTGGTGTTTGACCTATTGCTTTGTGTCCAAAAAGTCTGAGAATGCACTTTGAAATAGTAATTGAGCCTAAAAACTGTTTGCATCTCAGTCTGGGAAAAAAAAACCAATAACAAAGTAAGAAGGTGTCTGTTTCAATTGTTTTCCTTCTGCTAAGCAGGAGAACAGTCATTTACATGGCTTGTTAACCACAGGGCTTCTCAGGTAGGGGTCAGCTGGCAAGTGACACTGCAGGAAATATTGTGAGGTGAGAGTTAAGGGAAAAGACATCTAAGAAGCATGCAGCGGCTGAAAGGGCACGTTCCCAGTTTTCAATTTTTGGTTAATCGAGGTATCCTGTACTGATTCAGAAAGATGCCACTTTGTCACAACCTATCCAGAAAGGTTGGGGCTCCCAGGTGTGCTCTAGGTTGGGCTCTGTTGTCTGAAAGTTAACGATGAAATTCCTGCTGATTGGATATTGGGGTTTCCTGATTTGGTGTGAAATTATTGGTTAGTTTCAGGTAACAGAGGAGCTCCTAATTTATTTACATACTGCTCAGGACCTGCAACTCAAGTCCTTGGCTGGTATGTATGCAATGATAAATTCTGCTCATAAAGCCACAATATCACTTCTGAGTGCCTCCAGTGCTCTGGGGGACAGTGTGAAGAAATTGTAAATTTAGGAAGGAGTATGTCTCTCCATCCTGTGGCTGTCCTGTGCATCACAGCTGATCTGTGGATCTTGGAGGCAACTTTGGAAGCATGGAAAGATACCTTTCCCAGGGCAAACCAAGGACAGGGAGTGCAGAGCTGTCCCCGTGGAGAGGAGAATATCAAAGCCTGCTCAGTTCTTCTGCAGTCTCCACGACCTGTCCCTGCTCTTGCTTTTGGCTTATGGCAATGAAAGTAAGAAGAAAACTAAGTCCAGGGTGTTCATGTGGCCATGAAGTACTGAATTTTTTATAAAACTTAGTAACTGTCATTTTTCAAGTAATTTTCTAAAAGAGAGCAGGATTGTAGGTAGTGCACAGGAGCCAATGTACCTTGAAAGTACATTTCTTTGTTTTAATAAGGCTGGCGGTGTACCGTGACTCGCCATAATGAATTAATTTGGTGTTTACCATAACAGCACTGAGCTTAATGAACTCATCATATTTATGCAACTGTCTGTGGATGTTCTCTTGTCATTTGGGATTTATAAATAGGTACTAATACTTTTATCGCTGCTTTCTCCTGAGCAGGAAAGTTCTTCACAGTGAAAGGCCATTAAAGCTCACTTCTATTTTTCTATATAAAAAGTAAGCAGATCTTTAATAACTTGATTTTTATCTTTATGTAGGTTTCTGAATTGTTAGTATGTACTCAGCAAAGTTGTTCAGCTTGAACAAAACTATTGTAGAGCCATCCTTATCAAATTCCACCAGTCATATAAAAAATAGAGTTAATATCTCATTTTACTGCAGATGCCATTTCATTTAAGGTTAGCCTTCTTCATTTGAAAGAGAGTATCCATGTAAATTCAACAGATTTAAGTAAAAAGAAGTTCTCTAAATTGAACAAAGTGATAGTAATTTATGGGATCGAAGTGATGAGTGCTACCTCTTTAGAAGGTAATGGTTTGTTGCTGAACAAAACAGAAGATCAGCTGCTTTCTCTCTTTTAATACTGTTTGATATGCAAATCCTTAATGCTGAACAGCAGCTCTGGTTTACTGTTGCTTCTTCTGTCATCTCTAGAAGGCGAGATGCTTATCCTTGTTTCTGTGCATGCTGACAGCAGTCTGGTGCAAAGCACCACTGAAGGGCACATCAGAAGGCGGCCACCTGCCTGCCCTCGTGGGCCTCCAGCTAGCTGGGCTTCAATCTGCTTGGAGTCCCTGCCACAAAACAGGCTTTGCAGCTGGACCCACGGGCACTCTTTTGCTGGGTTAAGTGGTGGGAATGGGTGCAAAGGGAGCACTGCTTTCGTCTAATCTGGCAGCATTTGGCTGGCACACAAAATTTCCTCTCATGGAGCCCATGATTGGCAGCTCATTAAAAAGCTGACTTTAAAAAAATATCCACACAGAAAAACAGAAAACAGTCTCTTCAGAACCAAAAATCCTCACAGATATCAAGATCTGAAGTTGAAGGAAGCGCTGGTATATCTGTATATATAGATACGTATATAATCTCTGCTACCAGGTGCTTTGCTCATTTTGCAAGCTCTCCCAACATCACTCCATTCATTCAGGAGGCACTGGCAGTGCTCCTCTCTTTCTTTCACATCAGGACAATGACTTCTGCCCTACACCTTCCCACACATCCTTTTGAAGGCTGAAATATGATGCTATAAATCTTACAAATATGATTTATGGCATCAAAGTCAAGGCTTTGAGCATCAATGTGTGTCTCCCGCCAGGCCTCAAGGGCAAAACATGAAAACTCACTAGTGAGACAGTGAGGTACCAGTGGTGGGAGAGGAGATGAAAAGGATTCCAAGAGTGTCCTACTTGCCTCTCTCCATTCCTATTTCCCTCTCCCTTCCCTTCCCCATGAGGAAGCAAGCCAGGCTAGGCAGCAGCCATCCTTCTCTGGCACCACAGTCCTGAGCCAGCATTCCAGGGGGCACCAGTGAAGCTGCTCTGCTGCCCAGAGAGGAGCCTGCTTTGCCAAAACCTAAAGCTTGCTCAGGGAGATGCAACAGGAACTGGCATCACTGCAGCTATTGCAGTGAATAGGAAAAATTGAGGCAGTTGCTACACTTAAATAAAAACACACAAATGCTCTTTGTGGGTCTCTACCTGTCTACTTTGATAATTGAAGGATGCTTACAAATCAGCTTCTTAGGTTTATATCTTGTTTGAAGAGAAGAACCAAATTCTGGAGATTTTGCATGAGATTTTTGAGAGAAAAGCTCCAGTGACAAGGTTTTGCCTGAGGAGTGATTTTTGGCTAGTGACTGCAGAAGGTACCAGAGGTCTGATCCCATCTGCAAGCACCTAGTGCTCCTAAAGGCAGCCCATGTGAGCCCCCTGGGAGCCAGCACGAGGGTTGGGACCTTGGCTCAGGCTCCCGAGGCAGAGCCCACCAAGGTATACAACTATAGCATTTTTATTTTCTTATTATTTACATTCCCCCCCCCACCCCCTTTCAACAGTGGGCATTCATTATATTGGCTCTGCAAATCTGCTCTCTGCAGCAGTCTGATCTACTGGCTAGAGCCAAGCACCTCATCACATTCTCTTCCTTATCAATGCCAACAGGGAAGTTATCCCTCTGGACAACATGTTCCTGGTGCAGGAAGCTGATATTCAGTCACCTCTGACATCCCAGAATATGCATTGGCATTTCCAATATAATTGTAAATGGCCTCTCATATCTCGTGCTCACTACTGATAGCTGAGAATAAAATTAGATCAAAAAAGGTGTTGTCACAGAGGTCTTGGTTTCAGAGCATTTGTGACACCTTGCTATCATATTAAGTTGGGGGTTTTTTATCTGTGGGTATTTTGGAGGAGTAATTCCATTTCACTTCCAGCAGCAAAATACGTTGTTACCAAGTGAAATCCAGCCCTATTCCCATTGATTCATTAGGATTTGTTCACATCCCTGTTAGATTTGGAAACCACAGGCAGCTTAGTTTTCTGTGTTTATATCCACGAGACATCACTTGGCACTGTGAACTCAGAGCCAAATCAGTTAAAGTGCACACAGACATTTTCTTTTGTGTAGCTCAATAAATTTACGTCATTGCCTTGAAAAATGTAACTCTAACACTTTGCTCGCACTCTATCCATAAGCAAGTTTTAAAGGTCATGCTGTTTGGACAAATTAGATTATTTCAATAGATAGGCTTATTTTGAAAGCTTTTTAAGACTATGGTGTTTCAAAACATTAGGAACTCATGCTCCCTTCTTATTAATTTCCACTGGCTTATGTCTTGCAGTACTACTTTGTATGAATAAGCAGGTTCAAAAGAGCCAAGGCCATTGAGGAAAAGTCCAGTTGTAAAAATCTGGGAGTAGGAAGGAGAGGTGGTTACTGGAATTATAGCATTAGAACATCATTATCATTCAGAGCATTTAGTTAATGCTCTATTACTTTAGTCATTTATAAATTTGAAAATCAAATAACAAACTGATTGTAGTGTCTGCCACCCAACAGGTACATCTGATTAGCGATCGGGGAACCCACCAGGAGCTGCGGCAAATCCACGTATTTTTATGGAAAGACTGCCATCGTGTGGGAGCCTCCTTGCAGCACGCAGGGATAGCCGTGCCCGTGTGCCTGCTTGCAAGGAGCCTCCCTTCCTCCTTTGTTTTTCCTGGCATTTCCATAAAAGCACAATTTTCGTTTCTGAAAATGAGCTACAAAGATAGGAACTCTCATAACTTGGAACAGGTTAGAAGTGTTAAATCTCCTTAATGTGTTAACTATCGTTTTGATTCACTAACAGGAGAATTCTGAAACAAAGTGTTTCTGAAGCCTGACAGAAGCAGGATCTCCCTCTTTCTCTATGTGCCATTAATATAGTTAGATATTAGTGCTCTTATAATTTCTCTTGATATATTTTTATCCCTTAACATCTGTTGGCAGCTACAATATTACAAGGCTTCATTGTAAGTTTTCCACTTCTTGAGCTCTCACATGTAATGATACCAATACTATCCCCAATTTCTACTTCAATTTTGTGTTTTCCTTTAAAGGATTGAACTTATATGTTACATCCATAAAGAAAATTGCCAATAATTACCAGGGGTACAATTAGGAATAAATCTCTGTTAAGGAACAAGCCAAAGCTCAGTGTCTTTATGCAAATGCCTTTTGCTAAAAAGATGTCTTGTGTAATCAGGAATTATACTGACAAGTGAAGAATCATTTAATTAATGAGAATAGAGCAATCATTTGGATAGTTCATTCTATTCCTGACTGAATAAAAGAGAGAAAATAGCCCTGCTTAGGGATTAGAGCCTCTGCTGGAAGAAATAAAGCCCATGGATGTTGTTCTGTTACTGCCTTGGGTAGATAGTACAGTAATTCCTAAATATAAAACCACATATGTTTGGATTAGGCATTGAAAATTAATTGGCTATTACTCCACAAGAACTTCTACAAAAGGGTTCTGTTTATGCTGGCTGTCTGCTCCTGCTGACCTCTCAGAATGGAATAATTGGGCCAAAATACTTGCCTAAATCCTAGTACAGGATTCCAGGGCAGTGAGAACCCCAGTTATGGTAAGCTCTTTCCGTAAGGACTGTATGCCACAATCGAGGGTAGTTTATAGACCCTGTTCGCAGTCCCAGAGGAGTAATCTGGTCTCCTGTTCAGCCCTTTGTTTAGAACAGGTCAATTTGCTCTGGATCTTTCCCACTGGGTCTTTGAATTTCACCGGGGGTGGTGATGCCATAAAGTGTCTGTTCCGTTGTTTGACCTCTCCGATTCTCCTCTTATCTGGTTGGAATTTCTTATGTTCCAGTTTATCCCAGTTGCATCTCCTCCTGTTACTGGGTCTAATTCCAGCTTCTCTACACACTCCCAACAGGCAGCTGCAGGCAGCAATGGCAGCAACCCTACAGTGCCTTCCCTCCAAAGCTCATCTGAGCATGGGTGGTTCTAATAGCTATTGGGTCTCTTGCCACAAAAGAGAGAATCCTCCCATCCTTGAGATGTACCTGCTCCATCAGAAAGCTTCAGGATGAGGCTTACTTAAGTTGTCTCTGGGTTTTGGAGAAGTCAAAATGTAGTCCAGGTGACTCTGACCTTGAATACCTTTTTCCAGGGTGGGAGCAATGCACTGCCAACAGGCACTGCACAGAATTTGTCCCACTCCTTACAAACTCAAAACTACCTGAACAAGGTGATTCTGGCATCTCTAAGGACATGTGTATAACGTGTGATCTGTTCCTTAAGGGCACTGTTCCCTCTGGGACAGCAGAGGGCAAAAAAAAAAAAATTCAAGCTGTTCCCCTCTGAACAGTTCATGATTCCAGCCACCAGACATACTGTTAGGTGGGAATTGGGAGCTCCCTCCAGGCCTGTGCTGGGATTTCAGCCACTGGTGGCAGTGTCAAGCCTCCCATTCCTGGCAAGACCAGAGCACAAATATGTGGTCATTTGGATGTGCTGTAGCAAATTAAGCAGCCTCGTAGACACAAGTATCTGTTGAAGCAGCATCAGAGACTGAGTCACCTCTGTACAGAGCAGCTGCCCCCAGGTGCATTCAAGCTCCCTTTTGAGGCTGATTTAGAGCACTGCACTGAGCTGTTGTGGTAGCCCTGGGACAGTGGGACAGCTTTCCTTCTTCCTGCAGTGCACTACAGTCTCTCTGGTAGCAACATCCCAGACCTCTTCTGGTTTGTGTGCACTTGGACTTTTTTGCATGCTATGTCAAATTATTGCAATAGTAATTGCTTGCCTTCCAACACTGAAATGAAAAACAAATTTATTATATTAATGAAAACAACTTTTCTGTTGTTTTATTATTTTTAGGTGAAACCATTGAATTTTTTATCTTGGATAACCATAGGCACCCAGAAGTTACTCTAGTCATTTCTGGATACTTAAAAAAAAAAAAAAAAAACCAAAACAACACCACAACTCTCCTCAGAAATAAATGGAGTAAATGGGAAAATATTTTTCCAAACAAAATTCTCAATTCTCAAACATTCCATCCTAGAGGAAGTCTAATTAAATATGTTGTCCTTGCAAGTTGCCTAGTAAATACTTGGCCACAGACTGGGTGTGTAGGTCCAAGGACAAGTGAATCATACAGCAAGGAACCTTCTTTTGCAATCACTTATCATCATCAGGTTACATTCTGACATTAAGTAAGACTGGCTTACGTCATCACTGACTACAGTAAGTTGGTTTTGCTGTCTCTCCAAAGCAGCAAATGGAGGTAACCCAATAAAGATCCATTTACCACAACATGGTATGTAACATGGTAAATCTGAAATGTATATTCCTCCTGATTTTTTAATTGAAATGTCTCTTCTCAAATTATTAGGATGCAAAATATTATCAGATATCTAATGGACTATGAAAGTCAGTTGACCTAGACTAGTAAAATCCAATTGAGAAAATATAGTATATGAAGTAAAACATTTTCATTGAGACTGTTAAAAGAAGAAAAGAGATTTGTGTATGCTTTGCTGTATCTGGAGTGGAACATAGATATCCATATGCTCAGTCTGACAGGTGAGCCCATACCCCAAGCTTTCTTTTCTGGCTAAACCAGTCTGTGCAGGTTCATCTGCTGCTTGGCCTTCCAAGACACACGGGAAGGTTGAGGCAGTCAGATTCACACCCTCACACTCTCAGGTGCAGCTCTCCCCCTGTACCCTCTGACTCTGTGCTTTCTCCCCAAGGATTTTGGAGCTGCAGCAGAATGGCGACATGGACGTACTGAAGCATAAGTGGTGGCCGAAGAACGGTCAGTGTGATCTTTACTCATCCGTGGATACCAAACAGAAAGGAGGTGCCCTGGACATAAAAAGTTTTGCAGGTGTTTTCTGCATCCTCGCTGCAGGGATTGTCCTATCCTGTTTCATTGCAATGTTGGAAACGTGGTGGAATAAAAGGAAAGGCTCCCGGGTTCCATCAAAAGAGGTATTAGACCCTCCATTTCTCCTGGGGAATTGTCATGCACCCTAAAGATTGCTGCCTTGACTTTATAGCACTAGAGAGGGTGGGGAATCAAATTCAGAGATACTTCATTAGCTTCCTGATTTTTTTGAGGTAAATGATGTTCCTCAAAATCTTTCTAGCTATTCTTTCTAGAAAAGCTTGAATAAAAATAAATGTATATTGATGATGTATAAATATGCAACTATTCTGAGTAAAACACAATTGTTACTTGTAGAATAGTACATTATTAATACATCAGTATTTAGTTCATTGTTCCCATTGACAGCTAATTCTCACTAGGTGTCTTGGCTTCTTCTTGAAAAATGCATCTCCTAAGCTCAGTGGCTGAGTCTTTTAAAATACATTTACGTCTTTAATCAGCAAAATTTACCTCTTTAATCAGCTGTTGGTTTCTTGAATAAGCTTGTCCCCATTTTCAGAAACATTAAATTCTTGAGATTTCCATGAACTTCAGTTCTTGTAATTTCAACTGAAGTCCAGGGAAGCAAAACTACATTAAATTTTTCAGGTTCAGGCCAGACTTATTTCTGAAACCTTCTGGTACAGGCTTGTTTCAGAAAATCTTGTACAGATGCCACAGAGAAATATGTTATTTTACACCTGAGATGAGTTTGCTTCTACACCCGCATGTGTAATGCTTTCCTTCCTGTGGTAATCTACCTGTCCCTCTACCAGCCATCTGAGCCTTGTGCGACTTTGCACCAAATTTCTTGTAGCCATAATTAAGTTTTTACCTCTACAAAATGCTAAAAAGAAATTAGGAACAAAATTATTTATTAAAATGTCCTTGGAAGCAACACCCAAAGCTGAACCTAAATATGAGTTTTAATGTAGCACTATCACATGCAGCTTTTCTGTCTGTGTAGCCCAGGCACACCTGTGTAGCTTGTGGGGTACTGCTGTTAATTTGCGTGTGGTGGTCTTGCCTTCTCTGCAGTTTCTTCATTGTGTTTATTCCTGCTAATCTAATGCTGTCTAATCAGGCAGGATTAATTACACCACCTAATTAGACAACATTGGCACTGATGTTAAAATACATTTAATCTTTTCTTGCCTGTTTTAATTCCCAAGCTTTTTTTTTTTTTTTTTTCTTTT
>PYHW01010582.1:1506534-1524409 GCA_013186435.1 Turdus rufiventris | reverse complement strand
TTTTTTGTTCAAGATCTGGACCGGACCATTATTAAAAGGAAAAAAAAAAAGGAATCTTTAGTCTTTAAATTGGGTTTCTCAGGAATGGAAACCATGTAGTTTCACCTGGTCAATTATTTTAAAACCCTGAAATGTACTGATCGTTGTTTAACCAAAGTTTCAAAACTTCATACTTTGTATTTATCTGATGCAAAACATGAAAATCAATAACAAAGGAAAAGAAAAAAATGACAACACAGATATTTTACACAAGTATAGAATTTTCCACTTCAATTTTCAAATGCAGGGAAATTCACATGTGTACTTTCCACAAATTGTATAATTTGGCCTCCATGATCTTTATTATATGGTCATTAGCTTAGCATTTAAACACTCATCTCAACATTAAATTGAAAAGCTTGGCTCCAAACTGAGTTTAATGTGGACGTATGTGCTGAATGTCCCCATTATCCTGGATGTGGAGGTCATTCAGCAAAGAAATACATCTTAACTAACTTTCTTAAAATTCATTTTAGCTTCCATGAAATCCATTGGCTCTTCCAGGCCACTAGTCCAGAATCGGGGGTCAGATTGGGCCAGTTTGTGGTCAGCAAGCCAACCCTTTTTCCTGGTGGCTGCCTTCTTGTGCTCCAGAATGCAAGCATTTATACTGAAAAAAAATTGTCTAATGGTTACGAAGATAACATTTCGGTCGTGTGCCAGAAGTAACCCATTCACTGATGTCTGCCTGAGTCTGCAGACAGCCTTAAACACTAGCTCTGAGAGAAGTATGAACCGCCCCAGTAATCTCAATGGGATGTTGACTCTGAAGCCTGATGATAATTTAAATGTGAAAACTGCTGAATATTTCACTACTGATCACACAAGAGAGAAGAGGAAAGATCATATTATGGAGATATGCACAATCTTACTGTGAGTGGGTCTCATTTTGGTGTATCGATTGGGTGGAGATTGGGTTGTGGGCTAAGCATGGGAGATTATCACCGCTTATATATTTTCACTGGTCTGACCCTAGCCCCAAATGCATCTCTGTAAAAGAAAAAGGACTATTTTGAGTTACTCTTAGAGGCTCAGAAGCTATGAAATTACAATCTTTTCCCAACTGGCATTTTAAATTACCAAGTATTTGTATGTTTGTTTTTTCAAAATTAAAAACAAACAAACAAAAAAGAAACCAGAGAAAAAAAGAAAAGAAAAAGAAAATATTTAGGACTGTCCCTCAGAGACATAGTCATGACTTGCACACGCTAATCGAGCCTCTGTATATTTCTTTAGCTTCTGATGTGGCCCCAGTTTTCCTGCATCCATATGCAGCTCCAAATTTCTTTAGGAGATAGCGTTTGGTGAATGCGTTTGGATTTGATGTCACCTGTGTGGTTGTTATGTGCATCCATGTCTATGTCCACCTGTGAATAAACAATAGACAGAAAGCTAAGTCCGAGAAATGAGCACTGCATTTTTTCCTTCCCGTGATGAGCTCAAACCAAAGCCCTTATGGTCAGTGATCATCCAGTCCCTGGGAGATCCCTGATGCCCTCTTCCCTTCCCCTTTTTCCCTGGTTTGTCTCCCTGTTCCTGCCCTCGGAGGGTGCAGTTCTGGAGGGGAACTGGCCTCTCAGTCTCCTTCCAGTCAGGCACTGTGTTTGGCGTGCTGCCAGCGCAAATGTTCAGTGATCCATTCTGCTAAGCAGATGAACTCCTGCAGTTTGTTCTAGGTGTGGACTCTTTCAGAGTGCTTGACTTCATTCCTAGAGAAAGGAAGCCCATTCGGTATACTAGGAGTTTTGCCATTGATTCAGGGAGCTCTGGATCAAGCCAGTCAATGAATTTCAGTAATCAAGGCTGGAAGTCATCAGTGCACATCTATCGGCTGCCTAATTATCCTCTGTGAGGTCCTAGAGTATGAGATATTTCTAGTGGCCTGGAAGAGCCAGTAAATTTCACAGAGATTAAGGTAAATTTTAAGGTTAGTTGAAATTTATTTTTGTTCTGAATTAGCTGAACTACTTAGGCTGAGGGAATATCCCTGTTCATGTGTACTTAATGCTGCTTTGAATCAAGCTTTGCAGCTCAGGCAGAAGTATATATGTAAAACACAGGTGATTTATTGGGCCACCTGGGGCTTTCTCCACTTTTTTAACTTCTATGCATTTAAATTCTCAATTATAACGAACAAACTTGTTTAATTGTATTCTCTGGGAAGAGAGATTTAAGAAGGAAAAGAGACAGAGGTAAGAGAAGCAATGATACATTATAATAAATGCATCAGGCTGCCTTCTCTTCTCACCCACAAAAGTATAATTCCATCAGAATAGATGGAATTGCTTCTTTGTAGGTAAGGAGATAATTAATCCCTCTGTTGGCATTGTAATTTAAAATTGCCTGGTGTACTCCTTTCTGTGCAATGTCAATGAGTCACCAGTGCTTGGGTTTTTTTCTCTGTATGTTCAGCTTTTCTATACCACAATTTACATTATAAAGGCAAAAAGGAACCTGAGAAGTTTCTAGCCCTTCCTTAAACCCTGAGAGGATGACAAAGATGGCAACCTGATCCCTCAGAGCCTCCCATGTTGACATCCAAATTTAGTTCTCATTGCAGAGTTGAAGAACTGGCATCATTCCAGGCATTTGAGATTATGCAGTTTACTTTTATTTAGCTGTTGCTAACCCACCTAGCTCTGAGCTTGACTTTTCCTAAAAATCTACCGGTGGTGGTTTGAGTTTTGTTGTTTGGATGCAGGGTTTGAAGGTAGCTGCGGTGTAAGGGTCTGCCTCAGTTTGGCTTTGCCCACCTGGCTTCAGGCGGTGGGGGAGTTCGCTGGTGACATTCAGAACAACATCAGCCAAGAGCCAGCTCTAGTTAATTGTGCCTTGTGCTCCCTGGGCAGTGCTGATCACCCTGTGAAACTTCAGCCCAGCACAAATGGCGATGGTGAGTGGTGCCTCTTGTTTTTCTCATTCCCCAGGACGACAAGGAGATCGACCTGGAGCACCTCCACAGGCGCGTGAACAGCCTCTGCACAGACGACGACAGTCCCCATAAACAGTTCTCCACCTCATCGATTGACTTGACCCCACTGGACATTGACACTTTACCCACACGTCAGGCACTGGAGCAAATCAGTGACTTCAGGAACACTCACATCACCACAACCACCTTCATACCAGAGCAGATCCAGACTCTGAGCCGCACGCTGTCTGCTAAAGCTGCCTCGGGATTCTCCTTCGGCAGCGTGCCCGAGCACCGAACTGGCCCTTTCAGGCACAGGGCACCCAACGGGGGCTTTTTCAGAAGCCCCATCAAAACAATGTCATCCATCCCTTACCAGCCAACTCCTACCCTGGGCCTGAATATCGGTAGTGACCCAGACCGAGGCACCTCCATCTGAGCATCAGAACGTTTCTTCTCTGTTTCTTATTTAGGACTCCCTTTGCAAGGAGCAACTGTAATATTGTGGGACTAACATGGATGTAACCTTTCTTCTTTTCCTCATTTTTTGGTTTTGAGGGTTGTGGTTTGGGATTGGGGTTGTTTTGTTTGGTTTTTTTTTTATTTGTTTGGGGGTTATTTTCTGTTTAGGGGTTGTTTTGGGCTTTTTTTTCTTTATTTTATTTAAGAATCAGAATTATTAGTAGCAGCTCTTCCTCCTCCTCTTCTCTGCTTTCTCAGTCTGGTCTCTTCTGCCTCCCCTTATTCTCTGTACTACTTGAATCACTTACTCTTCAGTTATCACCATGTTAGGTTTTGGTTACTTCAGACTTTTCATATACTTTAAATATAGGAAATGAGCAGCAATTCATGCATAGGAAAACCCTGAGGATTACTTTACAGAAGGGCATTTGCTCCTCCTCCCCCACCGCCTTTTTTTACTATAATTGCAATAACTGAAGTATTTTTCATGTACTCTGCTGCATCCAGTCAGCGCTCCACTGCTGTGCGTCCTTTTAACTGTGGACCAAAGGCAAACCCTGCAGTTTAAAAAATTGAAAATTAAAAAAAAAAAAAGGCAAAAAGACAAAAAAAACAGAAAAAAATTGAAAACAAATGAAGTTCTAAGGTCATTCAGGCCCCATAATATAAGAATGCAATTTTGTAGGATTACAAAAAGCCATTTCTATGCCAGTAAAGACTACAGTTAAATCTACTTTTGCACTGCAACAGTGCATATGACCTTTATGTGATTGTACAGTGTTAAAAGTTTTTCTTATGTACAGTAAACTGTATCATATGGCAGAAGCCTCTGTTGTGTTAAATTAGTATCTCATACATATATATATATACATATATACACAGAGGTATGTGTATATATATATACATGTATATATAGCTATAAAATGGAAGCTGTTGCTATTGCAATTCATTTAATAAAGCTTTAGTAAAAATGTGTTGTATACAGGAGAGATGTACAGTGCAGGGTGTCTTTTCATTTAGAAAAGACAGGTTGCTTTAACATTATTCTGACTTGCATCGTTTGCCAACAGAGCATATTTTATACTTTTCTATTAGAGCATCCAGGGCAATTTAACATTTGTACCTAGATGTAACTCCTTTGGTTAGGTTTTTGCATTGGCTTTTGAGCATTCTATAAGGCTAATCTTGATAATTTTCCTTTTACTTATTTAAACAAATGGAATCTCTCTTAGGTATACCATGTTCATGTACAACTGCGATAGCTCTAGAGCAGTTAAACATAGATCAAAGGTCAGTAAATCCTTTTCCAAGTCAGCACAGCTGATCAATACAATAATGGTGTTAGTGGAGGAAAAAAAAATAAAAAAGCCCTCAAGATACACAGATGTGGCCTTAATTATAATCATCTTGTTCTAAGGGAAAAAAATATGGACAGACACTCAGTTTAACCCTTTCTATGTTAAGTTAGATTTAGAGGAACTATGTATTTTTTACATTAGTGCCAACTGTATAAAGCAAGAAAAAAAACAGCAGTGAGAGCAAAACCGGTGCCCACTTTGGCATCAGCTTTTTCAAGTAACACTGTTACCTGTTAGAAACGTAGGAAGAGCTTTCAATTTGTAATCCTTAAACTAAAAGTGCGGTTAAGTAGAAAGCAAGCAGTTTATCCTGTGAGTTTTTTGGTTTGGTTTTCTTTTTAATGCAACCATACACTTATTTTAATCTAACTCATTCTTTGGCTAAGATTAATAGGAATCAGCCTATGTGATTTGCTTTAGGATAAATTAAAAGTTATATTCTTCAGATCTATTCTATTTTGATGCTAATTCTGTTCTGGGGGAGCATCTTGTACTGTCACTGTTTTTGTACTAAATCTTCGAATATTGTCTACCGTGTAAGGCAGAACAAATTCTTATCGTGCAAAAGGCCATTTTGTTTCCAGGGTAGCAAGTGTCTAAAAGCATGCACAACTTGCTTCCCCCTTGCAACATTCATGAACTCATCCACACCTCTGAGTAAAAAAAAAAAAAAAAAAAAAAAAAGAGAGAAAAAAAAAAAAAAAAAAAAGAAAATTTCTTTCCAACGAGCTACGTGGGGACATACAAGATGTTGCAGTGATTTTAGCTATTAAAAAAAACTGTTAACCATGTACGATATTTAAAATAGGCCTATTTTGATGTGTTGCCTATTATACAGATACACAAAACACTTTTTGGAGGCCTCAGTTACAAGTGGCAGAGCTTTCTGTGTATAATTTGTCTAAATAATTTGTCTAATAAAATTGTTTTCTAAACTTGCGTTTCCTCCTGTTCAATTGCTGAGTCCTGTGGGATTTTCAGCCTATGGCAAGGTAATGTACTCATGGATTTGGTGCACTGCTATGGAAGGGTTTTAGCCCGTGGAGATGGATGAGCTCCTCAGGCTGCTTCAGCTCAGTGAAGAGCATCTATGGAAAACACCATGTTTTACCATGTTTATCAAAGTCAGACAGATTTCAGAGAGCACTTCCAAACAGCATTTTGGAGAATAAGTTTAGAGTTCCTTAGCACTGACATGTGTGGGACAGAATTTTTAGAAATACTGCATCCCACCTGTTTTAGTATAATGCAGGAATTTTCTTGGAATACGGCCTTTATTTTTATAGAATCACTTTCTGTCATTTTTATTTGTACAGAGGTTAATTTTCTCTGACACTGGACATACATTGCCTAAAATAAAAGTTTTACTGTGAGAGAAGGTAGGTCATATTTCATTCATGATGGCTTTCTCAATCTTTAAGTTTCATTAACATTTTAAACTAATGCCCTAATCATTAGCACGCTGTGCTGCAATAACATCAGGCATGACAATTTAACTTGCAGCATCCAAAGTTTGTCTTCTGGCTTTTTACATTCAGTGTACTTTACTCAAATATTATTCCTGACCTGTTACAATTTTCTGTTAAACTTAGCAGGCATTCAGGGGATCATTCACCTAAATAGAGGCAATGTGTCCCTGTCCCACTCACAGACACACCTCTCTAGAGCCAGGTAGTTTTACAGATAAGACAGATGTACTCTCTATAATGGGCTACATCATGGTGAACCCTACGTGACACTTCCCTTTCTTTACAACAAATTCCAGGGAAGCAATAGTGTTAAAGACTGCCAAGTGTTTCTGCTGCAGTAGCTCCACCTGAGATACAAGCCAGCTGTTTATAAAGATGAGTTGTTTGCATGGTATCTGCAGTTATACGACCTTTTTGAGATACCAGCTACAAACAAAAAGTGAGCAGTGGAAGAAAACACATTTATCTGATTTCACAGAATCACCTAGAAAGATGTTTCTATTGACCAGCAGTGAATACCTGGAGATAAATAGTTCTGCTGAGCCAACCAAGTGAATGATTGCAGCCCTGAGGGACACAGCTGCAGCACAAGCAGTGCCAAAGTCCTGTGTCTCCCTCTTGACTTCACCAAAAAAAAAAAAAAAAAAAAAAAGTTGGGGTTGTTTCCTGAACAAAACAGATTTTTCAGAATATCTTTTTTTCCTTCTTTCCTACTTATGTAGGATGCTACAAAGTGATGAGAATATCCTTTCTGTGAACACTTGCTGGGTCATTGCAGTTTACTGGAGGTTAATGTCCCCAGAAACTTTAATTTCTTAACTTTGCTCAAAGCTGATGACATGAAAAGTAAACCAGCTTCCTTTGTGCATGCTCCTGGCTGTAGCTAACACAAAAAACAGTCTCCAAAACAACAAAGGCATCACACCAACACAGCCTCACTTTAACAATTTTCTCTCAGTACTAATTAATGTTTCCTCTTCACTCTGCAGAGCTGTTTTGAAACAAATGTCAAAACCAAGTCTCTCCCCCTTAATCTGAGTCACAGAGAAAATTTTTGATAAACACTGGGCCATGAACACATGCATCTACGTGTCACATGCAACAACAGCAGTGGGCAGCTGTGAAGACATCATCACAATGTATCAGTTTGTTCAATGTATCAGCTTGTTACATCTCACCCAAGGCATCATTCTTGAGGTCGGAAATAGAAGCCTCCAAAAGAAGGTCAGAGCAGGGGAAGTGATTCGTAGCTTAACAAATTCCTAAACATAAAAATTTTACCAATTTTGCCTCAAAATTCCAGGAACCAAGAGCTTAATTTAGAAAGAAAATACTTTCAAGAGGTATAGTTATAAAAATAAATATAATACCTGTCAAGACTGGCAAAATCTGTGCCCCCCATTCCCATTCATCGCAGTGGTATAATACTTCGTGTATACTACATAATCTATTTCTGCAACATTTGTGAAAAGAAAAAAATCACAGCTGGAAAAATAAACTGTCAAATCATTAACTACTGTACTCTGGGTCACTCAGGAAACTTGCGGCAGAGGGAAGAATTCAGCATCTTAGAACCAATTCATTGCTGTAGGGGGAAAACAAATCTTTCTGGGATCAATAACTGTGATACCAGTGGAAAGATAGCTACCTGCAGCACAGCAAGCACAGGACACCCCTCCACCATGACATCACAGTTCAAGTCCTTCTGTAGCTAATTATTCCTGCCAACACTAGTAAGGCCAACATTTCTTTCAGTGCATGATGATTTTTCCCTTTCTTAAAAAAATTAAACACTTGTGTCCTGTTCTTTGTTCTAAGGGGGTGATGCACCAACACAAGTTGGATAAGGAAGTGCTGCACTGTGCCAAAACAAAAGTTAACAACAGAGTTATTTGTAAATCTAGCTATTATCCATTAAAAGACTGACCCTCCAAATCAAAATAAAGACTTAAAAGGCAAGCCCATCATTTAATGAAAGGTTTTGGGAGTGCATGAAATAGTCAGTCATCAAGCTCCTGAAGCTACCACCCATCTGCAGGTGCTTCTCTAGGTTGCTCTCCTGGCCCCTGCAGAATCTGATGTGGCATTAAAATAAATGAGAGCTGTTCAGGGGTTGTGTGGCCAGATTTTGGCAGTGGGGGGGCTACAGGGATGACTTCTGTGAGAAGCTGCCTGAAGCTTCCTCCGTGTCCAAGAGACTCCATGACAGCCAGCTCCAAGAGGGACCTGCTGCTGCACAAGACAACTAACAGTGTTAGTGCCTCAAGGATCACAGAGTTAGTAAGGGAAAAATGTTACTGCCCAGGAGCAACTGCCACTGGGAGAGAGGGTGAGAATGGGTGAGAAAAACAGCCCTGCAGAGCTCCAGTCAGGCAGAAAATGGAGGAGGAGGTGCTCCAGCTGCTGGAGCAGAGATTCCCCCGAGCCAGTGGTGAAGCCCATGTTGAGGCAGCTGTGCCCCTGCAGCCCATGGAGGTCCGAGGTGGAGCAGAGATCCACCTGCAGCCCATGGAGAACAGCAGAGCAGAGCAGGTGCATGCCCAAAGGAGGCTGTGAGAAGCACATGCTGGAGCAGACTCCTGGCAGGTCCTGTCAGGAGAAAGGAACCATGGAAAGAGGAGCCCATGCTGGAGCAGGTTTGCTGGCAGGACTTGTGACATTGTGGGGGACCCACAAAGGAGCAGGCTGCTCCTGGGGGACTGCACACTGTGGAAAGGACACAGAGGAGGAGTTCATGAAGAACTGTCCCTTGTGGGAGGTAGCACTGGAGTATGAGAAGAGTGCGAGGAGTTCTCCCCTGAGGAGGAAGGAGCAGCAGAGATAATGTGTCAGGAACTGACCCCAGCCCCTATTCCTGATCCCTCTGGGCTACTGAGGGGCAGGAAGGTAGAGAAAATCAGCTGCAAAGTTAAGCCCAGGAATAAAGGAGAGGTGGAGGGAAGACATTTTCATATCTGGGTTTACTTCTCATTACCCTACTTTGATCTGATTGGACGTAAATTATATTTATCTTCCCCTGAGACAAGTCTGTTTTGCCAACAATGGTAATGGGTGAGTGATTTTCCGTGTCCTTATCCCAACCCCTGAGCCTTTCATTATATTTTCTCTCCCCTGTCCAGCTGAGGAAGGGGAGGGATGGAGCAGCCTGGCACCCAGCCAGGCACAGCCTCTGCGAGGTGGAGCAGGCAGGTTTATTTTCACAGCCCCACAAGTGCTTCGTGTTACAGCCCCCCAGATGAGTGCTCCGTGCCGGGCTCTCAGCCACTGCTCTCTCTGCTTCAGCTGTTTGTGCACCCCACTCCACCTCCACTGGGACCCCGGCACCAGAGCCCTGGAGGGATATGGAGAATAGGAGGAGAAAGGAAACAAGGATTTATTTCAGAGAAAAAATCTCTCAAGACACGGATATGCTCAATTTGAGCGTTCACCCCTTGTTGCCCAATAGGTCATCTGAGCTTTGCCTGACTATTCCCTCCCTGTGGGGCTGCAGCAGCAGCTTTGATACACAGGGTGCAGCATCCCAGTCCACCACACTGGTACTACTGGACTGCAAATATCATACCCCCACATAGGAAAATGCTCCACATGAATCTAATTTTTCTTGCCACTCAAAGAAAGACTCAGATGTGTCACTCCCGTAGATTGCAGAGGGACCCTCTTGTCCCACTCGGCACAGCTGGAAGCAGCCAGAAGATCCTGACACAAGCATTTTTACTGGGAGTGAGAAGGTGGTAAATATTATATAAAGCATGGCCAGAAAAAAATTAAAAATAAAAATAAAAATTAAAAAACCCACTTCTTTTTTTTGTGGGTTCTGTGTTACATTTGCTGCACTCTGCCAGTCTTGCGCATGTCCCTGTCAAATGCAAGGGGGGACAAAAAAAAAAAAAAAAAAAAGGAGGAGCGAGCAGCTCTGTGAGTGCATTGTAGCCCTGCCACCGCTGGTAAGCTTCCCTTTCTCCCCCACTGACCAGGGACATGCTTCTTCAAACACACAGTGGGGAGGTCTTGTTTGGTTTTGAATATTCCCTGGATATGAATATTCACTGTGGGCCACAGTAAGAGTAATCACAGTTGACCCATGTTGTTACTAATTAATTATTTTGCTTACACACGGGGGAACGGGAGAAAGAAAGCAAATACTGTGAACAAAGCTAATAATGTGGTTACTTGCTACTCCTTCTATCTGACACGTTTTTAAGGAATGATCTCTGTGGCACAACAGCAAACACAGCAAGAAATTGATGTAGTGTAGCAGGAAAAGCGAGTTACTTTATGAAATAGTGCTCAGGCAACACTGGAATGGTTTGTCTTGCTCAAACTTTTACAGACCTTTCTGAATCATATTGGTTTTATGTCTCCCCAGGTTTAGGAGACTGCAGATGTAGTTTTCTAGTTTTCTTACCTCCTTCTTGCCAGCAAAGCAGAATACCATAAACCCATCTATATGATTCAAAAATTATCCTATCAGTCCATCTATACAATACAGAAAGTAGAGCTGATATGGGACACAGGGAGCTTTGTTTTCTAACATCGAGATAAAAGATAGGTAGAGGCAGAGGGGATACACATGGAAATCTGACTTTTGAAAGACACCTTTATTGTCTTCAATAAGTGCCACTGCAGTCTTCACTTTTTAAGATTTTCTATATCATCTGACAAATGTAGGTCTATCCGTATATATATTAAATCTACTGTGTCTTACATGGGTTGTTTGAAAAGAGAAAACATATCCATAAATATTCCTAAACACTTATTCCATAGGTATTGACACATAGAAGCAGCTTTTCTTTCTAAAACTTGCAGCCATGGCATTACAGAGGGTTTATTATCGACGGCACGCAGTAATTTGCTGGAGTGTGTAGACAGGTTTACCCGGAGCACAGACACGAATTTCTAGAATCTCTGTTTCACGGGTGAAGCCGCGTGAGGAAGTGGCAGCTGTGGCGCATTTGCGCGCAGATCTCCATCCATTGCACTTCATCTTCCTGAGTCAATGGTGGGCACTTCCAAAAGACAAAAGTCAAATAAACAAAAACAAACAAGAAAGGAAGCAAAGTACGGCGGGGAGTGCTGCTGTCGCTGGTTAGAGGAGCAGAGGCAGGCGCTGGAGGAGCGGCGGGCCCGGCCCTGCCCTGCCCGGCCCTGCCCGGGAGGNGCTCGGTGCCGCGGGGGCCTCGACGGGAGGGGCGGCCCTTGTCCCCGAAAAGTACCCCGGGGGCGAGGGCAGCGGCTCCCCCTCGCCAGGCGCTCGCCATCCCCCCTCACTGGGCCGCCGTGCCGGGGCAGGAGAGGGGGGAGCGCGGAGCCGTGCGCGGCCGCGGTGGTCCCGCGGCGGCCGGGGAGCGCCATTTCCCGGGAAACGGGGCGGCCCGCGCCGCTATGCCGCCGGGATAATGGCGGGGGCCAGCGCCCTGTCACCTCTTGTGTGCGCTTTCCAAAGAGGAGCCCGGGCGTGGCGAATGGGACACAGACCGCCATTGTGCCGGCGACACTTTAATCGCCCACACCTACAATATTCAACCTGCTGCCGGCAGCGGGGCGGCCCCGGGACGCACACCCCACCCCAGCGGACCGGGCGGTGGCCTCGCCGCCGTCTGTCTCGCCAGGGCCAGGCTTTTGGGGGCGCCTTCAGGGCCGCGGTGTGGGCTCGGCCAGCCCGGCTGGCCAGCGGTGCCCACCGAGCACCCGCAGAGTAGGAGCCCCGAGCCCGGGACACCCATCCCGCGTCCATCCCAGGCGGCTGTGGCACGGCACTCCGGGCAGAGTGATGCTGCTTACTCCTGCCATCCCTCCCTCCAAAACTGAGCCACTCAGGTTCTCGCTGAGCTCCTCTGTCAACCCTGTGACATGAGAGCCCTACCTCTGGGCTACTGCAAACTGCTGGCTCCTGATGAAAGCTGCCAAGCACCTGGCCTCAGCAGGCCATCAGCTGTGTCTAGCTTCACCTTCTGCCTCAACAGAGCTCTTGCTCACTGCAGATGAACACTAGGCTTTGCCCTTCAGGAATTTCTAAAACTTTTATGGACATCGAATCATCCTGCATGCCTGAAAAACAGAAATGCTTGTAAGTCTCCTTCCCTCTCCAGACCAATCAGCTCTGCAGCTCAGAGCTGTGCCAGAGCTACAGGTCTTACTGCAGTCAGGGTCAGGGTTTTGCAAGCCTACTGTCACAGAACTGCTTCCCAAGAGCTACAGGACTGCAGCTGAGCATTGCTGCTTGGAACAAAACCCATGAGGACACTGTCACGGGCACTGCAAGCAATGCTCTGCTGAAGCTGTCTGATGTCTGATAGACTGCAAAGAGTCTTCTGCATGGCTTGGAATTTTGAGATGCCCCTAAAACTTAATTCTCTTTGATGTTTAATTTTTGTGTATGTCTTTCTGTCTTAACCCCAGTGAAGAGGGGGAAAAAAGGTTCTGCTATTTTAACAAGTAGAAATTCTTGAGACATCCTAATTTACAAGGTAGTGGACTAGCTGAAGATGTCTTCAGAGAGATTTCTTTTCACAGCCCTTCACAGGGGTAGTTCCTGAAAGCTCTGTTGGTGATGCGTTGTGTTGGAAATAGATTGTTCCTAGAAGCCCTGTGCTCTTGGCTCTCAGGGATTAAATGAAAGGATTTCCCATTAATGCAATATAGTATATTTTTCTTGGCTGGCAATGTTTTCTTGGGGAAATACTCAGCTTTTAGGGATTGATATGAGATGCTGATCAGCACCAGACTGGGTCCATTCACCTGATTTTCTCCCCTTAGAAGGACCAGTGTTCTCCACATTGTTTTGGTTTATGTGACTGTAAATATTTACTCTTCACATTTTAGAGACCTTCCCCTCCTCAAGAGACCCACTAAGGTTCAGATTCCAGGCTGGCATTTCCACAGCTAAGAAATCTCCTTCAGGGACTGGGCTGCCTGATTGCCAAGAGCTTTGTGGGTGATGGATGTGAGCAGATTGAAGGCCCAGTACAATTGAAGCAGCCTCCTGTGCTCCCAGGGTACTGCTCAAGTAATGCTGCTGTTGAGAGGCAAGGCAGACTGTTTCAAATGTTTATATTTTTTTTCTCTTATTGACATGTCAACTGTTATTTTTTCTCTCTCCTGTTCACTTATATGTTACTACTATGCCCACTTATATGTTACTACTATGCCATAGAGAACCTGCAAGCTAAATTTTTCACTTATACCTCAAGCTATGACTAGAATATTTTCCCAGAGCAAACCTTTATAGCTGTATTGTGCAGTGGCTAAAGTGACAGTGAAAAAGGGAAAGCTGAGGCAATCAGTAAAAAAAAAAAAAAATCTACTGCCAGCAAATCTGGAGTATTTACACTGTCTGGGCTCTTGTGCAAGAGACCTAGAGAGCAAGAGGAAGTTACGCGATGTGATTTGAAGGAAATAAATTGTTTCTGTGGATGATGTTAATTTTCTGATCTTAAACTAAATGAAGTATTGCTCATATACTGTAAAACTGTTGATCACAGTGGCAATTTGGTTGCTTAAGTGATTTACACTAGTGAAACATATCAAGTAGCAGCCTAATGGAAGCATGTTAGAAAGAACTTGTTCATAAAGCAGGATGATCATTAGTGTTCTCTTACTGCTCATTTCAAGAAAAATTAAAATTATGGACCTGTGGGTGGTGCCTGTGAGCATGCACAGGCCCTGCAGAATTATTGCTGCAGCAAAGGGTGAGCGAGCTACACCTGGAATAACATCGTTGTTCAAAGTGTCCCCCAGCTGAGAAGTGCCTCAGCTGTTCAAGACTTTGGTGGGACTGAAGGCATTTAGCAGTTTTAGTGGAACCTCTTTGCCAAGCTGAGTGCAAAACAAAAAAGGGTTTAAAGTAAAATGAGCAAAGGAAAATATGTGTTGCTTCCTTGAATATGAAACATTTTATTTTTAAAATATGAGCATAAATTAACATCTGTATCCCTTTAAATATGAGCAAAATGTTTGTAGGTACAAATTGCATAGATAAGATTTCCAACTGTATCACTAGTCTGAATTCTTTATGCCTGTTAATGGCCCCAGGAGCTAGGCAAGTATTGTTATACCAGTGCCTTGCATTTCTCTTGGAAGCAGTGGAGGTACTTGCACTAGAATTAACTGTACACAACGACAAGTGTCCACAGGGTTAGCCCCAGAGCACATTTATGGAGGTAAATGACACCAAGAAGTGGGAATTAGTTTTACAAACCCTCCAAGAGCTGAAGCAAATGGTATGGGCCAAGTGTAACAATCTGCCCAGGAGGATTGCTCTGTAGAAATGAGGGCACACATCTGCTTCAGCAGCAGCATGGTCCTGAGTACAAAGGGGCAGGGTTCAGAAATGTGTTTTCCCAGGTACCTGGGCTTTTGCATTCATTGCGGTCATCACTTCTAATGTGTATTTAAAACATGTTTGACAGTAAAACATAAGACACTGGTCATAGGAGGAGCCGTAAGGAGCGCTTGCTGCTGGACCCTCTTCTGCTTTAAGTAATCTTGCTCTGAATAATGTAAGTATGAATGCTTTATTTGGGTGAATATTCTGATGATGCAGTCCATGAGACTGAAAATTATTCAGCTGTACATTGTCCTTTTGTATTTGTAGTAGCTCCTAGATGGGGTTTGCCATCCAGGGAGCAGGCCAGCCATGGGAGGGCAGAAATCCCCCTTCCCTCCTCCAGCAGGAGGCCTGGGCAGGTTGCAGTTGAGATTCAGGAAGGATTACCTGATCTCAGTGAGCAAGACTCACACCTTGGTCTCTATCTACTGCCTGAAGACAAAGTCGAGGTACAAAGGGAGGTACAAAGAGGGCTGTGTGTCCCCCCAGGTACTTTTCAAAAGGAAAGGAGGAAACGGGAGAGCACGTGGGGAAATTGGGAAAGGGAAGAGAAGGAATAAAAGACTTTCTGACCAGTGGTGATGCCTGCAGAGAAGCTGTCTGATCTTGAAATGGGATTGAATGAGCAATTAGACTGTTGAGTACAAACTGAGGACTGACCCACATGCTTTGTGCTTTCAAAATGTCTCTGGCTGTAATGATAGAGGAGGCTTTTTGCAAGAAGACTCCCCTTTTGTAACCCCTTTTTCTGTAACACTAGTACGTTCCTGACCCCGAGTTGCTGCCTGGGCCCTTAACCAGGCTGGGGAGGAGCGGGGAGGGAGGGAAGGAGGACTGGGGGGAAAATATGCATAAAGATACGGGAATAAGTTCAGTTTGTTTTCCTCTGAAAGCTTTGACACTTGCTTAGAGCAGATTAATTTTCAAGGCTTCCTACATTCCTGCTATTGTACAGTAAGTGTTTCAGACCGGTGTGCCTGTGTTTCCGGCTCCTGTGAAGTCCCCTTTGCAGCAGGGCGTGCCTCGAACCGCTTCAAAAGAACCAACTTCTACAAAAGAAAAAAAGAAACTCAAGTAGGCTTGAACATACAAAGAGAGGGAGAAAGGAAAGTGAAAAGGGCCGGGCAGTGTTGAATACAAAATGAGTTCAGCCAGCCCCAGGAGTTCTTCATCACTTACATTTATCTTATTCTGGGAGAGCAGAGCTAAACCCAGTGCTGACATAAACCACCCTTTGCCTTTGACTTTGACTCTGTGCACACACAGCAGATACAGGCATACAGACTACTGGATTTCAATGAAGTATTTTTCCCCCTCTGAGCAGTGGTGTTGGTGGGGAAAATGGCTTTTTATGTGTGTCCTTTCAAAGGCAAACTGTGGAGTGAGTCTCAAATGCCTCCAGTTTCAAAGTGTGCATGTGCTCACAAAACAAGCACTTAGAAAATAAGCAGCTTGTTATTAGTGTTTCCCAGCCGGGAAGTTTTCCCATCCCAGGAGCATGCTGAGGTGTCTGGCCGATCTCCCCAGTGCTGCATACAGTCACTGAGGTACAGCTAAGGGAAGTCCCCAGCACCTGACAGCAGCCCTGGGGTAGCCCGAGGGTCCTTCTGAGGCATCAGCCATCTTTGAGAGGCTAATGGGATGCTGCTTCCCTCATTCAGTGGATGGTTGGTGGGATGGAGGATTGGACTTGCTCTCAAGTACACCCAAAGCCACACAGCCCACCGGCCTGGAGGGAGATGTTTAAGACTTCACTGCACCAGCCTGGCTGTCCCCATGCTGGGAGCTTGCTAGGCTTGGGGAAACAGGTATCAGTGGCTACTGTTCAGCAAAGCTCCTGCTCGTTTCCAAGGTTTGGCCCCAGTCCTTGCATGGAACAGCTCACAGCCATGGCACCCAGTGCCCAAACGGAGAATGCGGAGGCTTAACCCTGGGGAGGAGAGAAGAGCGGGGCTGCTGGCAGAGCACAGCGGTACCACGGGCACCCAGGAACGGAGCACGTGGTGCTCGTGGGCTGAAAGAGAAGCCGGGGGGCTGGGAATTCAGCCAGCAAACAGCACCATGCAGTATAGCGCGGGGGACTTTTCCTCCTGTGGCTCGTAGAAGCATTTATTGAAGGGGGGAGGGGATTAGACAATAGGTGAGTATAAGAGTTTTTATTAGTTACAAATAGATTGTCTGGCAACTTTACGGATACTATAGAGAAACAAAATATTGACTTCTGCTGCTTGCCATCTTTCTTAACGAGTAAACAACTTTGGTTAGAAACTGAGAACTTGTTTGGGGGGGATCCAGCAGCTTCTGCCTTTGAAGCATATTTGCCAGCGAAAAAATAGAATAGCAGAGGTTTTCCTCGGTTTGTTTTTAAAGAAAGCAAACCATGAGCATCGCGTTTCTCAATACCATCCAGTTGTCCGTGGAAGGTGGGCCCCAGGCGCCTGCCATGCGCCAAGTGTGCCCAGCCCGCTTCCTAAACTAGCGAGGCTGCTCATTGCATGTCACTGCCGCTTGGCTTTGAGCTGCTGGGCTCCCTCGCTCCCTCCTTGGCTTGCGAGTTATTCGCTTTTGAAAAAACATATCTACCTCATACTGTGCCCATCACTTTGTTCTCCACACGCCTATTCACACGGGCAAACCTCCACTTCTCCTCTCCAGGCAGGCGGCGGTGGCGGGAGGGGAGGCAGCGCGGAAGGGAAGTTAAGATGTGTGCATGGAGTTATTTCCCTCTCCACCACCTTTGGCCAGCTATTGTTGGCCCAACAAAAGGACTCGCTCGCGGGGTATCGGGACCCTGCCGAAAACGTGGCAGCTCCGGAGGCAGTGTGCTGTCCCGGCTGCAAACGCCACCGCTTCTGACCTACCGGGTCCCGAGTGGCCTTCCCGCGTGTCGCTGGGATTGCCGCTCTAGAACCGAGGGCATTCCCTCGGCGGCTTCGCGGCCGAACCTCGGCACGGCAGCGCCGCGCTCCCTGCACCGCCGCCCGCACCGACACCTCGGGCAGGGTCACTGCGGCCGCGGCGAGAGCGGGACGGACCGACGGCTACTCCCGCCGGGCGTGGGGAGCCAAGGCGGGCATTACCGGAGCCTCCGAGGCTTGGCCGGCGGCCGCTATAAGCAAAGGGATGTTTCCCCAGGCGGGCACGACGGAGCGTCCTCTGAGAATGCAGCGGCGAGAGGGCCCGGTGCCCCCTGGTGTGGGTTCCCTCTGTCCCAGAGCCGCCCGGCGCGGGGCTCTCTCCGACACCCCGGTCGGGCAGGGCCGCTGCCGGTGTGCGGGGCTCTCTATGACACCCCGGTCGGGCAGGGCCG
>PYHW01010582.1:1480989-1499770 GCA_013186435.1 Turdus rufiventris | reverse complement strand
GGGCTGCAGCACTTTTGTGGGGCGGCTAATCAATGGCACATCAGCGAGACAGCGCATCAGCCCATCTGCTTGATATATATTCAGAAGGGCTCCAGCCCTTTTGAAGTCTAATTTCTTCCCCGGGAGAACGCGCCGGATAATTTACCATCATTTCCCAGACAGGGCGGCCAGCGGGTTAACCCTTTCCCCAAGCGCTGCCGCCGCGGGTTTTCCTCCCGAGCGAGCAGCTTTAAATGCCTCAGCGCCTCGCCACAAACTTGTAAAAGTGCCTCTGTAATGGTACGTGACTCGCTGAAACAGGACACCCGGCCCACCGGCGCGGTAAACCCCTCTCCTGCTTGTCAGATTGGTGTTTAAAAGACCTGTTCGGAACAAGCAAATCCCTCGACCCTGCCAGGTCAGCTCGTATCGTTTCAGCTCCAACCACCCACTGATATTTCTGTGTTTCGACATCTTTAAGCCTTGGGGCTCTTTTTTGTTCCCATCCGATGCTCAGAAACGCAGTTTTATCCGGAAGCGGGAGGTGGGATGGGGAGCCAGCAGCGCATCCCGTACGGGCTTGCGCTGCAAAATCCTCTGGCTCAGAGGGTGGCGGAACCCGGCAGGTGCGGGGGGACGGGACGGACCCCACATCACCTCCCGGGCTGCGGGACCCCTGCACGCTGGGAGACCCGGCCCCGCTGCTGGGGCGGGACACGCCGGGAGATGGCCCGTCCGTCTGCTCCGTCCGGGGCCGGTGAGCCCGGGGAGGATGCCGAGCCCGCACCCCCGGCCCATCTGGGATGCGCCCCGTCACGAGCCGGCGGAGCTCTCCGAGTTCTGTCCTCGGGTAGGGGAAAGCGTTTGACTCTGCAAGTTTCTGAGCTTTTATTTGTTCTCTCTGCCTCCTTCCTCCCGCAAGGGCTCTGCCAAGACGGGAGATGCCCGAACCGCCGACGTGCACTGACTGAACTCTGGTTCAGGGCACAGGTTGAATAAGCCCGAGGCCGTTGAGCGGCATCACCTGCTTCCCATAAACCCCAAAAGCAAACCCTGGGGACCCGCCGGGGCCGCCGCAGTGCCCTCAGTCCCCACCTGCACCTCGCTTATCTACAGTCAACATTTTTATCCTGCCCCAGAAAGGTTCCTGCTCGCTCCCGGCTCCGGGGCGACATCCGCGACCAGCAGTGACACCCCGGCCCCCCGCTGCTCCACCGGCAGCCGGTGGACACCGCCCCCCCTTTCCGCCCAACAGGGGCCGCCCCCACTTCTGGGAGCAGTGCGAGGAGATCAGCTTTTTCATTTATTTATTCATTTTTTAAATCCACCAGCCCAGCTGCTGAAAGAGCCGTGCATGGCAATGTCTCCTGCAACATCTCTTCTCTGAAGTCTACTTCAAAAAAGGAGGAGGGTGGTGCATTCATTTATTGTTTTGTTTTGGTTTGTTTTTTTTTTTAACACGGAAAAGATAGTTCTTCTGCCAAAAATTTTGTGGCTGGAGAGGCCGGGAGAAGCCATGCTGTTGGTTTCCACTGGAGCAGGAATGGCTGTGCACAGGGTTAGAGCAAAGCAGGGAGGCAGGGATCCCTGCCAGAGTGAGCAGTGGGCTCCTCCGTACTCCATTTTGGAAAGCAATGGAAAGGGGGCTAAGTACTTCCATACACCTGTCTGCTTTGGATTTCAGTTGCTGTGGGCAAAAGTACAGTTTCAATGTTTGCTTTGTATTACCCACTGATTATATTATTCTATTTTTCTCATTCCTGTACTAATGCTGAACTTGGGGCCAGTGCAACATGAAGGTCTCCCAGAATGCTGACTGTCAACAAGCTGTGACGATTTGTGGTGGCATTGTACAACCATTCTACAGAAATGGTACAGCTGAGAGCTTGGCTAAGGCTCATATAGGGACTACTCATAGTTCTCAGTCCCTGATCTTTTCCTCTGGCCTAGGGGAAATTTCCTGTCTACATACAAGGACGTGAGCCCCAGAAATGTTAATTGGCCTGCTATGGACAACAGGAGCCCAGGGCCAAAGGTAGAACATGAGTGCAGGATGTGTGCCACCATTTTCTCACAAAACACTTTATCCCAGCCGCTTCAAAAGTATTTCCAGTTGCAAGACTTTGCTCAAAGCAAAGGATGTTCAGCCAGGGACTGACCTTACACCTCCAGACAAATTTCACAATGGTTTTTGACAGGGCCATCTTTTCCTGATGCCTCAGGAAGCAGGATGCAGAGCAGTTTGTGTTGCCATAACAGCTGTAGCCTGTTATCTAGAGTGGGTGAAGAGGGATGGAGAGGGGAAATTTTCTAATATAGGATATAGCTGAGCAATATTTTGGAAGCATGGTACTTGGATGCAGGCTTCTGCAAGCAAAATTATTCTCCTGATTCAGAGGTTGTGCCCTCATTAAGTTTGAATCTGTGTAATTTGTTCCTGCCAGAGCTGCCCCACTGGGATGGGTGAATACATGGCTCTGAGGTAGTGTTCCAGGGTATGTGAGACTTTAAAGCACAGCCTGATGTGCAGAATATACAGTACCTGCTATCCTCACTCACCTCTCAGGTAAGAAGAATATCTCCTATTTTTTCTGAAGTTAGCAGTGCTGCAGTGTTTGTAATGAAGATATGATGAATACAGCTTGAATTGCATTGTTATGTTTCATTACTTACCAGAATGTTTTGCAAAAATACTCTGACAGCAAATTTTTGTGTGCTTCATCTCTGGTTGTGGAAAGATTTCTGGATAAAATCAATTATGCTCCTAGTACTTGGCTATCAAGATGTTCAATTAATTCTCTTCCCTCCTCTACAATTTGGTGGCTTCCTCTTTGCATTGCAGAATATCCTGAAAGCTTTTTCTTTTAAAAGGCTTGAAAAACAGAAAACTGATTCTGTGAGGATGGCAGCTGGGAAAGAAAGGCTCTGAACTGCTGTTAGATTCCTAGGGTTTTCCTGTTGGGAAAGAGATAGTTAATTACCATATTGTGTATGTATTTGTGGCTATACATGCACAGAACTGGACAGGTTGCTTGGGTGAAACAGCTTCTTTCTTTGTCTTTGGAAAGACCAGGAAATCTGATGAGGCATCAAAAGAAATGTGAGAGCATTGCTTGAATCTGCCTGTGCTGGCCATTAGACACATTTCATGGGTATGGAGTAAATGATGAAGAGGAGATGTGCTAACAGCAAATGTCATGACCTGCTTTGCAGGGGCTGCCCCTCTGAATTCATACAGGCCTTCCTGTGCAGGAGTTCCTCCTGTCTGATCTGGTGATAGCTGGCAAACCATGGAATCACAGGATGGTTTGGGTGGGAAGGCACCTAAATCCTCTAGCTCCAGCTCTCCTCACACAGGCAGGGACACCAATTCTCATTTTGTGGGCAGACCAAAACCTTTGTTTTCACATTGTCCCTCTGTGCTCAGCACTGCTGAGGCTTCTTCTGGAGTGCTGTGTTCAGTCTGAGCCCCTCACTACAAGGAGGATATTGAGGTGCTAGAACCTGTCCAGGGAAGGGCAACGGAGCTGGGGAAGGGTCTGGAGAGTAAATCTGTGGTTACTGCTGTTCTAACTTGCATAATAATATTTTAGGGTTTTTGAAGCTGAGAAAACAACTCTTGTGGGGTACTTCTGTGATGCCATGGATTTTACTGGTAAACCCTGCCTTTTAACACATGTGCAATGGAGTTCTGTCAATTTGCACTTACATGGACAAGTATTTCTGCATGTGGAAATAAGCAAATATTATAGCTTATATAATACAGCCAAAGCTGAAATTTACCTCCCTCAGCCCCTATTTTCCATTACTTTAGGTACCTTTTCAGCAGCCATGACCATGAATAGTTTCCTGGTTATTCCCAGAAACAACAACACATCTGCCATCCCAGCCCAATATGTATTTTTGTACAACCATACCACCATACATACTTTTGCTTTAACAAACAGTGAACCTTGAGTAACAGGCTGCATTCCAGAGCATGGATATGCTTTTCCAAAGAGCACAGCTATTTTGAAGCCCTCTATTCTGCCTTGAGCCCAACTTGGAGGATCACGAAATCGGGAGTGTAGATATTCAATATTCAATTCAATACTGTCACCAAAATCACCTGATTTAGAAGATTCTTTTCAATTTTCCATGGAAAGTTCAGTGTTTCTATACAACTTTCATTTAGCCACAATATAATGTTCAACCAGGTGTATTTGCAGGCATTTTATAAGCATTATAAACTCCACACTATGCTGAAGAAAGGGAGTAGCCTTATCAAAAGTTCTTATTTAATGTATTAACAATGTATTCTTGATAACTAAACACCAGCAGCTGAATTCACATAATTAATAAGGGAGATTCTCAGGAAATATAAAAAAAGTCTATTAAAACTCTACCTAAGATAAATAGACATGATAATATCTTATTATCCAGTGAAATACATTCAGAATTTTTTAGCCTTTGAAGGCTATAAATAGTGTCATGAAATAACGTCTTCAGCAATGCACTTGGTGTCAAGTGTGTTTGCTAAACACAGGTTTATGACAACTTAATATAAGAGTTTTTATTTTAAAATTCAATTTCTTTTTTTACTGAAGTCAGGCTTTTAGATCAAATTGGGGAATTAGGATATTTTCTATTAGCTCTCTAAGCTTTTTTCTAATTTTCTTCACTTCCTCTCAAACACTTAACATGGAATTGCATCCTTCTCTCTGTACATACTGCTGTGAGTCCAAATCCAGATTTCCCTTTTGCATGACATTATCTAGGAAAAATAGGTGTTATAGATAACCATCCTTCAGGAGTAATGGGCTGCAGAATTTGCAATAGGCAATTCTTGTGCTGAGTGTAGTGTGTACCTGAAAGGAAAATCATCAGGGTTCATATTTCCCCTTCGGCAGAAGAACAGTTTGTCTAAAACAAAATGTATTTTGCCAGAAAGCTTTTGTGTTGCACGTAGAAGGACGCTGTTATGTTTAAAGAAAAATAGCCTTTGAAGTTGCCTATGAGCTGCTGCCTTGATTAATTTAAAATTTTAGATTTACGCACCCTGCAATAAACCCTTTTATTAACTTTTTATTGCAACTGAACCTCCCGGCTGGGCACTCGGAGGCAGGTGTTCCGAGGGATGCCCTGAATCAACACAGGGACGCCCAGCCTAGGCCATAAAGCCGTGTCCCGGCTCTGGGGCCCGGCTGGAGCTTCCGAATTCCCGCACGGAGGATGCTCCCCGGGGCCGGGATCGCTGCCCGGGATTGCCGGGCGGGCTCTGTCCATGGTAGCTGCGGCCTCCCGGGCGGCTCCCAGCCCTGCCAGGCACCCTCGGGGGCTTCAGGTCGCTTTTCCTTCTTTCTTAGTCAGGTTTTTTTTTTATTTTTTTTCGGTTTTTAATTTTTTTTTTCTCTTTTAAAAAATGTTTTTTCTTTTTTTCTTTTTTCTTTTTTTCCTTTTTCTTTCTTTTAATTTTTTCTTTTTTTTTTTTTCTTTTTTCCCTTTTTCTTTTTCCCCCTTTTTTTTCTTTTTTCTTTTTTGTTTTTCTTTTTTCTTTTTTTTTTCTTTTTTCTTTTTCTCTTTTTTTCTTTTTCCCCCCCTTTCCCCCCCTTTTTCCCCCTCCACTCTCCTCTTCCCCTCTCTTTAGTTTAGTCCCTTCTTGCCAATACAGACTCTTCAAAAAGGGGAAAAAAAAACCAACAAAAATGAAACCAGCCCCATCAAACACCTCAGTGCAAACCTTTTCACCCTGTGGTGTTTAATGCAGCGTGTGTTTTTTAATATATCATCCTTGGCTAAAAGTCTTCAGTGGTGTATGAAGCATGGAAGCTTGGCTTGTTACACTGGTTACACAGTGGTAGTTTCTTCTGGGATGTCCAGATTTTTGTTATGATGTAAGTGAGAATGGACAATATTGTTCCAGTCTGTACTTCAATTTATGAGGTTTAATATGAAAAAGAAATATTTTTAAAAAATGCTCAGAATGAAACAGTTCTTGCAAAAGCTGTGCAAAGAATCAATCTAAAGTCATACACCTATAGAATCATTAAGTTTGGAAAAGACCTCTAAGGTCACCAAGTCCAGCTGTCAGCAGCACCACCACCACATTCACCACTAAACCATGCTCTCAAGTGTTATATCCACATTTTTTAACACTTCTGGGGTTGGCGACTCCATCACTTCCCTTGCACTGTCTGTACTTCATAGCTCTTTCTGTAATTTTTTTCTTAATATCTAATCTAAACCTCCCCTGATGCAACTTGAGGTCATTTCCCCCCATCACGTGTTACTTACCCTGTTTTGCTGCAACCTCCTTTCTGTAGAGAGCAGTAAGATCTGTCCCCTCTCTCCTTTTCTCCAGGCTAAACAACTCCAGCTTCCTCATACGCCTTAACTCAGACCCTTCCCCAGCTCTGTTGCCCTTCTCTGGACAGGCTCCAGCGCCTCAGTGTCTTTCTTGTGGTGAAAAGCCCAGAACTGTCTGACATGAACCAGCAGCTGTAAGCTAACATCTGTTAGGGGACATTGGCAGGTGGCACATGTTGGGACACAGACATCTCTGGCTCTGGCATGCCAGTGTAGCCTGTTGCACTGGCAGGGGTAAGCTGTGGCATTCTAGGCAAGGCCTTTGCTCTCTTCCTTCTTTCTTTAAAAGGATTTTATTCCTGTCAGTATAAATAAAGGATGCACTTGGCTGATGCAAAGTACCTTTTTTTTTTCCCCCCCAGAATATCGCCCATAATTTTGTACATAATCTGATCCTTTTTAAAGCTCTCAACATTAGATATCTTGGTCTTTTAGAAACTTATGTACTAACTTAGTTTATCACAAGGAAGCAATTTCTCTCTGGAGCTCACAGTCTCTCGTCCTTCTCTGTGTTTACACAGCCCAATTGGATTTATACTGGCAGGAGCCTTTTCCTGAATTGCCTCTGTGTAGGGAGAATCCCAGTAGTATGTGACTGGCAGGGAAAGATCCGTTTCCTTCTGAGCTGGCTCTATCCCCAGGCTGTTCATCTGCCCTCTGCTCCAGCAGGGCCTCCATCCTAGGCAGACAAGAAGCAAACAGAATAAAAGTCTTCACAGGCCAGGTGTGCCTTCTGTAGGGGGGAAAAAAGGAGGGACAGAAACGTGGAGGCTTATCACTGACGAAAATAGACAAACCCAGTTCCTGAATTCCTATAATCTGTTTGAATTGTATTCCAAAGCAGCATGCTGATAAGGTTAGGTTGTTTTGCATAGGAGTTTAGTTTTGATATAATGATAGAAATACCTGTAGTGTGAAAAAAATCCCAACCAACAACAATGAAAAACAAACAAAAAGCCCAGCAAAAAACCTAAACAAAACCCAGAAGTATGGCATTTGAAAGCAGGTGTTTCATTTCTATGAAAGAAAAAATGGCAGAAGCGTAAGTCTCGAATCCACAGTGAAACAAGAACATTTCATCCTTCTAAGAACTGTAGTTTGAGTTTTCTTATCTTGCCTCAAACCACTACAGGAATGGGAAGCTGTGGGAGGATCCTTGTTTATCCTTCTCTGCTTTGCTCAGTCAGGGCTCAAAATGGAATCTGAGTATATTTTTTTTCATTGTTTGCATTATGATAAGATCCTCAGTGAGCAGGTGAGTGCTGGAACGACAAGGGTGTAGCTCTTTATTACTGTAAGTCATCTTTATGCTCATAAATAGGCCTTTAGAATTGGATGGGATTGCTCAACTGTGCAAGAGTGCACAGGATGTGCCCATAAACCAAACTAAAACAGCCCATCCAATATAATTTAAACAAGGATCCATGCACGAAGCGAAAACCCTCATTGTTGATGTTATGAAACAGCATTAAAACACTCTTAGCATGTTCTGTGTTGGTGCTTGATGTTTTGCTGTGTAATTCCAGCTTTGCTGGCTCCAAATGGGCATCTTTAGGGCCTGGAAAGCCCTTCTCACACAAACACAGCTGGAGGGCTATGGGTGTCTCATTTAGGAGTCTGTGATCACTCGGATGAGGGTGGTAAGCCCTGGCTTTGAATGCCTGGTAATCATTTGTGCACTCCAGGTATTAATATATCCCAAGGCACTTAGAGCCGGTGAAACCAGTGGGATCAGTGCCTCAAGTTTCTCTTTTACACTGCACAAAAGCCAACTTGTGGTGTATTTTGACAGAACCTTGTAAAAGTTAATCTTTGCCATTTAGGTTTTGAAAACCAGTTGATCTTCTAAGCCACGAAACACATGACAAAAGAGATCCCTTGCCAGATACTTACCAAAGTATCAGAGTACTTATTTTTGTTTTCAGGAGCATTTCTGTTATTTGAGTCTTTTTAAAAAAAGAGAGAGAGAACCAAATAGGAAAAATCACCTCCTCCCCTTAGAAACATATTTAATTACTATTTTTGTAGCAGACCCAACTACTAAATGGCCAGCCCAGCAACTTCTCCTGTCATGGGAGCTGCCCACTGAGAGGGCTGTTACTCCAACTCTGTGTGAAACTCCTACCAGAGGGCCCCAAAACAATGATGTTTGTAGTGGGTGTCTGCCCTCTCCTACACAGCCAGAAGGGCTGTTTCAAACGCCTCTTACTCATATGAATACCCATTCACTTGGCAGATGGGGATGCAGAGCTTGACATGTGGTACTGAGCCCAGCCCATTCCTGGGCCCGTTTTGAAAATTCAGGTAGCTGCGCATGTGTGTGTGTGTGTGTGTGTGTGCTGTTTTCCAGTCTGAAAAAATGCAGTAAGTAGTTCCTAAGAAAAGGCTTTAAATTGGATAACTGGAGAGCAGCTTCATGTTGTATCAAGATGTTTGAAAGGTTTAGTCCCTCCTGTAACAGGGAGTAGAGTGTGGAAATGCAAGAGTCAATGAAGCAGCTAAATATTTTCTCACCATGGTAGGTTCGCATTGAGATTCTTTTGCATTTTGGCACTAATTTTATCCAGGTTGGGGTTTTCTTGGAGTGAGTTGTGTTCCCTTTCAAAATGACGAAAATGAGGCATTCTGAGTGGGCAATAAAAGCTGGGAATGCACGACAGGGTGTGTGCTCGACTGCCTCACCAATGTCTCTTGGCCAGGTGGCATAAAGCCATGGGAGCACAGCAGAAATGTCTTGTTGCATTTCAGTGCCACTATGAAGTGAATTTTATGGCTGGAATAGAACGCACAGGAAAAATTTCCTTTTGAACCTTCATGCATAATTTTTGTCACAGAAAGATAAAAATTACTTAATTCCAGCTCCTTTAATTTCTCAGATACTTTGATAATAGTGTGACTACAAGAAAAAGAAAAAGCCCCAAACCCTGCATGCAACACACAAGTGGATATAATTTTTCAAAATGTGTTTGTATGTTTCTGGTCTTGTTAGTGAAAATTATTTAATTGGTGAGTCTAAGCATCCTTTTATAAAAAGCTTCTCTTGAGGATTAGAGTATTAGGTTTCTTAGAAGGTGTTTTCTACGTATTTAGTTTTTTAATGCTAAGAATATAAATATTTAGCTGTTGGATTTAATTGGAGATTAGGGAGCCATGTATTTTCTTAGTATAAGATCTTCCTACAGAAATAATTTGATTATTTGATAGGTTAAGAAATGTATTACTCTTGGATTTAAAATAGTCATGATGATACCATAACTCCTTTCTTTTCTCCCAGTGCATATCTTCTGTTTCTCCACATTTTTCTTGAGCATCTGGACTAATCTGTAATAGTGAAACATTTTATTCTGAAATCTTTCTATGAGGTTCCTTCTCTACCATTCATTTCATGTAGCAGTTTCGTAGTTACCTTATTCCAACTATTTGTAATGTCCTCACATCTCATCCTAAGTTTCCATGTGTCTCTTGATGCCTTCCATAAAGAAAAGTTCAGACTCTCTTCATCTGCTGTATACCTATGCCATCTTTTATTGACCCCTTTTGGTTGCCTGTGACTGCAGGAAGCTCTCTATCTACTTCCTGCTCTTTCTCTTTCAACAGTCCCACCAAATTGCCTTAAACTTGGCTTATATGTCATAGTACTTGTCATCCTAAAACTACAAGTCCTGCTATGTGCTTGGATGGAGAGTGCCTAAGTATCCTGCTGAGCTGTGTTTGGAAATAACATCTCTGCTTTAGATGTGGAAGATCTGATTCAGAGCTGCTTTTCCAAGCTCTGTGACACTGGCAGGAATCAGCCAACATCTCCTGGCTCGTAGCTGAACATCCTACCACTGCATGCTGGTTTCTGAAAGCAGAAATCATCAGAACCTGATATTCCCTCCTGATGAGACACCAGCAATGATATTTTGGCTGGTGATACCTTGAACATAGTGCTAATTGTTCATGTCCCACTGACCACTCTATTACTTTCTATCATCCTGCTCTGATAACCTCTTCAACAGCCCCTCTGTCTAATATCTAATTTTAAACAAATAAACTTTTCATAATTTTCTAATTAAATAACTTGGTGGGAAAAAAGTGTTGCTTTCTAGTGTGTTTTGCAAACTGTTCTGCAGAAAACCTCTCAAGTAACATTTCTTGAGATGTAGGTAGGTTGACTCTCTGTCAAAAGTTCTGAGGCTTGAAGATCTTCTGCCCTTCAGAATTCAGCTGTGAGAAACAGAGACTCAGACCTTCCATTTTGAATGGCTTTGGGGGATGCCACTAATGGCAGGACCATCATTAACCTGGGGGAGTGAAAGTCCTTGAAATCCCCTAGGGATGGTCTGAGGTTCTTGGACTATCTGGAGGGAGCCTGAGAAAAAAGTGGTTTGAAGCAGTGGCTGAACCCAGCATGATGTGCCCAGAGCCTGGGACTTTGTAGGCAGCTGCTGTCAGAAACTCATTTCTCTCACTGCACAGGCATCCTGCAAAATAGATTTCATTTCAGAAATCTGGAGGTGACATGCTGGAAACCATGTCCCTCTCTGAATTTCCAGTGAATGGATGCTGGAACAAAATCAAGTCTCAAAGTAATGATCTTCCAACCAGCTTGACTAATTTCACTCTCTCAAAAGGCAGAGGATTTACCACCAGCTCATTGTGTTCATAGAAGTGCTGTTAATGCCCAGAAATCTGATTCTGCCCTCTGCTAAAGCTATCAAAGATGATCAGGCCCCAAATTAATTGGAATCAAGGGAGTCTTCCTTTTTTATATGTTAGCAGACATCAATTTGGCTTTCCCATGAAAAACTCTAAACTCTAAATTACCAGATTTACAATTTCTGCGCATTTTAACAATTCTTAGGTTTCCTTTTTGCATTTAATTCATTTTATCATCATGTTATTTTTGTCAGTAAGTTGACAGTATGTGATGTATTTTTATTATATGCATGCTGACAATTTTAACAGGCTTTGTAGTAGTTTGCAGGAAATGTATCATGGGGAGAGCTGTAAAGGTGTGTTGTCTTGACTTTTTGACCCACCAACAAAGCCAATGACATTTGTTTTTCTCTTCTGGTTCGTAAACTCCCTGGTGAATGGGTACCTTGTGTGGAAAAATATGAAGCTCATCAGCGCTGCTCTGTAACAAAAGCAGGTTTAAACTAGACTGATGTGCACTCAGTGCTAGCACAGGTATCTGAATGCTCCTGGTTACAAAAGAAATGCATGCGACTTCAGCTTGAAAAGGAAAAAAAGATGCCAAATATTTGAGTTTCATGATTCATGCCTCGTATGGATCGCATGAACTTCTTTTTTTATTATTATTTATTTTAGTTTATTGCTCACCTGCAATTGGGACAGCTTCAGCTTCCTTGTGCAGGTGTTGAGGGACACATCTGGGCCAGCCGAGCACGTGCGCCATGATGCCCTCGTGTGACTCCAGCAAAATGCTGCCAGGGCAAAAGTAATGGAAGCAAGAAGACAGTCAGGTCTCAGTTTAGATGCTGAGCTGGAAAATCAAATTAAAAATGAGTCTTCAGAAGTCAGGGCCATCCCAGGGAAGTCCAATGGAGCATCCCCTGACCCAGCTTTTGTTGCTGTGCAGGGAAGCAGAAGCTCATCCCCGCAAGGAGGGCTGAGCGTGCCCATGGGATGGCTCTGCTCCACAGACTTTGGGAGCTGTCACTTGCTGCTTGGGGCAAAGAGCACGTTTTGGCATCTGTGCACTGACTGACAAAATATGACAACATGAGCGATAAGAGGACAGTGTGAGCGTTTTGCTGAGCCACGAGAGCTGGTGAATTCAGGTGGCACTTGTGGGTGCTGGGAAGATGCACTGAGGGACAGCGGTGATGCAGGCTGGTGCTGGAAAATGGGAGAAGTGCTGCAGAAAGAGAGCAAGGCATTTGCAGCGATTTTTTTTTTTTTCTGCTCGAGAAGGGCTAAGGACTTTTGATTTACTTCACAAAATAAGTCTAAATATATTTCATTTTGCTGTATAATAAATGCTACAAAAATTACCTAGCTCAGGTTAACATGAACTTTTACCTTGTTACACTTTTATTTGCTCCCATTTCTCTTCTTCAAACATGTAATTGATATCAAGTTCTGTAAACCAAGCTGCTGGAATAAACTAGAAAATGGCATAGACCAAGCAGGAGAAACAGGGTGGGAGGGATTTGGCTGTAGGTTATCAACCATTAATTATTCATTTTGTAAACAATGAGGGTGTGTAAAAGCAGCCAGGACAGGTAGGGAGACGATTATGTTGTAAGATAACAGAGATAGGGGAAAATAAGGAAAAAATCCTGAGCAAACAAAACTGAATGCTATTCATAACTGTCGCAAGCCTTCTTATACCATAAAAGAAAACACCGGTGAATTATTAATCGCTTCTATTAACGTAATTGTGACATTGTTTGAAGACAGGGTGGGATGTGATGGATATGACTTCAAAAGAGAGTTTTACAAAATATCAGTAGAAAAGATGTAACATAACAAAATAGTCAGAAGGGCTTTTTTAATCTCAAGTTTGAGTTAAAACATGATACAAATCTCAGAGGATGTTAAGACAAAAAATATTTAGTATTTTTCTTTTCTTCTTTTTAATGTCTGAGTTTGCAAAAGGAGGAAGTAGTGAGGTGGAAGACAGATGTGGTCTTATGAGTTTCTACTCCTTGTGTTTTCCCTCCAGTGTGTCTGAGACTACTCACACGTTGTCAGTAGCTTGTGCACACAGCAGTCTTTTGTGGCATCCTATCAGTGAGTACTCATGCAGAAATTATTATGTTGACTTTTCTCAAAAAGAATAAATTGGAAAAGCAAGAAACACTAGAAATTACATTATATCTGCACAATCTACTCTTAGCCTAAAACCTCTTATCTAAACTCTCCAAGCAAGCATGCAATTACACCTTAATCCAAGAGCTCTTTAATAAAAGCAAAGGTCTGTTTTTGCAGGAGAAATTAATTGCTGTAAATGTCATGGAGCAACACTTGTTGCCTGTATGCTCTACAAGTGAGATGCTTTCCAGGAATCTGCTTTCTAGTGCACAATTTAACCATTAGGGAGATTACATTTGGGGTGCCTTTTAGGGCTGTGTGTTGCACGTGGTGTCCAGGCTTGGCTGAGCCAGTTCCAAGGGCTGTCCAGCCTGGCAGTGCTGCTTGCCTGGGAGGCAGGGGAGCTCTCAGGCTCCTGCCCCAGCTGGGCACCCACATTTGCTTCCAAAGAAAAAGGTACAGGGCAAGGGAGACAATACTGCTTATCCTGCTGTGAAGTTGGGGTGTGCTGCATGCAGCATGCTCAGGTCCTGTGTCACCAAAATCCACTGATTGCTGTGTGCTCAGTCCTCTTTCCTCTGAATTCTGTTTCCCCCAGGCATCATGCAGCTGCAAATACTTTTTCCTGGGTCCCTCCTGTCTGCTATGTCAGCCTCTGCAAGGAGCTAGTGTGGAAAGAATGGTGAAGTGTCCCTTCCACCCTGGCTCCCACCATCCCACAGAGAAGGCTCCGCTCTGCATCTGTACTGACGGCAAACGTGAGGTTTTGTTACAGCAGGAGCCATAAAATACCTTGAAGACTTACTTTGTTCTCCCAGGAGGGCTTGGCTTTCTGGGCTGCAAGCAGACACTGCTGGGTCATGTCCAGTCTCTCATCCAGCAGCAGCCCAAGTCTTGCTGGGCAGGGCTGCTTTTGAGCTGTTCATCCCTCAGCCTGTGCTGATGTGTGGGGTTGCCCTGACCCAGGTGCAGCACCTTGATCTTGGTCTTGTTAAACTTCATGATATTCCCAGGGACCTACTTTTTGAGCTAGACCACGTCCCTCTGGAAGGCATCCCATCCTTCAGGTGTGGCAACTGCACCACCCAGCTTGGGGTCGTCTGGCAACTAGCTGAGGGAGCATTGGATCCCTCTGTCTATGTCATTTATGAAGATATTAAATAACAATGGTCCCAGCGTGGACCCCTAAGGGACACCACTTGTCCCTGATGTCCATCAGGATCTGAGCCGTTGACCACTACCCTCTGGATGACACTGTCCAACCAATTTCTTATCCATCTAACAATCCACTCATTAACCCTATCACTCTCCACTTTATAGAAGGATGCTGTGGGGGGCCCTGTCCAAGGCTTTACACAAGTCCAGGTAGATGGCATCTGCAACCCTTCCCTTGTCTGCTGATGCAGTCATTCCATCATAGCCACAGGGCTGGTCAGGCAAGACTTGCCCTTGGTGAAGCTGTGCTGTCCCAAATCACCTCCCTGTTTCCCATGTGCCTCAGCAGACTCCTAGGATGACTTTTCCATGATATCCCCAGGCACAGAGGCTGACAGGGTGGTAGTTCCCAGGCTGTCTCTATCTTTCCATCCTGCTTTAAGATAGGTACAAGGTTTCCCTTTTCCTAGTTACCAGTGACTTCCCCTGACTGTCACGACTTTCCAAACATCGTGAGGAGAGTGGCATAGCAAGTGCATGAACCAAATCCTTCTCTGGGATGCATCCCCTCGGGTCCCACAGATGTATGTACAATCAGGTTCCTTAAGTGGTCATGAACCTGGTCTTTACATACTCAGGGAGAGACCTTGCCCCCCACATCCCCATCCTGCTGTCCATCCACTCAAGAGGTGTGGGAAGAGAAGTTATCATTGAAGACAGGCAAAAAAGATTGTTGAGTATCTCTGCCTTCCCCTCATCCACTGTAGCCAGTTTTCCAGCATTGTGTATCATGGGGGTTAAGCCTTCTTTGACTTTCCTTTTCTGGTTAAATCTGGTTACATCTCTACACAGCCTCTCTCTGGTTGATCCACATCACTCTTATTTATGCTTTTCCATGTAAATCCTCAAGTACAGAGTATGGAGGCAAAAAGCAGAGGTCTTGGGGACTGACACGAGAGGCAGTCAGCTGAAAGGGGAAGGCTGCTCCCCTCCTCCCTGAGCCCACAGACTCTTAATGAACTGGGCCATATGCTGTTTTTATTGCTTCTGTGGCCCTTCTCCAGGCTTTTGGGTGTTGGAAAGCAGGGACAAGCTTGCACACTGACCCTCAGTAACTTCTGGGAGTATGTGTCCCCCCCCCCACCAAAATATAGAGGAAGGTTGGGCCAAATGACAAAGCTGATTTCTACCAGGTCATTCTGCTTTCCACCATTTTGCTTGATCTCTTAAGGCAAATAACACCTTTAATAGGCACCAAATATATTTCTGAAGTAGTTTTACAAATCAAGTGGCATGCAACCACTCATAAATGTCATATAATGTGAGACAACAGGGATTCAGCTACTGAGAAAGACAGAAATTACTTCCATGCCCCAATCTCTTTAGCAGCTTAGCAGTTTTCAGTGTCCACTTCTCACATGCGTGTCTATAAATCAATTTTCTGTGTTCTTTTATTGCTCCTTAATTTTCACACCATATTAATTTTACTACTAAAATTAAAGGTGGAGAGAGGATTTAATTTAATGTTTATTTTTACATGCGTATCCCCGCGCAAGTTTGTTACAGGCATGTTTTCTACCTCTCAGCGGTGGTAGCTCAGTGCTAGCAAAAAGGGAGGGTGGATAATGTGACACGCATTTTACTTTCAGCAAGCTTGTTATACCAGCTCTGAATTTTTCATGAAGGCTTCAGTAACCTGTAGCTGAAGCTCGGGGGGTTTCCACCACAAAGAGGTGGATCGGCTTAGCTCTCACTTCCCATCTGGCACAGGGTGACAGGGACAGTCGGGGGCTGAAGGAAACCTGAAGAAGAAAAAAGTTCATGTGGGACATCCATTGTGATGCATGAAAAGCTAAACATGTGCCTCTTGTAGGGACGCAGCTTTGAAACACTTACTTATCTCTGGCTTCAGATTATATTTAGTCAGGGTGTTTTACTTCGGTCACCAGCACAGCTGTCCTGTCTGTAAATAATACTGCAGATAGATTCCCTCAAACCTTTATTTTGCCAAGGCTGCACTTTCAGCTTGTGCCACAAATGCTGTGCCTGCTGCCTAGCTAAAGTGAGGTTTGAGTCAGTGACACAAAATAATTGTTTGTCCATGTATTGTCTTGGTTTTTAATTAAATAATAAAAAGTAAAACCTATCCCAATAGCTATGATTTTTTTTAAAAATTTGGTTTTTTTAGTAAAAGCAACCACAAAGGGGTCTCCTCAGATATAAACTGCTGTCTATTAACAGTCAGGGGAAAAAAACCAGATTCTGCAGTTTTGCAGTCTTCTAGCAGTTGGTACCCAGATTCAATATAACTCAAACATATGTGGGAGCTGAGCTGGTGTGCCCCTCTGAAGGGCACTCTGCACTCACTTATGTACGAAAAACTAGCCATCTATGAAGTATTTTATAAACAACGTAAAAGGTGAAAAGACAAAAATTTCAGAAGTTACAGGGTATCAGATTTACTTTTGTGATGAAAACACACTTCCTAAGATTTTACTTGTTTTAAATGCTTGAGTTTTTTTTTTTTTTTAATTACATGACCACAGAGTGCAATTCTTCTGCATAAGGTGCTATTACTGGTTAATTAGTTCAATTTCTGGGTAAGTGCTGTGGTACTGACCACTGAATGTGTGCTTCAGTTGGCCCCTTAGTGTATGTGGTTTATACTTTACTCTGTACACAAAGCAGTTATTTCATTTGTGTTTTTTCTCCTACAGTGTTTTTCTGGGGGGGGATTGGGGGCTTTTTTTTTTGTTTTTTTTCTTTTTTTTNTTTTGGGGGGGGGTTTCTTTGTTTTGTTTTTGGGGTTTTCTGTGTTTTAGTTTTTGTTTTTTGTTTTTTGATGGGTTTTTGGTTTTGGGTTTTTTTTGTTTTTTGGTTTTTTGGGGGTTATTTTGGGGTTTTTTGGCTTTTTTGGGGGTTTCTTTGTTTTGTTTTTTTTGGGGGGGGTGGGGATTTTTTTTGTTTTTGTGGGGTTTGTTTGTTTGTTTTCTTGTTTGTTTGTTTGTTTGTTTGTTTGTTTTTTCCACTATCTAAAGTGTTTCCCATATACCAGTTTAGCTCCAAGACTACTCTTTGGGATAAGACAGTGGGGTATGTGTGCAGTTGGGGTGTTTTTGAGAGGTGGAGGCAGGAAGAGAAATAATGTGATATTCTTAAATTCTGGACCAATTTGGGATGTTCAGCCCAAGATGTTTATGGCACATACAGGCATTTGCCACTACTTCAGTTCCAGTTGTCATTGTGCTTTTCAGAAGCAGGATTTTCCAGGAGAGAAATGGCATCTCAACTTTTGAAGAATTTGACCATGTTCCTTGCCCTTGAGTGTTAGGCCTACATTTAACAGGGGATGAATTTTTTACAGTCTAGGAACAAAATTATGTGATGCATAATACTAAAGCAGACACTAGGTAAAATCCTTGTAATTTTTTCATTTATAACACAAGGAGAAAGATCTCCCCAAAGACATTAAATAGGTCGGGTTTTATTCATTTCAGATATTCAATTTATTTTACTGTCATTGCAAATACTCCGCTTTCTTTGTGAAATTAGTTTGCTTAATGTTGGGTTTACTTTGTGTTTTTGAGAGGAGTAGCAAGTATATTGACCTTCTGTCTGTCAGCTTCATGGGTGATGTGCAGAAACATCTGTCAGGAATATCGGTAAAAATTCCTTTGGTCTGACCTGGAATAGCCTCACCTATGGGAATGGTGGGAAGCCAGGAAGCACCCATCCTTCCTTCCAGTCTTTGTGTTTGGTTAAACGGAGAGCTTCCCTCCTGCAGTCTGATTCTTGCTGCATGGTGGGAGAGCAGCTTCCTGGGGAGCCTCTCTGAGCTGGGGGAGCAGAAGCAGTTCCAGGCACTGGGGAGGTGATGGCATGGCTGGAGTGTGAGCACAGGGCTGATATTCCTGCAAGGGAAAGGCTCCCACTGCCAGAAGACAGCCGTGCTTCCAACATACTTATGGTGTGAGTGTGTATGTACACACCAACAAGGTGTTACTGAATAGCAGGGGCAAACAACCCCCTGCCAGATAACAGCCCTCATTAAAATTATCAGCCAATCTTCAGATGTCAAGGCACGGGCTTCCCAAGGAGCCTTACCTGGCAGATAAATGTGTTTGTACTCAGATTGCAAGCTGCTTGTGGCTGTTTAGGTGGCAGGTTTAAGATAGGTGCTTAATGTGGAAACTCAAAGCTGCTAGAAGGAAAGGGTCTTTTAACCCCAAATAGATTTTCTACCTGCCTCACACTGTCTCCTCCTTCTCTTCCACTTGCCAAACTGTACTGTCAAAGCATTACACTCATTTCATGTGACTGGAAGCTTTTTTGAACCACCTTACATTTGTGGTAAGGAAAATGCCTTATTTTCTTTTTTTTTTTAGTTCTCTAGTAAGATGCTTCTATGTGTATTTGCTCATGGGAAGTAACACAGCAGGCACCACAAAAAAACCCCAAACAACCAAAATTTTAAAGTTCAACCCAAACCCAAATGCCCAGACTTAAAGATACCCAGAGTTAAATTTTTTTTTTTTTT
>PYHW01010582.1:1456520-1480939 GCA_013186435.1 Turdus rufiventris | reverse complement strand
TGCATTTGTCTAAGTAAGATATTAAATAATCAGTGTCAGGTTCAGCTTTTGTCTCCAGGGGTCAGTGGATGTAACCTGCTCCCCGTAAATTCACAGTTTATGAGGCAGCGGCGATCTCTGCACAAGTGGGAGATGACTTTTGAACTCACGCAGCCTCAGATGGGAGGAACATTACACTTTATGAGCATGTTTAGGGGCTCTTAAGGCTCTTTAGGGGCTGAAAAGTCTTCCCTCATAAATAATGAAGCTGGCTTAAGGGAGACAACTCTGTTTATCTTAAGACAAACAAGCCCACCTTGCAAACACACCCCCTGTATCTATTCCTACTGGAGAAAAATAACAAGGGCCATCGTAAATGTTATTTCCTTTGCCCTTTTCATTAGGGAATCCATTCAGCATTGGTGAGGAGAATGACAGCAATCTATACTAATGTTTTTCCCTTCTGAGTGGCTCTGTAGTCCTAAGTGAGAAATAACCCATAAAGGGGAAAGGAAATGCAAAATGCTTGAGATCAGAGAGTTTGCAGCTCACCAGTGCTGACTGTGCATTTCCCCCTGTAAGACTTGGGAGATTTCCTTTTCCCAAGGACTGTGAGGAGCTGGTGTGCACAGAGGATACCCTGTGCTAAACTGCTTCTCTTGACTCTTTTCCAAGCAGCACGGGCCCAGGCAGCCCAAGACATCTCCTGCAAAAAAGCAAAGGATGGTGCTCTTGCTGTCTGGAGGAGAAGACAGCTTGGGTCAGTAAAATCTTCCCTTGCCATTCTATCAGAGCAGCTCACCTGTTTTGTGTACTCTGGTTTTAACCTGTACTTCATCTACTGTTCAACTCTCAGAGCATGGGGAAGGTTATATCAGGTGAGAGGAAAGCAGGAAAAGCAGACTCACAGCTTCTTTGCCTCTTTCCAAATGCAGAGAGCAGCAGAAGAGTGAAGATTCTGCATCTATTTTGCATTATTTGGGATGTGAGGGGGAAGGTTGCAATGTGTCCATTGGCATTTTCTATGTAAGAGTGCCAGAAAAGAGAGTCAAAAATCTGAGTTTAATTCTGACTGCCTACAGCATGCTCCCTTCCCAATTTCTTGAGTCTGTGCCTGAGCCTGGCTGTCAGGAGCAGGCTCTGAGTGAGCAAATGCAACATCATTTAAACCCACAGGTGTGCTACATCTTAGCTCTCTGAACAGCTGGTTTTTTTCTTTGACATTTCTTCCCTAATTATTTGCAGACAGCCATGTTCATACTTAAGGGTATTTTGGACTCTTTGTGTTAAAGCAAGCCAAGCTTTCAATCCTGTTGTGTGCATTTGCTGATTGGAAAATGAAATGACACAAAAATCGACAGTTCTCCCCTCAGCTCAAAACCAGGAGCTAAGGGTGAAGGAGTTCAAATGGGATTACTACAAGTACCACCACCACCAAATACAGCTGAACAGGCAACCTTACATAACCATAGTTAAGTTACTCTTTCTCTACCCTGTTGTTTGCAGTCATATACATATTTAATGGGTTTTCATTATATCCTATAAATGCTGGCACTAGAATACTTTCCCCAGGGCATTCTCTGAATAAAAGAAAGGAGAAAATGACGAATGCATTTAGCACATGCACCCACAACTTCATGATAAAAGCCAGCATTTCCCCATACGACACCTGTTGTTGTAGCTGGGTTAATTACTTTTCATTGTAATCAACTGCCTGAAATATTTATCCCGGTGCCTGTAATTTCCCAAATCTGAAAGCGACACCCATAAAAACAACACAACTTTGACTCTAATATTTCAGGTATGACATTCAGTGGGTTCAGCTTTTTTTTTCCCTTTGGATTCTTTGCAGTGTATAGTTCTTAATACTCATCTTCCATTAATTCAAACTTTTACTACTTCTCCTAAATTACAGGATCCATAAACCATACGGATCTGTGGTGTGGTCCTAATGAATAATGTAGACTCTATTTTGTCTGAGATATGAGACATCTTTTTTTTTTTGGAAGAGGTTTGCAGTAAGGGAAGAGGTGTGACTGGAGGACCCTGTGGCTAAGCTCTTGAGGGAGGTATGTGAAAGCCTGTCCTGCAAGCCACCTGGCTGTATCTGATTCTGCTCCTGTTGTAGGTGATGGAACATGGTTTTTGTTGCCTTGCACAGAAAAAGGAATGGGTCTGGTAATGTGAAAGAGCAGCTAGTACTTTTCAACTTTATACAGCAAAAGCTAAACTAACAATTATTATCCTCAAATGCAGTTTCTTAGCAGTTTCAAAAAAAACATCTCGAAGTGTGTATTGAGTCAAAACTTGAGGGAATACCCAGTTATTGTACTCCAGATTTTGACCAAGGGCAGTGATGTCCCTGTACTCAGCAAATTCTGCAGTGCAGGAAGGTGGATGGTTTAACTTCAGCTTCTCCTCAACCCAAATCCTTTATTCCTTGGAGAGCCCAGGGACATTAATTCTTTCTATATAAAGCTGAGGAGTGTGGTCTTTGACCTGTACATAGAGAAGTCACATTAACACAGAAATAACCAGTTACCTTTGCAAAGCTGGCAGAAGTGGGAGGAAAGCAAATCAGCAAGCCATGTTCTGCTCCCCAAAGCTTTCCCTTTCCGTGGCTTTGAAGCACGGGCTGCAGTTAGAGCTAAGGGAATATGTGTGAGAGTGACAATGCAAGAGCAGAACGGAAAGCTACACTGTGGCCTCTCAGGAGATAATCCACTTCCTATTCCCAGTGCACCTGAAGGAAATCCTCAGAGCTTCAAAGGAAGTGTGAGGTTAAATGGCCTTGGCACACATAAATGATATTGATGTAAGGGTCTGATAGGGCACTTTAATAAATGCTACTGCATCATTCAGCTTCTGACACGTTGGGTCTTTTCCTCCATTGTGTGTCTTTCTCCTTGGAATCCTGCTGGTCAGGACATGAGTTAAACAGAGTGGTGCTGAAAACCTCCCAGAGATGCCAGCAGCAGGGTGCTCTGCCCACTTCTGATGTTCAGTGCTCTTCTCCAAAGCCCTTTCAGTGCACTAAATGGCAGCAACAGCCTTCTCTCTGCTGCTGCATTTGCCTGTCTAGTGCGTGGGAGGGGGCAGGATCTTTTGGCTGGGCAGGAGCAGCCAGGAAGGGGTGAATTCTGGGGAGCCCTGCTGTGAACAGGTTCTGCTGCACAGACCCCTGTCGTTCTGCACCTCTACAAGGCTGTGCTTTTCTGGAGCTTCTAAAAGAAGCTGATAAGCCTGAATGATTGCTGGCTAGTTACCCAAAATTTTTCTAGTTAGAATGAGCACATGAATGATACGGACAGAAATAGGTAAGGTTTTTCAATGCCCTTCTGGTAGCAGAATGAGCAAAATGGCACAAAATGTACTCTGTTTGAAAGCTAGGATGATTGGCTTGAACAAGCATATCCTCTCTAATTTATCCTGATGAACGAATCTTTTTATCCCCTTCTCTATCATAGTCATTTCTGGTGTTCCTATTTGATAAAAGGTAGGAGTGGCAGAGTTGTTTGGAAGTCGTACTCCACGGAAGTACTCTAGTAATTGAGATAATTTTCAACCAAAATCAGTAGGTTTTCAATACCTGATTGGATAAATAACCTGGTCTGATCTCCTAGCCAGCCCTGATCTAAGTAGGAGGTTGGATTGGACACCTTTTGCTCTCTCTTTCAACCCAGATTACCCTGTGACCTCAAGTCAAAGCGTTTGTCTGTAACCACACGCTCAGCTATTGGGTGGTAAAAATGCAATGTGAAACAATGGTGTTAGCTCCTTCCTACCACTTTTGTGACAAAGAAAGTGTGAGGTATCCTACAGAGTCACTGCACCAAACTGGTGGGAATTGCAGGGGCTCCCAGACGACTCTGATTTTTGTCACTGACTGAATTGGTTTAGAAATAAATCAACTATTTTAAAATCTGTGTTTTACTGTTTATTTCACTTCCCCCCCTCCCCCTAAACTGGTAACTGCTAGAAGTCATGTGCTGAAAATCTCCCAATTTAAATATCAACCCCCTTAGGGAGGGGAGAGAAAAGCCCTTCCAAATCATCTGCTGCTTTCTTGCACATTTTCTGTTTCCCCTACTTTTCAGGTGTAGCCCCACATGCTTACAACTCTCCAACTTGCTTGTTTGCTTTGGGAAAATTAAAGTCTGTGTGGCTATTAATATTATTTTTCAAGTATAGCTCCCAGGTTAGAGGGAAGTGGTTGGTTGGCTGTTCAGGGCTTTAAACTCTGGGCAATTTAAAGAGAGAGTTGTGGCAGATGAGCTGTCCATCAACGAGATTGTTATTCGCAGGTCTAATGTCATATCCATGTATAACAGGATAGTGATTGACAGGAAAGTTTGTTTTGGAAGGAGCAAAGGTCAAGGTTTTGCTGACAGCTGAACAATGGACATATTGCATCACCAGGATATTTTATGGAGTGATACATACATCTACATAAATGTAACATGTGATGGTGGAACACTGGTGCGAGATGAAGCTCTGAGCTAGGATGATGTTTTAGAACACTTATAAAAGTAAGTTATCTGTGCTTTACCCATCTTTTTGAGGAATAAACTCAAACTATCTGTGGGCATGTCTTGTGCAATGAATTTGACCCACATCACACGGAAGAGCCTTCGCTGCAGAGCACTGTGGTTGAGTGGGCAAGATGTTAATTGACTTTGTCAGTGACTTCCTTAGGGGACCCTGAACAAATGATTGCACCTGTGCATCACTTTCCCCTCCATTTAAAGGGGAGAAAGCATTTTCTCTGTCTTGACTTTTAGGTATGATAACTACTAATGCCCTTTTGGCTATAAAAGAATCCGTTTAGAAAACCTGAAAAATAGATAAAAGAGAAAAACTGAAATGGCAGATGTTCAGAATATCGGTCTGTCTGGAAGACCTTTCCCAATTTGTCTCTTCTGGCTTTTTTTCTCCTTTCATTTCTTTTTTGAATTTATCCATTGTACTTTGTTGGGTAAGCTCACTTCCTCTTGTGCCAGCCCGATTCTCAAATAGTCATTCTTTCTTGACTTTACCTATGAAAATTATTTTTGCATTTAATGTACGTTAAGCTAAAGACTGAGTTTTTTATTGTAGTCATGGTTGAAATTTAAGCTATTTTTTCCACTTTCTCTTGTTCCATAGTATTCAAGACACCCTTTCCCCAGTCTCTGCTCCAAAATAAGAAACTTTTACTTTCTCTTTCTGCACTGCAACCTGTCAGTAGTGATCTTCAGTAGCACCCGTACTATAAATTCAAAGAAGCCAAACCAAACAAACTGGCAAAAAAAAAATCAAAGCAGCTCCCCAAATACCTTCCTCAAACACACAGCCTAAGTGTTTAGTTAACATTTGAATTAGGCACTGAAGGCCAACAGACTCCAAGCCCTGCTGGAACGAGTGGAGCTGTGGCTGAGAGCTCTCTCTGCTGCCCCATCCCTTTGTTCGCACATTGATCTCACAAAAGCCGTCCTCTCCTCCGCATCAGGTTTCTTCTCCCGGCTTCTCCACCACGGTTACCCATGCTCTACAACCACTCATATGCCTACTCTTCCTCAGTGATAAGGGTCTTTTTCCATGATGGATGGTAATCCTTGTCTTCTCTCATACCTGGAAAATTCCAGACCATGGGCTAACCAAAGGTACCCCCTTTCCTTATGCCATAAAACAGCAGGAGAAGGCATGATTATAAAAGAGAAACAATGATAATGCAATGAGGTAGCTTCCAGGCAGTATTACTCATCAAAGTAATTAATTACTTGAATAATGGATGAATTTTAATTTTTAAAACCTTAAACTCAAGTATCAATAATTTTTTTTTACCTAAAGAAATAATCTAATTTAGTTAAAATTAAAAAAATTATTACACTGCTAGCAGGAATGACAATTTTTGTATGGATATAATTCAGCATTGTAAGATATTAATCTTTTACTAGCAGCTCTGTATTTCTCACTGTACTTGCAAGCATTAGCACTTATTTTTCTGTAAGCAGAAAAAGAAGAAAAAAAGCAGATAAATTGTACCAGTCATGCCTGATAGGAAGCAATGCAAGTAAAGCTGGGCACAACTGTTATTCCCCTCCTCTTGGCAAGAAATGATAATGATTTAGGTTTTTTTAAGTCTCGTGTCTTCATTAATACTTCCCATAATATTTTTTTATGGCATTCTGTGAAATTAAAATCTAAACTCACAATGTCTTCCTCCAAACCAGAACATACTGCTCCACTGTAGTGTCTGGGGTACTTCAGTTTGGGATCCTGTTGGAAATCTCCCTGGTGATGGAGCTACCCCATCCCAAGAACGCTGCAAATGCTGCTCAGTGAGGGCAAAAAGCTGCTCTGGGCTTTTGTGAGAGCAACTCTCTCTGCAGAAATGCACCTGAGGAAGGAGAAGCAGCACAAAACCTACCTCCATGTTAGGAGTGAGGGTTCATGTTGGAATTCTTAGCAAGTGCACCTCCCAGGAGACTCTGCTTGTCTCTGTAAAGCTTCCTTTAGCACCTTGAGTTAACCAACAGCATGTCTAAAGAACAAGATATTTTGTTTGGATTTTGTAAACCATATAAATGAGTAGTGGTGGGAATCTTATCTAATTTAAAGTTTTCATGGGTGAACAAGGGGCAAACAGTGCCAGAAAGGTTCCTTTCCACGTCATTCACCCAAACTGACCTCTGAGATGACTACATTTGTCCACTGTAATTTCATGTTCTCCTTGCCTGGCTTCATAAGGCAGCAGCACTACCTGTCTGAGGGGAAATATGATCTTTATAAGCTGCTGTTCAGGGCACACTTGAGGGCACAGAGAGGTTCTAGAGACCAGCTCGTTCCCAAACCCTCTCTGGTGCAGAGCTGTCACAGATGCACTGTGTGCCCTTTGAGGTACTCTGCAGTGATGTCCCATTCCAGCAGACTGCCAGCCTCCTGCACAGCCCTCAGCATGGCACACAGGATTTGCCTGTTGGGTTGGCAGGCCAGCAACAGGCTGCCTTTCCAGCAGTAGTCTCCATTTCAGGCAGTGTTTGTTGATTAATGTGTCCAGCTCTGGCCCTTAATCCAAGAGGGAACATGCTGGGGGAGTCTTGACAGCAGAGATCCAGCAACTCTCAGGTGTGACAATGGTCAGAAGAGGGATTGTCTTGCAGCTTCCTTCAGGTGTCTCAGAGCATGCTGGAGCACAAATGCTTCCCTTTGCTTGCTTTTTCCAAGTCCTGGCTCTGTTCTTATGACCAGCATTCAGCTGAGGCTGAGCTGCTGAGGTGGGCTGGGGACTGGGCAGGCACGTGATATTGGGTGCAGGCATTGTTAACCAGGCTTTGAGCAACATAACTCTGTTGCTTTTAAAGATGATTTTCTTAAACCCTGTAGAATTTGGTTTGGTTTGTTCTGTTGTTTAGGGGTTTTGTTTGTTTGTTTGTTTGGTTTTTTGTTTGTTTGGTTTTTGTTTTATGTTGTTCTACTCTGGTGCAGTTTTGCTGTACAGACCTTTGTATAGGTGCTGATTTATCCCTACAAATATTCTTTATTCTCCTTCCACGGTAAGAACAGGAAAAGCTGGGCAAGCACAGGGCCAGTGCCGTTGTTAGGCTGCCCAGTTGCACTGGGGTGAGGGCAGCCCCACATCTGTCGTGTGCCAGAGGGATGCGCTGCCAGAATCCGGAGCTCAGCTCTCTGCCAAGAGGAGCAGGGCCAGCACGCCGTGAGCCCAGGCTATTCTGTGAGCTCACGCAGGCACAGAAAGCTGACAGGCAGCTCTAATCCACTCTACTGGTACCCGTAGATGACAGAGCATCAGTGCAGGAAGGAAGAAAACCCTAATAACTGAGTCACGCACCACGTGGCGGGGTTGGTTCCTGAGAAAACAAGGAAGGGTTCAGTCAGGATCACCTGAGCATGTGCCTGTCAGCTCAGTGGTAGCAAATGTTCCCTGTATTTATATTTGTGCTATCTCCCCTCTGCAGAGGAAGGTGATATGCCCTGAAACGGTGTATGTTACAGACACACTGTAGGAAGACACAGAATCCAAACCAGGGGTGTAATATAAACGTGTTTGGTGTGGTTTCTCTTTAATTTTGTCATATAGGAGTAGGTATGAGCCTCACATCTATGTTTCTCAAGTGTTTGTATGGGACTCACTTTCAGGAACTTTCTCAGAATGAATTTATAAGACAGTACTACATCAGCATGACACTGGTGTCACTGCAGACATATTTTGGTGACAAGCGAGGGGATGCAGTGGAAGGAATACAAAGGTCAAATGTAAGTGCTCTGGCTAAGTGACTGCCACTTACTATGTGCCTCCATTATCCCAGGCACTGTGGGCCCTGACCCAGCTGGCTCCAGCTATTAAACCATAATATTTAATAAAAACCACTGCAATCTGAGATTTGCTGTTGCAGTGCCTGCTGTCTGCTGGCACAAGCTTTGAAGGAGCGCAAGGGAAGGCTTTCTATCAAACACACTCACACCCAAGTTCAAATTTACCATTTTTATCTTCAAAGCCCAACCCAAAGTAGGCAAGGGACTGCCTCACGCCTGGGAGATCATGACCTCCCATGACAGCTACATGCTTCCAAAACAATGGATCTGTCAGCCACAACAGAGAGACTTGGAAGTGTGGGAGACAAAGATCTCTAGGCAACTTGGCCCACGATTATGGAATGCTTGGAGGAGATCAAAACCACCACAAAACTTGCCACCTTCAAATCAAATTTAAAGACCATGGCTTTTCATTTGTGCTTCCCCCCAGTACACCATCCCCTCAGAGAAAAGAAGAAAGTCGGTGTAAAAGCACATGCTTGTATGGGTGGGGAGGCAGGAGGTAAGATGGAAATTTGGATCTCTTTAGCTGTTTGCTTGCACAGGAGATGCTTGGGATCAGTGAGGAAGAGTCTGATATAAGTATTCAGACACCTGAGCATAGTTGGAAGCATTGTTTGGACTTAGTACAGTGATGCGTATAGAGAGGTCTGCTTTAAAATGTTCAGTACAGAGCCCTGCATCCAGATCCTTATGAACCTTAGGGGACAGACACTAAGTGTGAGTTGAGACTGAAAATGGAGCCAGTTCTGAAATACATGCCTGGGAAAAGCTGATGATCTAGAGAATGCCCCTAACTCAATTTCAAATCTCTGCTTCTAAGGGTGTATGTGCTTAAATAGGAATAGGCATGGGCCTTGCGTCTACATTTCTGAATGCTTCCCAGGAGGCCCACTCTCATGGACACTTGACATTTCTCCTACATAAATTAAATTGAAGTGATGTCTGTGCAATTTAGGATTACAGGCACCTCCCAGTGCCTCTCAATAAAAGTGCTGGCATTTTGTTGATATTAGTATTTCTAATATTACACAGTGGGAAGAGCAACAATGTGTATACAAGAAATAACATTATATGTATAGATATTCTAGGAAATTAATGGGTTTTTTCCCCTTGTAGTAGAAGAATAAGTAGAGAACTGTGATATGTTTCAGCAAGTGAATATTTTGCTAGTTCATCCAGTCCTCAATTTCCTATACAGTCTCTTCATAGTTAAAATGTATATCCTTCTTCAATGTGTTTTGAGTGACTTATCTATGTTTTATAGGCCTTAATTATTTGTTTTGTTTTGGTTTAACATTACCCAGAGACTTTATTGTGCTTGCATATTTAACGTATTCTGAAAATAGGTCCCAAGAGCCATCAGAGCTATTTCACCTATTTTTGTTTAGAATCTTTGATTAAACGTTGTATTCACAGAATCATAGAAAGGAATCATGGGATTATTTAGTTTGGAAAAGACCCTTGAGAGCACAGATTCCAAATGTAAACACATTAAACAGGAATTCAGAGACAGCTTATTGTTTATTATGAACTACCTGTTTACACTCATAACAAGAATTAGTAATGTATATAACATCTGAGAGTAACACTAGCAGTTCACATTTTATCCATACATCAACAGCCACCACATCCATTTTCCTATGACTGCAGCAGTAGAAAGTTCTTTGGTCCCAATGCTTTTCTTGACAGTGTATCTGTTATTTTGCTCTGAGCCCCAACCCCTTTAGCAATCCTTTTCCCGAAAACCTGGCAGATGTGTGAAAATGTCTGGGGGATGAGTTGAAGCCTGAGAATGAACAGAGCATTCTGTAGGGCTGTAAATGAAAATACAGGCATCTCTTTGAATAAAAGACATTGATTGAAGATGGGTGTTCTGTACGTGAGATTAGGAGAATGATGTTGCAGGAATAGGGGAGATTAGCAGTGGGAAAAGATGGAGAGAAAGGAAAAGAAATCACCTTGTCTAGAGACCCCTGAATCCTTCCCCTGGACCATCAATATCCATCTACTGACTGCTTCAGGAGAATTTCTCTGGCCCATTGTCCAGAGCTGCTGAGATGCCTTGAGTCATCCAGCTTGACCTGTACCATCTGCTGCTCACTTCTCCCAGTAAAAACATTTTCTCATGTCAGCACAGTGGTTTGTTCACTCATAGGAAATAAAAGCTGCTCAAGACAGATGTATCAAGGGACCAGCTTCATTTAACTACAGATTTTCATGTTCTTGGAGTTCCTATAACACATTATCAGCTAGCAGTAATTTCATCCAATTGAACTCTTCTTCAGGACTAAGCCCTTTGGTGACTTCCGTAACAATCTTTTCTTCTACAAACCGTAGTAACACATTGCATACAGTTTGGTTTCAGAGGACTTGGTAGTAAATGCAGGAAATCCACTGCAAAATGGGAGTAGCATTTCCCACAATTTCTAGCAAGAAAATCGTGCTTGAAGACACAGGAGGCAGAGGTGATTTGCTACATATCACTTATACACAGATCAGTGCAGCTATCCCTTTCTAACTTTCTGATAATTGTTTTTATTTGTCTTAGACTGCAGCTATAAATTAGTGTTTTCCTCAAAAAGAATTCTTAAGTGTTGATAAAACTGGGTTTTTTAAAAAATAGCTATGAATAGAAAATAATAGTGAAAGTCTGTCACAGAGGTAAACAGCTCAGTTTTTATCAGACACCACACTATCTCACCAGCAATCTTCAGGGTGTTTTGCTGAACTACAGACAAATCTTAGGATTTTCAGCCATGTAGAAAGAGCTAAAACACCAAAATCTGTTTTTAGTCAGTGCTTCACCTGGCAGACCCCTTTAATTGAAGGTTTAATGTGTGCAGACATCAAGCCTGTGAAACCTTTGCCTATAGAAAGACACCAGATTTTTTTCAACCTGTTCCTGATCTTCGTATTCCCATGGGTGATTCTGGATGGAGCTCACCAGCTGGGCTTTAATTGTTCTGTATCTGAATGATGGCATTTCTCTGTATGGAGGTGGCAGAAGCAGGTCTCCCCCTGCATAGGAACAGCAATCCTTCCCTGTAAATCCTCTCCATGTGGCTAATCCCACTCCAGGTGTAGGTGATGGCCGGGCACCAGAGCTGGTGGACCACTGGCAGATGATTTTTGCTCGTTTGCCTGTTTTTGCTGCATGGTATTTTCTTCTACCAGAGGAAAATAAATTCCTGTCAGGTCTGGAAAGCTTACTTTGTATGATGACAGCCTCCTTTCCTTTTTATCTCTGAACAGTCCCAGAGTAAGGGAATTGTTTGGATGTACAAAGCACTTCTTTTACAGAAGAGAAATGCTTTTGCTTGTAGGCTGTGATGCAATTCAGCTTTCTGCAGTATTAGTTTCCACTCCTTTTGTTTTTCACTGTCAGCAAGTGTTACTGTGTATACTACACCACATTTTCCTGTCTGTGACTAAGGATTTTTGTACTGGCCAAGGATGGAAATAATAGTAAAAAAGGTCTTGGTGGCCGTGGGTCTTGTTCTTTTCAAAAAGCCCACTCCATGGCAACAAGGTCTATTAGAAGGTAGCAGTCTTGTCACCACAACTTTAAGTCCTAATAATTCAACCAAAAAGATAAAACGAAATGTGGCAACTTTATCTTGCTCAATCTCTTACATAAAGTCATTTCTCAGAAACTTGATCAGTGGTAGAGACAACAAGCATTTAAAGGGGAGAGGCATTGAGAGGGGAAAAATCCATTCACATCCGAGTTTTGAAAGATGAGTGAAAGATGGAAGAAAACATGATATTACAGCAATCTTTTTGCTTCTCTTGCACAGTGAACAATTGACCCAAAGTTTAGGATTTTGAGATTTTTATGATTAATAGGCCAGCTGGAGATTTGAAATTTACCTCCTATGTGAAATAACATTTCCTTTATGAAATAATTATTGATTGCAAACACTTCTGCCAACAAAGAAAGAAAGAAAATAGGAAAAAAAAAGTGGAAATACTTTTGATTAAAGCAGTTGTATCTTTTCCACAGATCATTTCTAAAAGTAGCCTATACTTTAAATGTACTTTGGCTCCTATGGACCAGCAACAGGATTTCCTGTGTCTGTTACCTGTCCTGACTACAGAATAATTGTGTGAATGTAATTGACAGCATGGGTTGGCTTTAGGAGTTGAGGAAAGATTTATCTATTAATTTTAAGTGGCTCTTGCCTAAATATTTGTTATGTAGTAAAGAAGTGCCAATTTCTGCCCCTGTCACAACGACAAGATATACTGGAATTTAATTTTTGACATGAAACCCATCACAGGCTGCCTATAAAATTGTTATGAGTCAAGTGTGTGGAGTTGAACTCAGGGTGTTTTGGGAATGAGGGTGGGACTTGCTCATCCCAGAGAAGGTGGGAAAGAAACTCCCCACACTGCCAGCAAGGATTGATCTGTGAGAGGCTGGCAGAGCCACTGCTTCCCCAGAGCTGCCTGGTACCCAATTTAAATTGCTGTGAATGGTGAGGCTACAGGTCCTGTGGGCTGCTCAGCATACTGCAGGCACTCTGCAAGCACAAAACAGGCTCGTGAAGCAAGAGCTGGGAAAGCAGGCAAAGTAAGCCACGCAGAGGAGTGAAATGGCAAGCACAGGGGCAGAGGTGTTCCAAGGGCTTTGCACTTTCCTCCCCAGGCAGGGTGCAATGAAGCGCTGCTTGGTGCAATCTGTAGCCCACACTCCCTCTTTGGGAGTTTGGTTGATAAACCAAGGGACAAACCTGAGTGCTAATCCCACAGGAGGGCTGTGGTTTATCTTTCAAAATGGCTGAGAGGTGCACACAAAATGACCTGAGGTGTATTTTTCACTGTCTTAAAAAGGGAAAGAAATTGTGACCACTTAGGCTGATGATATGGAAAAGAATGTAGCAGATAATAGAAATAACCCAAAGCCAAAAAGTTTTCCTTTTTTACTCTGAGACTCTCCTCTTTGGTACTGGGCACATCCTTGCATGAGGCCAAGTCATTCTGGGACTGGATCTACTTTCAGAGATAAGGGCAGAGTAATTTGTTTCCCTTTGACAGGAACATGGGTTAAAAACATTCTTTGCCAGTACTTAGATCTTTCTTTGTTCTTTTGTTGCTATAATCAGAAAATGGACTAAAAGACCTTTTAGTCAATAATAAGAAACTGGCAGTTTCTGAAGTTCAGTTTCTTTTTCCCTGTGAGGGTTATGTCATGAGAGTATTTTGTGTTTTAATGGGCACAAATATCAGTGATCTCCTGCTGTGTGAGCCTAGGTTAAGTCTTTTCCTAAATGAGCAGGCAGCTTCAAACTTGGCTGTACTAGTGATATGGATAAACTTCTATTTTCACCACTTATTTCTGAGCATTTATTCTGGGTATTAATGATTTTATACCAAACTTCCATAAACCTGTTAATATCTGATTTTCAATAAATTTGTGTCAAGTACCAGATCTGATATCCACAACAGTTTCATATCCACAGCTCATAGTAGCCTTTATGAGAAAAATCAGATTAAGTTTTGCACAGGGAATAGATTGCTTTAAGCCTAAGCAATATGGATGCTAGCATGACTTTAGAGGTTGTGTTCCTGAGTCAGGCTGATGTGTGTGCCTGCAGAGAAACTTCTAAACACTTTTTGATATGTGGCATAGGGTTGTTTTTTTCACTTTTCATACTTTGCTTTGCTGCTGTCAATGGGTAGTGAACTGCTCCTTTGGATTGACTGTCTTGTATGGAATGGTGAAAAATGTATTTGCTATTGCAAAAAAGCAGGAAGATGAATAAAGGGCACAGGACCCCTGTTTTCAGTGGATTCTCTAGGAGCTGGATTGGTAAAAGTGGAACTTTTACCATATTTGGGCATGAGCTCAAAAATACGCCTAGTTTGAGTAGCTGTATTTTTGTCAGTGAATAAAAAAACTTAAGTAGTTTAGAAAAAAAAGGTAGTAGTTTAGTAAATAACTGGAAATAATGAAATTGAATTCGTAAAGTTGTAGGGCTGTTTTAAGAGACACCTAAGGGAATGATGGAAAGACAGACTTCTTAATGTCTAATCACTCCTGACATAAAAAAATTCTACATGCCTGGACTACATCTTTCCAGTCGTGGAGTTTTCCCTAGAGAATTTCCAAAGCTTTTGTAATGTTATTTATTGGAGCAGAGCAGTGGAAGAATTACAGTGTGTGAAAAGGAAAGCAAGTTTAGCAAATACAAGGCTTTTGTTGTTTTCTTGCCTTGTGCAATGACATAGAAAACAAAAGGACAATAACTGAGAACTGTTGTGCTTATTACACTGAGGTAGGGCTGGTAGCTGGTGGAATAATGCAGGTGGGAAGAGCATTTTGGCCACCTCCTGACCTTCTGTATGTCCCCCAACCCCAGCGACAGGGCTGCTGTGTGTCTGACCTCGTGTGCAGAGCATCCCACGGCACAATCCATGCAGCACCCTGTGGATATCACACCAGGAATACGCTCGCATGTGTCACATGGGAAATCTCAGAAACCAATAGCTCCCAGGATAGGAAAGAAAACCAAGTCGTTATGTGGAGTAACGAGAGCTGCTCCTGGCTGGGGCACTTTTGTAAAACAGCACAGAAATCTGCATGTGAACTTTTGTGTAGCAGACATGAACAAGACTCCTTCATCACAGCACTGCATGTCACCTTCCACCAAGTTCTCTGGTATTTCCTTATACATTATTCTTTTGTAGGCTTTGTTGTTGTTTTTCCAAACTCGACAGGAGATCACACAAATACAAACGCCCATGCACAAGGTATGACTTGAGTTACTGTCACACCCTGGAGAGTAATACTCCTTGCTGGTTTTACATGTCCCTTCTCTGTGAGGATTTCCACGTGATACTGCTCAACCAGGAGGCAGGAACAATGTCCCTCTATACGCTGCTGGGCCCACATTGTTCCGCGCAGAGCCCGCTGATGAACGTGAGATGGCAAAGTCATCGTCATTAGGCGGAATTTAATAGTGAATCAAAGTTTGAGGGGAGAATAGGCTGATCTCAGCTTTAGCCTCCCTTGGGTCCTGCTGAAAGATTAGAGGGAAAGAGTAGGGCCTTGCTAAGTTGAATGTATCAGATTGTTTTTCAGCAATAGTTACGCCTGTTGTAAATCCCTGAGAAACACCCAGTTTAACTCTTTGGAAAAAAGCATCCTGGAAATTCTGGGGAAGAGGGGGAGAGGGCATGTAAAGGAGGGAAAGGTGATGTTTGATTTTATCTCTCTGCTACTCAATGCAGAGAGCATCGTTTCATGGTTCAGAAATTCTAGTTTATATAAATTAAGCTACGACCTCCCTTAAGAGATGACATCTCTAAACTTTAGCGCGCATATGCGACCCAAAGGAGCCAGGGGAAGACTGAGAGTACAATTTCCCCTTTTTTTCAGTGTGCTTTTTCCATTCCAAATGCATTACCACTGGAAGATTTTGTTTAAATTATTTGTCAGTTTTCCAGATAACTTCTCAAAATGCTGTAGATGGTGTGTCTGAGAGCTGTCACCACAGGGCAGTGAGGGAGTTAATGGGGAGTGAGATGTGACCCCAGGCAAACTCCCCTACCAGCACCTGTACCTCGCATCAGACTAAGCTAACAATAAGAAAGCAAAATGCGTTAGGTGATCTTCCTCCTATGGTGCCTGAAATGTCACTGGGCACAGGCTCTTCGCCTCCTATTTCCAGCTTCCTTTCAGTCAAGGCTCTCAGCTAAAAGACAGATGATGGCACCTCTTCATATCAGAGCCTAGTGATCAGCTGGGCTGTCCCAGAGGTTTCATTCTTTTGTTAATGGCTTGGGATGTGTTATGTAGCAGCGATAAAATCACTACAAAGAAAGCTAAACATCAGACAGAGAGATCTCCACATAGATAGAGATGTAAAAAAAGCCCCAACAAAATAGGCAAAACTGGACTTGGGGCCCCTTTTCTTCTGGTCTGCCCAGGAGCCTGACTTCCCTGGGCTGTGCTGGAGGTGTCTCCAATAGCCCATTGCAGTTTTACCCTGTTCCTTGCAGTAATTTGGGCAGCTTCTCATAATCCAATAAGCATCCCCCTGAAGTCTCTGAAGAGCTGGTTATGTGGTTTCTTTGGCCATGTCAGCACCGACACTGGAATACGCCCTTTCTTCCTTTGCCTTCTTAGGGGAAGCAGAAGCTCTTGAGGATGAAAGGACGTTTTGGTTCTGGGGTTGTATTTTTTTTGGTGAGTGGGTCATTTTCTGTTCAAGAAATAGGACTGGGACACATTTGGGGTTTTGTGTATGCTTATCTCAGTTGGGTCTCATTAGCCTGTACGTGCCAATATTTTGCAGTGCTGCTCTGTGTCTCATAATGTTGATTATTTTTAAAAATTTCACTTGTTACCAGGCATTTCTCTCACTACATATTATTGCAGAACCTAGAATTTTTGAGAATGGCCTTGAAGCTTCTGCTCTCAAACCACTTCTCCAGATGTCTAGCAATCTCTCTCTCTCTTAATCCTCCCTTCCAAGACACCTTCAGTTTTGTGACCAGAGGAGTCACCAAATTAAAAGCTATATCCTCAAGATAGTTTTGTTTTTCAATCCCTTGTTCTTGTTGGAATAGAGTCCCCGTATTTGAAATGGACAAGTTACTGGTCTAAGTGAGGACAATATCCCCCTCTGTAACATCAGTGGTCCACAGTGACAAACCAGACACCCTCACTTGCATTCAGCCTGGAAATTCTCTGCTCACTGGCCTCTCCATTTCCTGATACCTGTCATTCTCCACTCTCCTATAGTGTTCCCAGCAAGTCCAAAATCCCATTTTTTTCAGATCAGCATGTTAAAAAAAAAAAAACCAACAAAAAATCCTAACAGAAACAACCAACAACTTTTTATTGCGTTCTAAATGTTTCAAGTGTCTCAATGAAATTCAGCTTGGTTCACCCCAAGGTCTTTGGTACACTGCAGGTATATCTGTCAGCCCAGCCAGCATTGCCTGTACTGCATGGGGTGTCCACCTGAATGTTGGAGTGGATTTTAGTCCAAAATGCTTTATAAAATGGTTTCAGGTTGTGTTCTCTGAGTCAAAGCCACATCTCACAAAGGACCTTTAACTTAGAGAAAGCCAAAGCGCACTCACCTGGGAAAAGGGTTTGAGCCAAACATTTTAGAATAAGAGACCCAGGATACAAAGGGCACCACAAATAATTGCAACTTTAGTAGGCAGAATACTGTAGCTAACCATCCTGTCCAGAGAGGCATGACTTTGAATACTGATCAAGGCTATTTTGTCTTGCTGATCGCTTATAGTATGGAGAGGTAGACTCATGGGAGTCTTACTAAACCACTGACTCACCATGACTGACCCCAGTGTATCGGCCTCTCACTCTACATGACTCTGAGCCAGCAAGCTTGAGTTTACCGATGTGTTTCAGACTAATTAAGATTGGTTTTCTTCAGCATTTCTAATGAAATCCTACCTCCCCAGAAGTATGTGTGCACACAAAAAAAGAGACCCCAAACAAAAACCAAAATGAAACAAGATGAGCTACACAATAGTGACAAACTATTTTCTTTCTTTGCTTTATTAACCAGCATAAATGTCTGTCTCTCTTCTAAATAGCCTTAGGCAGTACAGATATTTTTTTGCTACTACAATGATGAAAAAAAAAAAAGAATGCTCCTTTTTTTCCTCAGAAGAAACACTTTCTCTGCAGTCTGAGTGGCTTTCTAAATTAAACCTGAACATTAAAAAGCAGTGAAAGCATTTAGGAAAACATAAAGGTCTGAGAACAGTTGATGCTTAAATAAATCCATTTGTAAGCTGAGAATTGTCTTTAGTTTATTTTTCTGTCTAGGAGGCTACTTGACAGAATGCACAATGAAAATATTATCATGCAAAAATATACTTATTCTCTGACCAAATTTTAAATCTCAATCCTACATGTACTATCATTACCAAATATTTGAAAATTAGGGAGAGGAAATTTGAAGTTGATTGCCTCCTTTAAGAAATGTAATCTGCCTCTAACGTTTTGTTCAGTTTTATTTAAACCTCTGTGAGGAAATTGGGCAGCAGGGGAGCCTTCCTTTCCCTAGGTGTATGATGAACAAGAGCAAACATAGGGATAGTGCCATTGAAGTGGGATTGTCCACACACCTGCTATAATGCAGTTGCAAAGACAGCTAGAAAAGTGGTCCTAGGGCTACTCTACTTGCCCCAGACAGTTCTTGGCAATCTGAGGCAGGAGCTGGGGAATTGTTCTTGCTGGCTGCATGCGTGCAACCTGGGAAGGCATTCAAGAGCTGTGCCAGAGACTTGTGCTTCCAGAGATATTTTGTGCTCATAGCATCAAACAGGAAAGGCTTCCTGACCTGTATTGTGTGACCTGACATCAAGCTTGCAAAATTTGACTCACCCATTTAGGAAGGGTTCTCATAAAAACCACATGGGCAGACATAAAAGTAAGAAAATTTTCCACTGTGTGTGTGTTTGTGTATGAATTTACATGTATAGAAGGAGTATAGAAAAACATAGCTACATATTGCATAGGTACTGATGTGTGATTACCTAATAACTGATTGCTGATCATTAGGGTACTGATTCCCAGGCTTTTGTGGTGTGTAGCTGGTTCCCATACCTGTAGTACCATTATAAGGAATTAGGCTGGTGATATTACATGAAAATGTGTATGTTGTGTATTTGTAAAGCAAGAGCTGCCATGATATGCTTAATATCAGAACTGGAAGTTTTTTTGTTTTCTACACTATTAGGAATACTGCTATAGGATGCCAGGACTCACATTGGGTCTCTTTTGCCTTCTCTGTCCCTAAGAATATTGCAAATTGAGATGGAGGAATAACCACAGTCCCACCACGGCATTTGAGTTCTCAGTTTATGAAAAGTGCACTAGACGTTGCCTGTAAATATTATCCCTTAGAGTTTCAGAACAGAGAATAGAAATCTAAAAGAGAAAAATGAAAATTTGTCCCGCTTGTTGCAGTGAAACCAGAGAGTTATAAAGGACCTCTGAACAATATTGAGTTTGGGGTAGCACAATCACATCACAAAAGATTTACCTTCACTCTGCAAACTCAATATAGGGCAATAACAATCTATTACAAGCAGAACACTACAACATCAAAGGAATATTTAAAAGAACTAGACAGAACCTTTAAATCACAAAAATTGAGTTTACTTGTCCCAGAGGAAACACTGTGGGACAATTTCTAGCAGGATTTTCAAGAGGTATTGTTCAATTACCAAAAGTTGTATCCAATGCGTATCTTAAATAATCAGTAATCTGCCTGCTTCTAAAAACCTAGGGGACAGCAAGCAAAAGGCACTGGTTGTAAAGGAATTATTAGAGAGGCAAAATGATAACAATTGCCATGTCCATATGTTCCCTAGGTCAAAATAAGGGGTTCTGTTGTGAAGCCTACACCTGCACCAGTTGTGGAAGTAACACATGAGATATCTATCACAGACACCATTCCCTAAGTGGGCAAGTCAGCTTGGCACAAGGAAGAGCATACATACATACATACAAACATACACACATGCCACATGTCTCTGGAAGTGTAATTACAGCACTGACAAATCCACCAGCTACAGTGAAGCATGGAGACAAGATACATACCAGCTTTTCAGGCACAATTCCAGCTGATATTCCTTTTTCAGTCGCTATTTACTCTTGCCATAACTAAGGATTTATGAAACAGTTATAGCTTGGTAAACTGTTGAAAGTGTCTGCAACTGCTGTTGCATCAAATATCCCCTTTTTCTCTGAAACATGACTTCTTAGATCTTCCTCTAGCTGCCTGTTGTGCACAGTGCAACAGCTCATGGCTGCAGCTAAGGAGTCCAGTCAGTGCAGCCACAGCTGCCTGTGCCTTCTCTGGGCCAAAGCAGGGACAGCATGGAATGACTCAGGGTGGGCTGATGAGCCTGGCTCACAGTGTTTCTGGAGCAGCAATCCTTTCAGAAAAATCCCTCAGATCCTCTCTTCTGGAGTCTAAACCCCAGCTGATAACTTAGCCACTGATTTTTCTATTTAGTATAATTTGCTGTGGTGGTGTTCTTCTATTGCCTGCTAAGTTTATTTAGGGCATCAATGCAAGATCCTGCTGCAGCCCTTGACTGAGGGCATGTATTAGATTTTATTTAGCCTGCAAGGCAGTTGTGGCACCACTCTTTACACTGCATACCACTTTTTCAGTCGGTAATGATGAGAAATGAGACAAAGCTAATGCTTATTACCCTCTTTTTCAAGATGCTGCAAGATAAGCAAAAATGAGTGTGATCATAATATTGGTAAAACAGAAACCAGTAATGAATAAATTGTCTGCTGATGAGAAAGCATTATTATCAAGGAGGCACTAACCTCTGTATAGACAGCTGCCAGATTAACTAAATGCTGATATTCTGCAAACATTCAGCAAAGAAAATCAGATTCAAGAAGGTGAGCACAACAAAACAACCTTCTCCAGCTGTGTCTCACCAATAGCTCTGCTCTAAGGTGTAACAGAGTATGTATAGAGCCATTAAGGAGGTAAAACAGGAATTATTGTGAACCCACATTTCAGGAGAATTTGATTCCAATTAATGGAAGGGGCAGTTGGGTACTTAACGAAACTGCCTTCAAATCAAAGGTAATTCAGAGCAGGTCACGGGATTGGGTTAACTGCAAAAAGCCTCTTGCTTAAATCCCTGGGTGATACCTGACACACCCCAGCACTAACTTTTTAGATGGGAGTACAGAAGATAACCTCAGAGTCACACAGTAGCCTCTTTGCATTTGGCCGAAGAACCAAGCTTAAAAACACAAACAGGCTGCCCTGCACAGAGCGTGAAATACTTAAATGTCAGAATAGCATTGTTAGGGCTCTATCTGTATGCATAGCAACTATCGTGTGTACAGCACAGAATAGAGCTGCCTTCGTGAAGGCAGGCAGCAATAAAAGCCCCGTATCCTGTTTTAAACATCCCCAGGTGGCTTTGAAAAAAGAAATTCTTTAGAATTAAAATGTTATTGACCTCAGTGACACGTGTATTATGTCTCTCAAGGCCAACAGTAAATATACAAAATGTTTATGTAAATATATATCTGTTTAGTGAAAGTACAAGTCAATGGAAGAAACATTTTCTTAATAGTTGCAGAAAAGCTTTTCCTTTTCAGGAGGGTATTGAGAGAGTTCTATTAACTTCTACTTTTTTCCCACGTTATTCAAAGGGCCTATTGTAGGACATTGGGCCACATAATCCCATGTCTTTACACTGTAATGCATAGGAGAAGGGTGGGCAGTGCAAGAAGTCAGGTTGTTCCCAGATGTCTGTGACAGAGCCAGGTACTGCTGTAATACATATGTTTAGGTACTACAACAAGTGTTTTCTGTCCTGAAAATGGCCTGGGTGCACTAGGAAAGGCTGCCTGTGATGCATATTCATCTCTCCTGACCTGGGTACTTTGGGTAAACAGAGATCTCTTCCTTTCCATGGTCTTTGCCTGTGCCCTGTCTCATGGGGCTGCAGGAGAGCTGTAGTAGAGGCTGCAGGGGTTGTTGTATGCAGTAACATAGGGAGTACCCATTGTGGAGGTGCAAATTTAACCTGTAATTACTTCTCTGAGCTGGGCAGTCCTGTGTACAGTGACAGCACTGGTACACACATTCAGCCTGAAGCACACGTGGGGTGCATTTGTAGGTCGGTGGTTGAATTAATTATTGCAGCAAAACAGTGTCTTTCCCTCTGTGAACTGGCTTCTGGAGAGTGCTTCTTCCGAGATGGTCGCTTTCATTTGAGGAATTCCAGGAACAGGCCCTGGAGAAAGCTTGCATATCTAAGGGAAGGCATTTAAAGGAATATCAAGTGGAAAAGGACACAGCATTGATGGTTGCATTCATTTTGTTGTCATGCATGGAAGTTCTCAGAAAAGGATCCAGGGGAAATAAAAAAAGAATTATTCATTCAGAAGTGCAGTTCCCTTAAATTCATAAAAGGAATGAGTTTGGTTCTTACCTATTTATGGGAATGCATCTGCTGTGAGACGAGGAGGAACAAAGAGAACTGCTTCAGCAGCAAGAAGGGAACATGGGAATAGTCACAATGAGGTGCTGTTAGAGAAGTCTGGAGCAGGTCTGGCAGTACTCCCTCCCTTAGAGATCTGGAACCCTCTGGAAAGTAACTCAGGAAAGAGATGTATCAGGAGATATGATGGGAAAGGTGATCTCAGTCAGAAAGAACTGTGGTCAGAACTAGGAACAAAACTTCTGAGAGAAATTACTTTAGGTGAACAAGGTCAGCTCCAGTCTCTGTTCCTTCTTACCTTCAGCCTTGATTTCTGCAGTGTTTGAAAGCCAAGGATGTTTCTCCCGGAGATGTCCTGAGGATAGCCATAACTCTTAGGGAACAAGTTAAAAATAAAGTGTTTAATAGCTGATTTTGTAAAATATGTGATTGGTTTGTATGAAATATGTGGTGGGCTTATTCTGTGGTTTTGTTTTGCCTATCTACATCTTTTCAATAATAAGTTATTTGGTAGAAGCAAGACAGTGAATCTGGATCTGTGTGAAACTGAAAACAGAATAACTCAATCTCTTTGTCTTCCAAGAATGAAGTTTGTAAGTTATGCTGCTAAAAGATTATGCAATCCTTCTGTCTTTTGTTCTTGAAGTACTGTTTCTGTGGGTTCAGCACAGTTGGTCAGACCAGTATAACCAAGACTGAGAGAAAAACTAATGAGCTTTGTACTTCGTCCTGAATTGAGAATAACAATGGATACAGGGAAATGGTGAGGATTTACCAGTCTCCCAGAAAGAGCTGGCACCAAGTGAATTGACGTAGGACAGTCCTAGACTGCTGAGAAAGAAAGAAAGAAGTAAGGTATGACTTCACTGGCCAGACATGATGTATTGGTTAGAAGAGGAACATCTTCCCTTCCACTTTTTAAATCTTTTTAGCTTCTGTCATCAGTATTTTTGAAGCACAACATTTTTGTCCTCTAGAACTGGACTCCTTTTGAAACTACGTAGTCAGAAACCCACCTGCAAGTAGACTATCGAAGGAAAAAGTGTTTCTCCACCAATATTAAAGGAGTCCCTTCTTATCATGACTGTTGGCAGGAGGTGCCTTCCCCTGGAAAATAAAGGGTATGTTAACAAAACCCCTCCAGATCTTAGAGAGCAGTAGGTGGGGTAGGTCTTCCCCATCTATAAATTCTCATAGTGCTTTCGCTTTCACTTCTGTGATGCTAATAGTTTCCCTCTCTAATTTCTCAGCTAATTAGCTTATCTCTTCCCTGCAGGTTGGGGGAATAAAAACATAGCTCTTGCTGGAGTTCTCTGATGTTCAGGCAGACATCTTGAGAACACAGATCGAACTGATAGGATGCTATTTTATAGGGTCTTAAAAGCCACTAAGAAACCAGTAAGGCCCATTAGACTTTCTGTCATGCATATGATGAGAAAAATATACCAGCATAAAATCCATGTTATTGTCCTGCCATGACAGCAGCAGCTATTGTGCTGGGAAGCTTTTTGGATGGCAGCTCTACCTTAGTGTTTCTGCTCTGCTGGCTGGTGAGGTTTCGGGGATGGCATCCAAACAGACAGGCTTTGTGATAGGCTATCAGTGACCCGTGAGGAGTATAACACACAACCCACTGGTTTGACATGGAGGAGAAGCTCAATAAAAGCAGAGTGACCCCTTTCAGTTTCCCATTTCAAGCCTTAACACTGACTTCCTTGCACAAAGATTGGCTGGAAGAGCTGGTACCACGTTATAGTCCAGGCTCTTTGCAATGTGAGCAGAGTTTATCTTGCCTTCCTTAGGGGCATTGCTCCTTTGCACTTTCCTCTCTGATATCTTTAAACAGACAGGAGAAAATACTGCACTTTGACAGGGGTCCAAATTCACCTTGTACTGCAAATACAGCGACTGAGCTAGAAATTAATGGTAAATCACACTTTTTTGCCTGAAGTACTATTTTGTAGTCCAGGAGGAAAACAAGAAATTACTAGTTCTTTTCCTTCAACAAATTGCTAAATACAGTAAATTCACGACCATAAGGCGCACCTGACTTTAAGGCGCACCCCCCGGAAGTCAGCAAAAATTGCAACATTGTAGATCAGATAAGGCGCACCCGTCTATAGGGCGCACTTTTTTTTTTT